>CM042189.1:4906867-4918674 GCA_023539305.1 Ilex asprella
TTTTTAGTGTGTACTTTTTGCTAAGTAAATCTAATTTGGTGTACTCCTTTACAATTTATCCTAAAAGAAGGGGAATTACCATTTTTGTTGGGAAGCCCATAGCTTGAAGGCTATTACTTTGTGTCTAAAAGGCCCACCCAAACCGAAATAGGATTGACTGGACATGAATGGGCTTCATGGGCCAACAACTTTTTGACTATGGCTCATTCTCAATGGGGATGATGCCAATTGGCTTGATAACCCTAAACACAATTTGCAAATTCGACATCATATCGATAAAAAAATTAGTAGGTTTGAGTTTAATATTAAATGGTTCGATTAATAAATAAGTAAGCATGAACTCGATTAAACATGACACGAACTAACTAAACACAATTTACATGCAACAACTAGATAAGATTATGAATGGTTCAGGTATTAACCCTGCCTTTTAGAGAGGAACCCTGCCTTTTAGACAAAAAGAGATCAGTCCCTGCCTTTTAGACAAAAAGAGATCAGTGGGTTAATTAACCCTGCCTTTTAGGCAGGGTTATTTACATGCAATTAACCCTGCCTTTTAGAGAGGACCTGTCCATAAATACCACGGAAGCTATATCTTCCACAGAACAATGACATAGTCCTTTATAATGCAAATGAAATATTTTTGGGAGAATTCTACGGTACGAAAGGAGGTACCGTATCGTCAGTTACAACTATTTAAAGTTAAATTATAATTTTTTTGAGGTGTAAGTTATAACTTTTAAAAGTTAAATTATAACTTAAAATAGAGAAGTTATAGCTATGCAAGGAAAGTTTATGATCGAGCATGTGTTTCTATGATCGATCATAGACTTTCTCTGAGCAGTTGTAACTTCTCCCTTTTAATTTGTAACTTTACTAAAAAAATAGTAATCTACTAAAAAAGTAGTAATGGACAATACGATATCGAAGTTGGAACCGTAGAATTCCTCATATTTTTTATACTTCATTTATTTTTTTTATTACATAAATATTTAGGTTTGTATCGACTTCTCTAGAATTTGAACCTAACCCCAAAGATCTAAGCCAATTTAGATAGTCCTTAATAGGTATGATAAGTAAATGATTGATAATTTCATAACTATTTATGTGTATGTGTATTATAAGTAATATCCACAAACATGTAGTGATTTACTGTTTAGTATATAGATTGTTCTTCTCTTTATCAAAAAGTGTGGAATCCTAAAATACGATTGACATATATATTTGTAAGTAGAGGTTGAATGGACCATCAAAGAAGAGTTGGTATAAGGATGTAGGTAGAGCTCTTAATCAAATTGAGCTACTCAAGTTTGGCTTGAGTTCAGCCCGAATTCAGTTCGTTTAGGTTCGGCTCGTTTTCTAAATGAGCTCAAACTTGAACAAGTTTTTAGAATTTTTTAGAAAACAAGCCCTACAAACTCGACTCAAACTCAACAGGTTCAACTCATTTATATTTAAATACTCGGGCTTGGCTCGGCTTGTTTTTTAAACGAGCCAAGCTTAAACAATTTTTTAAGCTCGATTAAAAATCAAATTTTTTAAGCTCGGCTCGAACTCGTTCGATTAACAGCCCTAGATGTTGGTAAGGTATATTGTTGAGAAATAAAACTTACATCCTCAAGAAGTAAATGAAAAACTTTCATAAAAAATCTCCTAGAGTCATGAATGAAGTTTTCATGATGTGCAATATGAGATCATGATTTAGTAAACCTCGTCTCGAGAAGCAAGTGAAAGTCATTCATAAAAATTCTCGCAGAGTTAAGAATGAAGTTTTGATTATTTTTTTTAATAATTTTGTAGTATTTTTCTTTCCAAAAATTTGATACGCATTAAAAAATTTACTTGATGAATAAAAAAAGAAAAGAAAAAAGTGATTTATTTATCATACATCGATAAACACAAAAAAAAATCTATAAGGATATAACAGTTATTTTAACATGATATTTTTTTAAAAAAAAATTGTTGATCTTTAACTGATAATTTTCATGGATATCCAAAGATTTTACTTTAATCCACAATCTTTATTCAGTTATGTATAAATTCCTAAATTATAAGGATGCAATTGTTATGGAATCAAAATATGTGGGGTTAATCTATAATTTGTCTAAAATGGTGAAATTTTTAGATAAGTATTCCATGTCATCTTGGCCAAACTATCCATTATCCATGTATGGTGGATGGACTTTCTGGTATACAACCATAAAATTTGGTGTACTAAATTGACCACATGGAAAGCAATGAACTTTGACTATGAATAATTCAACCCCTTCAATGACATCCACTTGTTAAGTCATAGGTGTGAAAATATGATACATTTCTTAACACAAAATGAATTCAATATGAATTCAGATGATTTGAGTTTCTTTTAAGTTATTTATTTTGTAAATAAATGGACTCGACACAACATGATTGATAAACGAATTGGGTATGAGTGAAACTAATCAAAAGAAATACACGACATGATTGGTTCATATACTGGTTAAACATGATTCATGTACGTCATGAACTCAATAGGGCATGATTATTTAGACACGAATTAATAATCAAATCGAGTATAACTGCAGTATTGTTTTAAAATGAATCCACCGAAACCATAGAGGTTTTCAATATTTATGTTGGACACACTCAAAATTAAATCTGGACAATGGCCTTATTTGGAGCTGACTAAAAACTTTAACTTTTGAAGCATCTAGAAGAAATATACGATTTTGAATCCGAGTTTATTAGACGATTTTTCCATCAACATATTGGGTAAAAATAATTTTTATCAACACCAACGAAAAGATAGTTTTTTTGGGAACACTCCAAATAATTTTACGAGGTTTTTTAACTCCGAATTTTTTATTTTACTTTTCAAATTTATGTTTTGCATATAAAAAACTAACTTCAAACAGAGCCAACATTTGAACTAGAAATGTCAGGTCTGGGATTCAACCCGAAACTCTTTAGCAGAGGACTATCAAATATATTTTATTCTAAGGGTTTTGTCGCCCTCTTTGATTGCTTTTCTCTTTCACCCACAGTGTAAACATATTTTTCTTTGTCGTGATAACAATTCATTATAATTTATAATAGTCAAGTGTGAATTACACTTTGACTCTCTCAATTATGACTTTTTTTTCTCTCATCCCTTCAATTATTAAATTTTTTGCATGACTCCCTCAACTACGTTAAGTATTCCACATTGTCCTAATCGCAAGCGTCTATTATCATTTTAGACAGAAGTCGTTGATATGTCAGAGCAAAGTGAAATAAATTATATAGTTTGGTGGGTAATATGAAATTACTTTTCGTGAAATATGTAATGTATGTTACTAATTTGGGTAATGTGAAATTAAAGTTGAGGATGTAATGTGATAGCTGTGGGAGTAAAGTAAAAAAAATATTATAGTTAAAGGGGTAAAAATATAATTTATCCTAATAGGAATATATCATTGTCAAACATCTTATGGATAGATCCTTATCCTTAATTTGATGTTGAATATACTTATGTGTTTCGATCAGTAGAGGTTATTAATGAAAGAAGTTTGAGACCAAGAAGCCATCACTCTCTAAGGAATACTTTTAAAGTTTGATTATTGTGCTCTCATAGCTGTTAATTTTAAGATTAGAAGATTTAAATTTTTCTTCGGAATTCAGATATCTTGAATATGAAAGTTAAAAATCGACTACTTTTTGAAATATTGGGTCCCACATGGGGATTTTCCAAGTTGAGAGGAGCCAAATTTATTATTTATGATCTATTCAAGAAGGATAATAAATTATTTACTAGGAATTACTTTGTGCTTCTAAGTAGGGTTGATGGATAGGATTTTTTTTTAATTCATTTTCAATCTGAATCTGAATTCAATAAGTCGGATATTGATTGGTATTTTCATCAACTTTAAATTCGGATTAACAATATCCGGTTTAATTTTGACTTTAATTTGATTCCGAACATAAAGAATACATAGAATGAAATTCTTATTTCTGACGAACTAGATTTGAACTGTACAAGTGAAATCAGTTATATTATCGAATTAGATTTGAATTAAAATTTTTTAAATCGGATTCACATAAATTGTAGATTCGATTCAAGTCTAATGTATTGCTGGCCTTACTTGTAGCCAGCCAACATAGGTACAAAATTGTCAAGGATGAAGGACATATTTGATTTTGACTAGAACATCAAAGACGACTTAAAAAAATCTACAACCAAGAAATATGAAGCATACGTACAATGAAAAATATGACTAAATTGAACTAACCTTGAGAATCCAAACACCCATGCGAGTGTTATTTTCAATTTTCTCTTTTTCGACGAAACCGTCTCTAAAGTAGTTTCATTATTTGTAGTCGAGTTTGCGTCAAAACTATATGAAAATTTATATTTTTTAAGTTATTTGAACAATAATTGTGTCAGTATCTAGGCATATGAGCGGATATTTGTTTATTTAATCAAGTTGCACATAACGTTTATAATTCACGGATCGAATAATTTTTATATTTTAAATTAATTTATATTGTTAGATATTTTTTTCTTGTAATTAATGATCAACTATATTTTTGGGTGCAACACTTCCATTCATTAAATACAACTTGCAACTAGACCAAACTAGAAGAGGCAACATACAAGTTGACATTGATTTAATTCAACACTAATATACACACACACACACACACACACACATATATATATATATGTATATATATTGGCTATCTTATTCAGTTCCAATATCAAGTTCTCTAGATAAAATGGGTTTGGATATGCCTATCTTATATCCCAAAGTAAGACAATGGAACCAAAAAAATAATTATGACTTTTTTATACTTTGTCCTTTCAACTGTTAAATTTTTCATGTTGTCCTCTCAATTGTTTCGATTGTTCTCAATCACAAACGTCTGTTATTTTTTTAAATGAAAATTATTGATGCATTGAGACAAATTGAAAAAAATTACATAATTTAGGAACAAAACGAAATAAATTATAAGTGTTAAATATATAACCGATGTTAATAATTAGGACAATATGAAACTAATCATAGTTGATGTTCTAATGTGAAAAATATGATAGTTGAGGGTACAAAATAGTTTAGGAGGTCAAAATGTAATTTCTCTTTTTTTTTTTTTCCAAAACATGTACATTCTAGACTTATGTAGGAAATACAACCTATGCAAGAGCATCTCCAAGAAATGAGCTAAATTACAAAAAAAACTTTAGAATTTAGCTACTTTATCCTAAAATTTCACTTCAACAGAACATATCTAGAGCATTTAAATTAATATTTTGTTACAGTAATACTCTATATTTATAGCAACATGTATAAGTACTTTATAATATTTCCTCCATTCTCTCTTTTTCTCTCTCACTACCTCCAAAGAATAAAATACGAAAAGAATGAGAAATAATATTTTAAAAAATTAGTTAAAAATATAAAAAATCTGTTAGAGTGTATATTAAAAAAGTGAGTAATAAATAAAAAATATTTTTTAAATAACTAAACTAATTTTTATTGTTAGAGATACTCTAAGTACACAGTCATTGACAAATTATGCGAAAATATTTAGACCCATTTTATGCAGCTATTATGACTCAAACTTTAAATAATTTAATTTACATCTCGTTTCTTATTTCACTACTGAATCGTACTTTTGCATATTTGACCGACTTAAGTTTTTTTTTTTTGGTTCTAGCAAACTATAGCTGTTCTTATAGCAAAAGCTTGCAATGTAGTTGGGATTGTACGCCAATTTTCCCATTGATGGAGTTTTACAAAAAACTTCTTCATTTGCTTGAAAACAAACATTAAATTTCCTTTAAGGGTTGGCTTTGGCACACCATCTTTCTAATTTTTCAAACAAACATAAATATTTGGGACCCATTTGTGTGGGCTCCATTCTTTGTCTTGTTCTTGAGTCACCTCCAAGTATGTGTAGTCTTTGTTCATGCTTATCCTCATTTGCAAGAGTCTAATTTTTTTCAATACTAAAATATTGCAACTAAAAATATCATAAAATCAATACGAAATTATTAGATATAAATTTTAATATTAAAAAAATTATATTTCAAACTTATTTTTTATATTAAAAAATAGTAAATACTATTGAAATTTACAAAGTTAACTTAATTTGTCGTGCTAATTACGTGTCAAGTGATAAAATATTGATAAAGAAGTTCAACGGTTATAGTTGCAATAATGTTATTCTATCATGTTACTGTTATATCATTAGATCAACCAATTAGATAACGAAAATAGAGTGTTTAACTCGAAGTAAAAATTGTTGGCCTAACTATGCATTATTCTATGCTATCTATTCACGATATAAATCCGACAAAATATAATTGTTAAAAATTGGGTATTAAAGCAGTAATTTTGACACTATACAACATTCACATGAAAACTTGAGGTAATCTTTTGATATGAATCAAACATGACACAACAGCTTGAGGTAATTCATGATCGATTATAAAATATTGTGATCGATCATGAATTACTTTTTTTTATTAAAAATTATGAATTACTTCAATTAGTTATAATTTCATTTTTACGAATTGTAACTTGTACTTTTCCCGGTAGTAGTTTAACGTTTAAAAGTTATATTTCCATCAATAATAATATTTTGTAATAGATCATTCACTTTAGAATTGTAGCTTACACCCCCAAAATTTTTAACTTAACCCTAAGGCATTACAATTTACAATATGGGCACTGTAGTCTTTCTCTCCGAAAAAAAAAACCATTTTTTGATTGATTCCATAACTGATGGTGTGTTTTGTTTGGTAGGGTGAATAAAAAAATAGAAGAATGAAAAGTGGGTGTGATACACTTTCTGTTATTTAATGGAGGAATCTAGGAGGGATGAAAAATAATTTTTTTTTGTGTGTTTAAAGGATGAAAACATGGAAGAATGAAAACAATATAGATGTATATTTAATAGATAATAGGATATATGCATATATTAGAGGATATAAAGGTAAATAACGTACATTTCAACATACATAATTAATTTTTTATCTTTTTTTTTTAAATCTTGAAGGTATAAATTTTTTAGTAAGTTGGTAAGAATATTAATCCATCAACTTTTTTCATTCGTTCTATGTTATTTGCTTATCAAATATGCATAATATTTTATTTGTCTTTCTAATTTTTTATATTTATAAATTTTTATCTTACTATTTTTTTTAATCGTACCAAGCAAAAGCTGAGTTATTAATTTTGACGTCAGCCATACTGTCATACAGCCATTATGCCATACGGCTTCTTCGTCTTTTTTCCTTAAAGCTTTGGCCAAATGGCATATACAGGTAGTTATAATTCGTCTCAAGTAATTACAAAAGTTTTAGACTTAGTCTCACCCACCAAATAAAGACCCAGTCTATATATATATATATATATGTGTGTGTGTGTGTGTGTTCAAATTGCACTTAGTCCCCTACACTAAGCTTTTCATTTCAGATTATCACATAAACTCTCCGCTTTCTCATACTAGCTCTTAAACTATTAGGGACCTAATATCAGTTTTTACCATATCTCCAAAGTCCAAAGTCATACCATTGCAGATCATAGCAACTAAGCTTAAGAGAGAAAAATCATATCTCCAAAGTCCTACCAATGCAGAATATCAAAAAAAAAAATTATTCTGATTTGCCTGAAAAACTAAATAGATGGTAATCATTGGGGGAGTTTGAAACTCAAACCAATGTTTGAAGATGTTATTTGAGATCAACGAGTCTTTTGTCTAATGGTACTTTTTATTTTGTGAAAGTTTTGTCTTCTTGATGTCAAGAGTACAAATCCCCCAAAAAAAAAAATACTAAAAAAAGGGTGTTATTTAAGAAAGTGGATAGTTTAGGTGGCAGTGTGGAAGGAGGGGTGGAAGGAGGGGCACAACCCAAGTGCCTAAGTGTAATTTATCCTATATGTGTGTTTATATATCTCTGTGCCACCCACCCCTAGCTTTTGTAACTACTTGAAGGGGCCGCCGTACTACAAGGAGAGGATAGGAAGAGAGAGAGAGAGAGAGAGAGATCTTCTTCATAACATCAACACCACCAAAGTCATATGGAGTATCAACATGAGTTCATAGCCAAATTATCAGACTCTGCAGCCATGGCAGTGGCCAAGACGATCACCGTTATCGTCTGTATCGTCTTATTCGCTGCTTATCTCTTCTTCAAGCACCTCCGCCATGGCCACCGCCTTCGTTCCTTAACCCTCCAGTACCCCAACCACCGCAACACGAGCCAAACCCTATACTGTTCCATATGCCTCCACGACGTCTCTGGCAACGAGAGCTGCCGGAAACTGCCCAAGTGCCACCACTGCTTCCACGTTGACTGCATTGACGCCTGGTTTCAATCCAGTTCTACATGCCCATTATGCAGAAGCCAAGTACCTGATCTTCCTCAGCAGAAACAAGGCAGTTTTTCCTCTTATTTTCTCTCACTTCCTCTCAACTTTCTCAGGAAAATGGGTGAGTCTCTGAATTATGAGCTTACCTCAACGTTGTGTGTAAACGCCAGGAACCCCTACCTTTGTTAATGGTGTTATTTTATTTTTTCTTTAAATTTAATAATGTACCACAACCACACATGCATAGATATATCCATTCATTATTATTTTTATATTCATATTAATAAATACATTTAGTTTTCTCTTGGACCCTTACTTGCTTATTTGTAATTACTATAAAAAAAGTCGTATTTATCTGTGAAAGGGCTTATGTACTTCACTATTGCAAATCCAGTACATCTTTTTTTTTTTACTATTAAAAAAAGAGTGGAGATACAAGAGATCACTGAAAGACCATCCCGATAAATCTTACCGGTAGGATTATAAGATTCTTGATTACACCCATTATTTCTTTTGAGAGCGAAGCTAATTAATAGTGGTTAACCATTGAACTCTAATATGAACTCTAAAATTCAAACCTTTAATTTCAATATAAATAATTTCGATACTCCACTAAATCACCCCTATTCGGTAATAAATCCATCATATCTATACAAACAAAAGATGCATAGGTATCACTTATTAGTGGTTGCCTGTCTTAAAGGAGAATCATATTCGAGGTCCATGTTTAAAAAGTCAAAAACTAACTAACTCCAATAAAAGTGGGAAAAGAACCCCATCACCATTGTTTAAAGCCACCAATGCATGACTGGGAACAGTGAATTAAATATATAGACTTAAATACTTTTTTTTTTTTTGGTATATAAGTCAATTTACGCCAATTTTAATTAATTATTTTTTCAATCCGATCAAAGATAGATCATCCGCACTAAAACTAGAATAGTCATTAGGGATAAATCTTTTATGGCATAACATCGGAGTTGGTAAAATTCGAATTCAGGATATTTGAGTTTACAACTCGTCTCTATTATTATTTGAACTATCCCTTGGAGTTTCAAATACTTATACACTTTCTCATGTCAACCGAGGATTGGCTGGAAGAATTATCCCAAAAAAAAAAACTTGTGGAATAGTATGTAATTTGGCACTTCAGTAAGATCGTAGTAGCCCTATTGAGCTCCAAAACCCCATTCCTCATTTTTAAAATTTATAATTTTTTAGACTTTTGAAAATCTTATGTGGTCCATTCTTCAATCATAATTTTTGTATAGTTAAAATTAGTCTTCAAGTTTAGTACTTACCCCCCCCCCCCCAATCACTGCATTACGTATATCCAACTTAATTTGTTTATATATAGACACATTAGGATTACTGCTTAAGTTTAGCTAACTACCCCTAATCACGTACAACCTCCATCCTTTTTAAGACGTTAATTTTCTAAATTGACTAATAGATTTTTATGATAGGGGTTCAAATTATTATTAAGTGACATAATTAATATTATGCCAATGAATTGAGGTTACACAACTCCTAAGCATAATCACCGTGAATTTTATGTCAATTACTCGTATATAGCATGTGTTATCGCTAGTTTATTAACAAGTGCCGCCAAATTTAACCTTGGATGAGTGTTAAACAAGTTGTCTATTTTTAAGATTTATAACAATATTTTATGAATGATCATGTTTTTGGAGTTGTAATTTATAGTTCAAAAAATTATAACTAATCCTTAAAACATTGTAACTTCGATATGGTACCTCATTCAGCATAGCACTCGTCAACTAAACTCTCACTCCCATTTTGGATCCTCTCAATTTGAAAATAAAAAATAACAAAATTTAGGGTTTGGGCATATCAAAGTCGGCCATGCAAATTTTTTAATAGTTGATCAGATGTTTTTAATATTTAGTGTAAACTTAAGAAATAAAATGTACGCACACAACTTGAACAAAATTTGGGCAATATTGAGTTTGGGGATACTAACAAAACAATCAAGCAATTTTAAAGGTAACTCAAGTGGTAATAGAGACAAGTGGTAAACTCAAACGTCCTAGATTCGAATCTTGACAGTCTTTTGGGGTCAGACCATGAAAGATTTATTGCTCATGAATATCCTAATCCTGACATAGATGGTCTATCTGTTAAGGTGTGTGTAAACTGACTCGGACACCCCTATTCGTTAAATCAAAAATAAAACAACCAAACATATAAATCAAATTAATCTTTGTATGCTTGGTAACCCTTAATCATGGTTAGCAATGAATGAAGTTTAAGAAGAATAAGTTGTGAAGTAATTCTTTCAGAGTTCTTCAGGTTTGATTCTTGCACTTTTTTTTAAGGGTATATTATATTATAGTAGAGGTGAATTTATAACAAATAAGATAAGATTACTACCTACTATTATGATAAGGTTAATACCACTGTAGGTAAAGTTACCACATTTAAAGATCACATTATAAGAATTATGGGTCAATTTAAAACATAAATGAGTTAAGTACAACCATGGTGGACGAATTTATATTTACAACAACTTTGGTAAAATTGTAACAATTAAGGGTGCTTTTACTAGGGGCTTCCCACATCGGAAGTCTTTGGGTGTGTGTGTTAGTATATAGTGGCACTTGCCTCTTCTCCTTTTAAGGAGTTGAGTCAAGTTGTCAGTTAGGTTGATTTCTGTCAAAAAAAAAAAAAAAAGGGTGCATTTACTATAGTTTATGATTTATGACAAATATGGTTAAAAGTGTTAATCATATTTTTACCACCATAGTGGTTAAAGTTTGCCCACAACTTTAATAATTTTATCCATTACTATTGCAAATTTTTCATTGATACAATAATGTTCATTACTGTGATAATTTTATTTACTATTATTATAAATTTTTCAATTACTGTTATAATTTTTTCCATTGATGTTTTAAATTTCTTACTAATGTCGTAAATTTTTTACTGATGTTGTAATTTTTTGATACTACTATGGTAATTTTGCTCAGAACTGCTATAAACTTAGGAAGATTGTGAATAAAGTTACTGGTACCTTGGACAATTTTACTTTCATTTTAGTTAAAATTATGACCGTCGTAAATAATAATACAAACTTAAAGATAAATGTATGACATCTATGTGATGTCTTAGTGTCATATTTATGACAAATGTGGTTAAATGTGTCAATCATATTTTTACCACCATTGTGGTCAAAGTTTTCCCATTACTTTTGTAATTTTGCCTAGTATCGTTAAAAAAATTTCACTGATGCTATAATTTTGTCCACTATTATGATAATTTTGTTTACTAAAGTTATAACTTTTGTCACTACTGTTATAATTTTGTCCACTATTATGATAATTTTGTTTACTAAAGTTATAACTTTTGTCACTACTGTTATAATTTTGTCCACTATTATGATAATTTTGTTTACTAAAGTTATAACTTTTGTCACTACTGTTATAATTTTGTCTATTACTATTTTAAATTTCC
>CM042189.1:4938653-4951910 GCA_023539305.1 Ilex asprella
TTAGCAGAAGTGCTTTTATGGTGATAGTATGTTTTGGTAAACATTGTTAAGATCCCTTTATTTGATATGAGTATGAGTCTAATATTAGAAGGTTTTTAGGAGTGTTCTACTTAAATTTAAATTTAAGTTTTAAAAAAATAAGGATTAGAGATGTTTCAACGGTTGTTTACGATAAGGGGTGTAAGTGAAGTGGATATATGAACTAAAATTGAGTGCAGTAAAATTTCAAAAAAAAAAAACTCCTATCTATAGGAAGTATGAATGAAATCTAGACAAATTATAATTGAATCAACTAAGTCAATCGTTGATAAAAAAAGGCAATCGGCTCGATGACTAGGGATTAACATTCTCTTCATTACTTTTTTCTTTAATTTTATAATTAATACAAATATAAACCTTAATTTATAAGCGAGTCTCACATTTTATACACAATATTAAATAAAAAAAAAAGGTTACTTACATCGGAAGTCCTCAAAGAATTTGTGTTATTTTAGTCCCCGATATTTGAATTATAATATTTTGATACCTAAAATATCGAATATGTTTCTATGTGATCCCTAAAGTAAACAACATCTAAATTACTAACAGTTTTTAATCATAAACTTATCACACGATACCTAAATATGGGTAATAAATAATTTAAGTAGTTCTTGACAAAAAAATGTGTAATATGGGCAGGGGCGGAGCCAGGATTTTGACTCAGTGGGGGCAATCTAAATTTTTAAATTTCAAAATATAATTGTAACATTGTTTTTATTAAAATACGTATTCTTGATAAACTATTTATAAGTATGGTTACATTAAAAGAATGTCATTTAAAGACACAACTCATGTATATACTTAGGTTCCAAAATACCCTATACTTTAAGAAAATTTCAAAATACTTAGGCTTGGACGAAGAAGATGAAGAAAAAAAAAAACAAGTGTGAAAAAAAGTTGTCAAAAGTTAGCTTTTAAGGATTAAAAACTATATTAATATACTCTATACTTTATGAAAATTTCAGTGAAACAAGTTTAAGAAATTCTTGAAATATTTAAAATTACACCTAAGTCTCAAATTTTTTTAAAATTTCAATGGGGGCAGCTGTTAGGCGTAAAAATTGAGAAGGAGCTGTTAAAAGTTAGTTTTTAAGAGTTGAAAATTATATTAATATACCTTATATACTTTAAGAAAATTTTAGTGGGGACAAATTTAAGAAATTCTTGAAATTTTTAAAATTACACATAGGCCCCAAATTTTTTTAAAATTTTAGTGGGGGCAGCTGCCTCCACACTAAATCCGCCCCTGAATATGGTGGTAGCTGTTGACCAAAATTTAGATAGCTCATGATTAAAATTGTATAATTTTGATAACTTTTTGACCAAAATTTGGATAGAAATTTGGTGAAGAGTTATTCAAATTATTCTTTTGTTCATATTTAAATATTGTATGACAAATTTATAGTAAAAAAAATTAGTAATATAAACGATGTCTACATGAGGGACCACATAAAAATATATTAAATATCTCAGAAATTAAAATAATGTAATAAAATATTAGAGATTAAAATAAAATAAATTTAATATTTTAAAAACCTCTAACGTAATTAATCCAAACAAAAATATATAGTGGAGTAGATATAGAGATAGATATAACTTATAAGAGTAGAAGGCCCACATTAGCCACCACGTTATGACCCGAAAATTATTGAGGAGACATGGTCGCATTATCAAACTGTTGACTCCGGTCTACGACGCGTTCACCGTTCAGGCTCTCCGACACCACACCGTTATCATGCTCTGTTTTTTACTGTAACCACTGCTACTCTCTCTCTCTTTCTCTCTGTGTGTGTGTGTGTGGGCGCGCTCTGCTGTGGAGCAATGTCGAACTTCTCGCATCAGATGAGGCTCTCGTCTTCTCTGATCAAACGGTTACGGCAAAGTTTTGGCGCTGTAAATACAAGATCTTTTACCACAACTGAAGGCCACCGTCCTACTATAGTCCACAAGCGTAGTCTGGACATTCTTCACGATCCATGGTTCAACAAGGTAATTTTCAATTTCAATTTCCACTTCAATTTGATGTATTGGGTTTGTATTTCATTGTTATATTATAAACTTCAACTTGAATTTTGAAGTTCAGATCCTTGTTCTAAGTTGTAGTTTGATCTGTTTATAAGCCTGATTTGGTTTGTTTGAGTATTTTCAACCTTCACTCAAATTGATTTGATATAAAGCACTCTATTGGACAAACTCAAAGTTAACAGAGGATGAATCTAAATTTAAATGATGTCAAACCTCAAATTTAAAATAGGATAGCATAGGGCCATTAGGTCTTTAACCATTGGTGATTTGAGTAAAGAATTGAATCTTCCTTAATTTGAGAAAAAGTTTGAGTCTCCCATGATTTGGTATGAGTTTGGGTATAACATTAGAGAAGTTTTTCTGGGATTTTTTTACCCAAATTTAAATTTGGGTTTAAGAAAAAGTAAGGGTTGGAGATGCTCTAATGTAGGATGTTTTGAGTATTAGTTTGATCCGTTTACTGAGCATGATTTGCGGTGATGGAGTCTGGAATTTATTCTTGGTTGCATATAAGCTTTAATTTGTTGAGGATGACATTTTATGCTTATTTACATAGTGGCCAGGCCAATTGTAGAAAAATAAAGATTTATCACCAGGCCAATTTTAAGCAATTGCATGTTCCAATTAGGAACAAAAAATAAAAAATTAGTAATAAATATGCAAGTTAAGGCCAACTTTTACTAAGTTCTAACACATTAAATAGGATTATGTAATTATAGGCCAGTTGCAACTTATATTGTCAGAAAAGTACTACTAAAGCTAGGCAACAAGCTAAGCAAGGAAAAGAATCATAGGTAAAGGGCTGTGAGATAGTGAAAATGGCAGTACCATCGCCGTCCCACAACCTAAAATAAATTCAGGCGATAGCTTGTTGGCGGTTCACCTGTTTGGTGCGCCTAAAGTGAGAGAGTGAGCACAATGAAATGTATATGTATATAACCTTTTAAAAAGATTTGAAGGTGGGTGAAGGACCCCCTGTCTCAATGAGGGCCCCGCTCTTGATCATTTAAGTTGTGTAATTATCACTAAAGCCAAAAGATTCTTTCATTGTCTATATAGGTATGTGCGTGCGAGTGAAAATGGCAATTTCTCATGTCTTAGTTACGAAGGATTATGGTTTTGGATTGCGAGCTTGTAAATTGTTGTTTATGCCTCTAGCTTTGATTAGTTTGGTTTATATCTATCGAATTATTAAGAAGGACTCTTTTTTTTGGATAAGTTAACATATACTAATCTGATGTTGTTCATTTATGTGAAAGTAGAGTAAAATCCACTATTATAGGGGGAAACAGGTGGGCAAATTCTGCTTGCATGCAAGATACAACGAACCAATGAATCAAGTGTAATCTGCCTCTAGTTTCAGTGTGTATGTATAGAACCAATGACTCTGGAAAATGAAAAAGAAAGGCAAAATCATCATCTAATATTTTATCTCATACAACCAGGAACTAAACTCCTTAAATGGACATCCTATATCTCTCATTTCAAGTGAATCCCATGAAATCCAAAAGGGTCACCTCCCACACCCTCCATTTCCAGCAGCACACCCATGCTGCAGGCATCATTTAGATAATCTTAGGGAAAACTTGGCTGCTTTACCAGAAAGTAATATACGTCATACATATCTCGTATCATGCTCACATCTTCTGTTTTTCATGATTTTTTTTAATCATACAATGAGTAAAATGGACGAAATTGACTATTATTTTTTTAATCAACAAATACTAGGGGACAGCATTCTCCATGACAGAACGTGATCGCCTTGATCTTCGCGGGCTTCTGCCTCCAAATGTTATGTCTCCTGAACAGCAAATTGATCGCTTCAGTAAGTTTCCACCCCCTTGCTCATTAGGCTTCATGAGTTTTGCTTTGGTTTGATGTCGAAAATACCGAAAAAGGATCCAAGTGTTATCTTATATAATGCGTCTATGCATCTTTCCTAATGAGATTGTTGGTTATTATTTGATTCACTTTTAAAGTTTATTGAATGTTAATACATTTTTGGAAAATATGTATTTTCTAGATCCTATGTCAGCCTATGAAATCCATATAATAAATTAGCTAGCAACTTGAATTTTTATCCTATACATATTTTTTCCTCCCAAAATAATCACATCATCAAATTTTATCACATGTTCAATCATTTAATATTTGATTAATTTGTAGTTTAACATAACTTTTAGTTCTTACATTATCTATACATGATAGTGTACTCATGTTGAGAAAATTTGTCGGATTATGTATTTTGAGAAAATTTTAACGCTATTTTAAAGAAAATAATAGGCCAAAATTAATTTTAAATAATGTAATTAAAGAAATGAAGAAATAAAAAATTACTATTTAGTATAGTAGAATCAATTTTTTAAACGTTCAAATTTTATGTTTCATTGTGCCTTTAGGCACGGGTTATGACTAGTTTTCTTATATGACCATTAAAATCTCTTTCGAGGAACATTTTCTCTAATAAGTATTTCTGACATTAATCCATCCATATGTTCCTATCAGTTTTAATGTATTCACCTAATCCTACTTGGAGTGCTTGAGCACAAACAATATTGATTATATCTCCTCCCATTGCAATTTATATTGGTCTATCTTTTTCCTAATAACAGTTTATACTTCCTGTTTAAGGATCTGACTTACCTCTATTCCAACTCTATTTTCTATGGATTGTTTTTTCTTGCATAACGTATAACTTGTATTTTCTTCTTTCCTACTCATCTATATGCTATAATAGCCAAAAAAAAAATTCTAATCATAGTTTCAGTTGACTCCATTCCTTTATGTCTTTGTATTCCTATATCCTAAATCACCAATCAAAACGTAGTATCCTAGACTAGTTCTTTTACCCGCAATGGTCCAGGGCAACCTAGGAATCTTTGTCCATTTTCACTGAATACTACATTTTTTTTTGCTTGATCTGTGTCTTTTTTCTGCATTTAGTTTTCTTGTGCTTTTCAGAGCTCCTTTATGTTTTACTATGAAGAGAGTAATTGCCTGCAGATTTTGGAAATGATTTTGTAGAATATGACATGTGCAGTAACAATTCTAGAAATGGTCTTAAGTTTCTTAGTTGTCATTTTTATTTTTCTTATTTTTTTTTCTCAAACAATAGTGGCTGACCTGAAGAGGCTTAAAGTGAATGCAAGAGATGGACCATCTGATCCATATGCATTGGCCACGTGGCGGATACTTAATCGTTTGCATGACAGAAATGAGACCATGTACTATAAGGTGAGTCAATAAATTAATCGTTTTGTTTAGTTTGTATGATCTTGTGTAACTGATTATAAATTTAAGCTTAGTCTTTTCCCTCAATGGTAATTGCAAATATGTGGTAGAATTTAATGGGTATATTAGTTGATGATTGATGTTGTGGGTTATTAGATGGTTCCGAATCCATGAGATGGCCAAAGGACAATAATAAGGATTGGTAACTGTAGTATGACAATTGCAAAAATTGTATCAGCCTTTTCTGGCTGTTGCTAAAGAGAAAGGAAGTATAATTATTATAGGAAAACCCTATGTTTGCTCTTTTCAATGCTTCTTCCTCAACCATGTTATCATATTTAGTTTTGGAGGTATTTGTCTTCAACCTCAAAAGTTTAGCAGCCTGATCAATTCAAGTAAACAAGCTGTAAAATGGAGGCAACGAATTATAGGATTAGTTCAATTCCTTAAGGTTATAGCCTTATAGGTGCTACTTGATCAATCTCATTGTTTTTTTGGGTATATTATGTTCCAATAGGATCTTTAAAGGCTTTTAATACCTCTTTAAGATATACATATACAACATTCTCATTCCTTCTACTTCACTTTTTTTTCTCTTTTTTTTTTCACTTACTTTCATGTTGATCCAAAAGTTATTCCCAAAGAAATAGAAGTTAAGCTTTCTCTTAATGTAAGGACAATATGAATATCCGTTATTTATTTCCAACTTGTTATTGGCAAAGAATTCTTTTGGACCTATCGATGAAGGGGTTGAAGAAGTCTAGTAGTTGAGTAGGTGGAGTGGGTATTTTGCATGTAGTTCTTATATAGGCTCTGGTTTACTTGACATTGTTTTTTAATGAATTTTTTTTTAAGAGAAAAAAGGGTTGGGAACCTTATTGTTTAGAGGATACATTTATTTACCTTGTTAAATTCCTGAATATAGGTGACTGTTTCAATTACATACCACTTCATAAAGACATCAACTCCGCCACTGTTTCCTTACCACCAAATGCATCTGTAATGGTTTGCGTATGCAAGTTAGCATTGTTTTTCTCTAGATCGATATGGGCATCATCATGTGTTCCATTTGATGTTTAAACATAGTCCCAAAACATCTGTAATGACGTGAAATCTGTTGCACAAATTGAAAACTAGCCTACTCTTACTTACATATTTAGTACAGTATCTTCAAATATAATAGTGAAGTACTTTATTGCATGGAAGTGAAACTATTGTGAATATTGTCACACCGTGGATCGCCCAGGCATGTAATGTGTAACGGCCTGCCTCACACCAACACGTTGTGTGAAATACACGGCGCAACATATAATAACTTGGCCTGAGCCCGCATAAAATGACTAGTGTTTAGCTAACAAGCTCAAACAGATATATATTAAACACAGCTAACCAACTTCAGACTCATAGGTAATATTACATCTCATACACCTACGTAACGCTTATTACAATTTACATGCTTAGCTTAAACAAACTAAGTCAAACTACACACAATAGGTTGATCAAGTTATGCTCTACATCCACGTGACACGAGTCAATTTGAAAAAGAGGGAAATAACGTAGTGTGTGCATCAACAACTCCGTAGGATAGCTCAATTGCAAAGCACACGAATTTGAAAATAAGTAATTTGACATGATTGGACATCAAAGAAGCAGTTATTTGATACATACATAACTAAAACAATGTCATTTCATGGGAAACAGTAGCAATTATATAAAATAGTAACATAACATAGAGTTTAAGAGTTCGGATACAGGGTCAAACCAGAGAGCATCAACTTATAAACCATTGAGGGTTCATACAAACTATACGATTCAACCTTTTATGGGACTTGCACCCCAAGGAAGACCAACTGTTTTGGAACTAGACACTCTCAAATCACAATTCATCACCCAAGTTCGGAGACCAACTGGACTGCACATGCATTTACGAACTCAATGAAACCTTCTATGGTTTCAACCTAGAACGTATACCTAGAACGTATACCCACTGTAACTTAATCCTGTGTGCACTTATGTTCATTCAAAAGTATTCCAAAGTTTCAGTTTCATACGATCAATACAAACCATGGTGCAAAGTGCACATCAAAGCCCTAATGGGGTCTAGAGTTCCAAAGCAGCGTGAACCAACCGATCATAATTCATATAACACGCTAAACAATGTAAATAACATATTTGATAGGTTTGAAAGGAACTCAAAATTTTTTGGCAGTTCTAGCATTGGGAAATCCTGACCAATGTTGCCTAGATCGTGGGTTGCTTTGGTACGTGGTATAGGTACGGGTACGTGGTACGACACTTTCTTAGGTACGTGGTACGATGGAAGTAGTTTTAGTTGGTACGGTATTTTGGGTCGTAATTCGTTTTGAAACTCTTCTGTAGATCGTTTTCATTACTATACAACATTATATATTACAAAACATTCATAAACACTAAGTTACCATTTATCTTATAATTGTGTTTCATTTTCTGTTATCCAAAATAATATATAATTATAAATCTATATACACGTAGTCAATTAATATGTATTTTATATTTGTGCTACATATTCTACAGCGAATTGATTTAGGGTTAGTATTGCAATTAGGGGTCGTTAATTTTGGTGATTTGGATCGCGAACTCACCACGTTTCGGATCGATGTACCCAGATCGTAGGTCGTTAAGGGTTTAGTGAATTGTGGTAACTATGATCCTGACTCAACTTATGTGTCAATCCAAAACATATTTAAAACAGACATATTTAAAAGTGAATGTAAAATTGGTTTGGTCAAAATTCACCAAAAATTAGGTCAAATTGGACTTCGTGGGCAAAACAGACATTTCACACCTTATTTTTGTCAGAATCTTAGATTGCGAAACGGGCACTACCGGGACCTCCCTTGGGACCTTGGGAGACCCTAGCCACCCCACCGCATCGTCGGGGTGGGCTCTAGGCTAGCCTCCTTCCCCCCTCCCCCTCCTCCTCTTCTTCCTTGGTCTCTTCTTCATGTTGCCCTAGTTTCAGATTTTCCAGTCTACCCACCCTACTTTGACCATCTCTTTCTCACTCCATACACTACATTTCTGCTTCATTCCAAAGCCACTTACTCCCCTCACATCCTAGTTTACGTTCCCATAAACCACCCCCTTCGATCCTCTTTAATCTCTACCAAATTAAGGTCAAAGTAGGTAAGAAAGTTTGTTCAAAAATGTTGACCAAACTTGCAACTTCAATTTTAACCCATCTAGTGACCTCAAAACTTGAATCCAAGGTTGTATTTTGATTTCTTGACCCCAAATTAACTAGACCCAAGTCACTTTTCAAAGTTTAAACTAGTTTTAAGCAAAATCAAAATTCAAGATTTGAAACCCTTGGGGGTTTCTTCGTTCCACCTCCACACACCACGGCCATCTTCCAAACCACTCCCAAAGAACTCTAAATCCAACCAAGAACATGAATAACAAGTCTAATTTGGAAGCAAAACATGCTAGCTATGCAACCCTTTTAAAACTACAAAACCCACTTTCTTCTTTAAACACAAATTCTTTGCTATACACTAACTCGAGCTCACTTCTAAGTTTACCAATGGACACAGGAGTTTGAAGGGAAGAGTTTGGTATAGGCCTTGTTGCTCGAAATGCTTTGAATCTCAAACTCGAAAATCCTTCTCTCTTTCTTCTTTGCGTTCTCTCTAGAGCTTAATCCTTCCTCCAAAGGCCACCTTGAAGGGAATCATCACACTTCATGTGCCCAATTCACCGGGGCTTGCCATCTTGTACACCATGTGAGGTGCTTGGTGAGGGGTAATTCTATAATTTCTTAAAATTTTGAATTTTAATTTTTTTAAAATATTCAAACACATTAATTAATTCACTCTTAACGCACTAATTTCATTATGTAACACTTCAACCCCCCTCCAATTAAATTTCAGAAATTGGATCCAAACCCCCTAATTGTTTGGAACCGCACTAACCCTAGTCTGTTCGAACTTTCATTTCGGCTCAATTCCCTCCACCTAACCACATTCATCCTTGCACTTTGGGTCCCACCACTACATTGAACACCCACGCATTCCGAGTCCATTCTCAATTGGCTCAGGTACCTGCGCTCAACCCTCGCAGTCTCTTCCGCACTTGACCGTCGCAATCTTGGTCATCACAAATATGCTCTGCACCTCAACATAAAAGTTGTTTCTTCTTGTTGACTATTTGTCACAATTTCATGAACTTATTATGAGCTTAGTCAATGAAATCTCTTTCAGCAAGGGTGGTTCAATTGTTAAGCCTAGTTTTTTGTAACTCAAGGTTTCAGATTCAATCATTTCCCACACCCCCGGGCTCCCCACCCTTGTTTCGCAGTGACATGCTCTAACCAGCTCAAGCCACGGTGGCAACAGTTGAGCTCGAGGGAGTAATCGGTGCAAGTTTGAACACCTTCTAGCAAAAAAAAAATCTCTTTTAGCACAATAGTAGGCTTAAGCATGTTGCTTAAAACTGGATGTAATGTGAATAAGTTATTGTCCCCATGATAAGTGACTTGCCCCTCAAACTTTGTCATACACAACCTAGGAAAATAAACATGGGTCGATCTACATACGTCGAGGAGAAACAAATGGAATCCGGACAGGAATAATCTTATAAATTGCTTTGCTTTTAAGAGAAGGCTCAGGTGGGATTTTGTATAGTTCAGTTTTGATTATGGTGAAGTGTATTCATGAGTCAATGATATTTTGCTAATGCCCAGATCTTGTGGACACAATCCACAACAGTGGTCCATTGGTGTCAAACTGACAATGACTGCTCGTTTGATTTTCATGTCAATGTAGCACTGGTTCAGTTCTAGTCATACTAAGTTTTTGGGCAATCCGCATTTCCCAAATGTCTATTGGTTGTGGACACAGGCTTTGTGGTCCATCGGGGTCATTTGCATGAGTTGTTAAACCTGTGCTTTTTTGTTTTATGCTTTGATCTAAAATATTATATAGTCCTTGTGGAGTTTGTGTCTTACTCTGTTAAGCTTTCTACTCGGTCTTCAATAAAAGTTAATTAGCTAGTGTAAAAACTACACTCAAACCCCAGAAGTCACTAGTTTGACATCACCTTGACCCAAGTCTGCATCAGTTCTGCTACTACCCTCCCAACGATGGCAAATGCTGCCTCATCTTCCATCAGCCAAACAGAACTCCTTGCTATCCCATTACATCTAGTTCTTCCTTCGCCTTGGTCTGAATCTGAATGTTTGGGCATAAACAAGGAACATATTCTTTGTCACGCGTCATCATACACATTTCTGGTTCATTAATTAGTTTTACTATTTTCACATGTACTTCTAGTGGTCACTTTCAACATCGCATGACTATTGTTGTCATTCTCAATTTTTTTGTTGGGTGAACTTGGAATATCTAATCCTACAAAATCATTCCATTTGAAGGAATGAGTATAGATAATAATGGAGCAATTAGTAATCATGTGGAACATCTGGAGGATGAGTAGGGGATTTTTTGACGAGATTGGGATTCCTACATATGGATTTAAAAAAAAATTGTTGGAGTCCAGTTTTGGGCCTTTTGGTGGATGGGGTGATGGATAAAGTCAATTTTCTCTCATACATTTTATTACTGACCTGAGTTTTGTATAGGCAGCAGTTCTTTTGTCTTTTATAGTTTTGTTTTCCATTGGTTGGGTTTCCTTCTGCGCTGGTATTACCTTTTGGAACATGCATTCGTGTTTACATATTAGAGAAAAGCAAAAAGTTCAGTTGATTATTTGTTCAACAAACTTCTTATTCTATCATTTTTGGCAGGTCTTAATTGCGAATATTGAGGAATATGCACCTATAGTTTACACGCCTACAGTTGGTCTCGTTTGCCAAAACTATAGTGGATTATTTAGAAGGCCAAGGGGGATGTATTTCAGTGCTGAAGATCGTGGAGAAATGATGTCTATGGTTTATAATTGGCCAGCTGAGCAGGTATGTAATGCTTGTGGAACATTTTAACTGACTTTAGGGCTTCTGTAGATATATGGGTTGAGGCTTCTTGTGAAATTGAAGCTGTTGCTACTTGTTTGCAAGAACAATGAATTAGTTTTATCTTGTCAAAAAATAAAAGCATTTTTCCTAATTTTATGAACTTTTATTAAAATCTGTATATACTCTTCTCCTTTTCTGATTGGTGCTTGATTGGATTTGTTTTCAGGTTGTTTTATCTATATCATGAGGTGTTTCCAGCATGTGGATGAATTCTTATTAAAAGATAATCATTATAAAACTTATTATTTCTATGAAGATGAACTTGATTTATCCAGTATTGTTCACCTATTTTAGTATCACTAGTTTTATGGGAATATCATCATAAAATTCACTAATAGCATGTGTAAACATCAGAAATGGGTACTGTGATGAATTCTTTAGCAACCTATTCCTGCCATCTTCATGTTGGTTGAGGTCTTAAGGGTAACTATGAATCCTTGGCCTTCATGTCTTCAATTTTGGACAAAAACTGTTGTGTAGTCATGCAACCCTCAACTTGTGTGTGAAGTGGATGCAATTTAAAAGGCTTCATTGAAGCTATAGGCCTCGGTATTACTTGTCCACACAGTGTTCTATGTAGGAAAGCAGATTGTATTGAGGTTGACGAAGGATCCAGTTTGTGGGCTTTCTCAGTTGATTTGTTGCTGATGCAAGGTCCTCATTACCAACCTCTGATTAGTGCGTAATGCTTTTTCCAGCTCTATCGAAGCAACTTGTAGTGTCCCAATGTCAAAGTATCTATCTCTCTATGTTACTAATAGGATGCTAATAATTGTGGAAGTGGGACAATTCACTTCTTGTGAAAATCTCCCTGCCTTTGTCCTGCAACTTGCTGTAGTTCACTTTCTGTTTATGTGACAGCAACAAGTAACTTTGTTGTAGAGGCTTGAAACTGACTGATATAGATCATAATAGCTCTGATACTAAATTGATGTAGATCGTGGTTAGAAAGAATTAGGGATGAGAAGGGAAGAAGAAAGGGATGAGCAAGGATCTAAATCTCGTGTCGAAACGTCCGAAATGTTTTGGAATTTCAATACTCCGACACGAAACAGTGGTTGAATCCCTAAATTCCAATGTTTCGGACGAAACGGCACTGTTTCGGACCGTTTCGATTGAAACAGTACATTTTCGACGAAACAGTGAAAAGATTCGTTCACTCCAGGCTAAAATCAAAAGAAAAAAGAGAGAGGCTCAGAAAAGGAAATTCGTTCACATTGGAAAGATTCATTCACAGCTCCAAGCAAAAAAAAAAGGGGGGGAAAAACAGTCAGATATCATCAGGCGTCACTCTAGGTCTTTCAAGCAAAAAAAAAAAACAGAGAGAAGAGGGAGATAAAAGCACCACACAGAGAGAAATATAGACCAGAAATTAGTGAAACTTACCTGCTTCACTCTAGATTTAAGCAGATCAAGTCATTATTCAAGCAGATCTAGGGCTTGGGAGTCTTCATCGCTGCGACCACGAGCCAGCATTGGTCCACCGTCCACGGTATGTTCTCTTCTTCTCTCTCTCTCTCCTCCTCTCTCCGGCATAGCCCATCGCGATCGTCTCTCTATTCGTCTGTGTTTTTTTTTTTGATCAGACTCTATTCGGTGTGGTTGACTGTACTGCCATATATATAGAGTATGAAAAATTACATATAATACCCTACTATAATTATATTTAATACCCCACTATAATTATATTTAATACCCTATTGTAATTATATTTAATACCTACTATAATTATATTTAACAGTCATCATAATTACATTTAAAATTCACTGTAATTACATTTAATACCCCATATGAATAAATACATTTAATACCCCACTGTAATTATATTTAATACCTTATTGTAATTACATTGAATACTCATTGTAATTATATTTAATACCCTACGTAATTACATTTAATAGGCCACTGTAATTATATTTAATACCTTATTGTAATTACATTTAATAACCATTACA
>CM042189.1:4951920-5014436 GCA_023539305.1 Ilex asprella
TTACATTTAATAACCATTACAATTATATTTAATACCCTTTGTAATTACATTTAATAAGCCACTGTAATTATATTTAATACCTTATTGTAATTACATTTAATACCCATTACAATTATATTTAATATCTTATGTAATTATATTTAATACCTACTATAATTACGTTTAATACTCATTGCAATTACATTTAATACCCATTGTAATTATATTTAATACCCTACGTAATTATATTTAAGTGTTTAAAACTAATTTAAGTGATTTTCGCCTCATGTCAAGCTTTTTATTCTCTCCAATTTAAATTTATTCTTGTATAAATGGATGTTAACCCAATAAATATGTTGAATTAATCAATTATTTAGCTTATCTTTATAGATTAATGGATTGTATTTGTGTTTTCACGCGTTTTCATATTTTTTCTGCGTTTTCATTGTGTTTATGAAACGTTTCCGTTTTTTAGCTGACCGAAACGGTACTTCGAAACGAAATTTCGATCCTTGAGAATGAGAACAGAGCGGGAATTTGAGAAAGAAAGATTCAATATCAATAATCAATAATAATCAAAATCTAGTCTCACACAAATATGTATCCCCTATATATATAAAGAGTTTGCAAATCCTATATATATAAGGAGATCACAAACCCTAAAATAAATAAATAAATGATCAAAATGACAACTAAACCCTTAAAAGGTAAAAAAAAATACTTAAAAGATAAATACTAAATTACTTTCATGATTAATTTAAAATATTTATCTAATTCCTACACAATTCCCATCATTCTTCTCCGGTTAAGAAAAACTCTCCTCCGAAGAGTCTTCAAAGTAGAAGTACCCTGAGAGAGCAGCGTGAAAATGATAGAACTCTTTATCTAGAATGAAAGAACCATTAACATCTTTCTATCAATTAGAATAAATGCAAGAATCTTCCTCTGTAGCAATGCAAATTTGGTCACGTAGCACATCATCTATTTGGCCCAAAATATACTTTGGAAGTGGAAAGATAAGATTTGAACAAAAAACATTCAATGGGATAAGATATCAACGACAAAGGAGTAACTATAACACCCTGGTGCTAAAAATAAGAAAGTACAGACTTAATTGAACACTTGACAAGAAACAAAGAAACAAAGTTAACACTCTCAAGTGGGGCAGAATTCAGAACAATATCAACAATCTTATATGAAGAATAATCCACAACAATGCCATTATGATTCGGAATAGTAGACACAGAATAATCGCTAGTAGATTTTGCAATAAATGACTCGATTGGCTTAATATCTTGCATAGGTGTAGACTCAACAGACGTTTTCATAATTTTCATGACTTGTGATGGTTTAAGAATTGACACAAGTAAAGACTCGCACACACTTTCTTTGGATATGATCTCTTGTGGGTGTAAAGGATGAAGACTTTGATCTGATGAAACTGAATGAGGGAGTTGGAAGTCAATATGAATAACATTTTTCTCTTTATCCGATACTAGCATAATTAATTCTTTTGTCACATTCAGATTAGGAAAGCATGCAGAAACATGGACATTGTTCAAGTAATCATGATACTCATATGTGGTGGAATTAAAATTGGAAGGATCCTATCACGCCCCTACTAATTTTTTGTCTCAACTCAAGAATAAACTGATCAATTGTCCAAGATTCTTCAACAATGTCACACAAATACATGAGATAATCAAATTGGAATGTTGTCTAAGATTGAGCCATTGGTCATAAACTTGATTCATGTAAGAAGTAGGCAAATACTTATCTTTCAATTTATATTTCATTTCAACCCAAGTGATAGGTGATTCTCCTAAGGGGTTTAGGCTTCTTGGGATTGTTTGTTAATACTTCTTGGCAGAACCCTCCAACATCAATTTAGGAAAACGGACATAATGGGAATCCGACATGCCATGTCAATCAAAATATTCTGCTAAATTAGCTAACTAATCCAAGAATTGATTAGGATCCGAAGTACCACAAAATGTAGAAGGATCTTTAATTGACTTGGCCATAAGTGTGAATCTTTGTAGACATACCTAGACTTGCTACGATGATGATCTCGAGGAGGGACTCTTAAAATGGAGTAAATATGTGGATTAAAGGCATCATAGTTACTCATGAGTGACTCTTGGAACTAGGGAATGGCGCCAAAACAAGTTCAAGAATGTAATTGACAAATAATTTAGACCCTTTGTAATTTTTTTAATTTTTCAATGAATAAAAATATCAGTTTCAAATTTCTATAGGATGCATATCATAATTAAGAGAAAATTTTGAAACCTTTTAGGGATGATTCTGGAATTTCTGGGGTGATTTTTCTGTAATTCTGGAACTTCTGGGGTGAAGATTCTATAATTTTTGAAACTTCTGGTAGTAGTTCTGCACCTTCTGGAACTTTCTGGAGTATTTCTGTAATTTCTAGAATAGCTGGGATGTTGCTGCAATTTTTTGAATCTGCTGAGGACAGTTTTTGTTTTTGGCTGGTTTTTTTTATAACTGGATAGTAAGATTTTTGTTACGATGAACAGTGCGCACGAAACAACACGTGAACAGTGATTTCGACGAACAGTTTTTTCTTTCTTTGATGAACAGTGTTGCTGAGATTTTTGTGATTTGTACGAATCGAAGTTGGAGTCTGATACCAAATTGATGTAGATTGTAGTAAGAAAGAATTAGGGATGAGAAGAGAAGAAGAAAGGGATGAGAAAAGAAAGAGAATTTGAGAATCAATAATTAATCAAAGTCTAGTCTCACACAAATATGTATCCCCTATATATATAAGGAGTTCAGAAATCCTATATATATAAGGAGATCACAAACCCTAAAATAAATAAATAATCAAAATGATAACTAAATCCTTAAAAGTTAAAAGAAAATACTTAAAAGATAAATACTAAATTACTCTCGTGATTAATCTAAAATATCTATTCAATTTCTACACGATTCCCATCATTGAGATTCTTAGATATCATAAAATTTAGTCGAGGCGTTTGGACTTTCAATATTGATGAGATTCGGTGAGATTTTTGGAGTTTGTGGCGGTGGAGGAGTGTTGCTGGTGGTAAGCGGTTAGGATTTTGTATCTCTACTAGTTCTTGGGACTTTGCGCAATAATTATGCTCTTTTTTTTTGTGATCTTCTCTGCATATTGTTGCTTCTTATTTCTTGATTTGTTTGCCAGCACCTGAAAGTTGTACTCTTTTTGTGTGTACCTTCTCAATGGCATTTGCAAAGTTTGGGAGTCGAATTTTGGGGGAGTGTTCTCACTTTGCTGTATAACTTGTGGCACGGGCAGAGTTAGGTGGAGAATTTTTAATTAACCTAGGAGTTTTTGTGATGAGGTTCTATTCATTAATTCATACTACGTTCTTGGAAATGGGCAATTAAATGGCTGCCTGATTAACGAATGTCTTATTCTCATCAGTATGCTGGTAAATCAGGTGCTTTTAAACTATTTCACGGCTGCTGTTATTTCAGCTCATTTTTAGTTTCATGAGACAAAGTAGGAACTGACATCTGAGTTTTAATGGTTTTTCAGGGTAGGGCTTAGGGTTTTCAGGTTTGGGCTTATGCTAGCATGCAATAAATCTCGTGAATTTCTTTGTTTACTGAATATATCACACATGGCCTTTAGAGATTTGGTTGTGAGTTTGTTGAGGCTTAAATTTTTATTCTTGGCGTACTTAGTTAATATGAAGTTTTTGTCCCTTGTGTATGTCTTTCTCACCCATTAATTTGTGGATGGGCTTTATATATATATATATAGAGAGAGAGAGAGAGAGAGAGAGAGGGAGTATCATTTTTTCCTCCTGGAATGCTTGACACAAAGGCCTTGTGGACAACTTTCTTCCTGTGTTTGAAACTAGCTGCTCTTCAGGGTTAATTAACATGGTGCCAGTGGATCAGGTTAAAATATATATGTGCTACTTCTTGTGAGCCTTTTGTGCTCTTTGGACTGTACCTATTCCTTTTCACTGATTTTGATTCTGTCATTGTTTGCCCTCCTACAGCCAGTTTAAACCTGACTTATCAGTAAGGAAAAGCAGTTACAACTCAGACTTGGGTCGTAGTCTGACTTATTGGAAAGGGAAAAATGTGGCTTGGTCTGATTACGGATACAATCGGTCAATACACTTTATTTCCTTAGATGTGGATATCAAAATGTATCAAGAAAATTCGATAGGGTGGGGAATACTTGTTGGATGCTATATTTAATTAATACCAGTTCATGTATGGGTTAAACTTCAACCAGTTTTAGTTTTGAAAGTAGTGATTAAGGTGGAAACAAGAACGGTAATATTTGGTTCTTACTTTCCTTCCTTTTCTCATGTTGCAGGGTTAAGATGCTTGATGTGTGAAACCTTTCTTTGATTTTTGGTTCTGATAGATCTCTGATTCATGGAATACATTAATCAATTTGCTTGCAGTTGGATTGAGTAATATGTCATTTTGTTTATAACATTTGATTTTCCATGGAGTCTATTGTTTATTGATGGATAAACTTTTAGTGTAGGTTGATATGATTGTTGTTACGGATGGAAGCAGAATATTGGGTCTTGGAGATCTTGGAGTTCAAGGTATAGGAATTGCAATTGGGAAGCTGGATTTGTATGTTGCTGCTGCTGGAATCAACCCTCAGAGGGTATCTTCTTGCTCCATGCATATATATTTCACATTCATGTTCGTATAAGCAAATGAATTTGGAACAATGCTGCTGCTGGTTTTGACAAACTAACTCCTGAAAATTAAAATGGTTATACATGTTACAATAAGCAAAACAATGGCCATCAGTGGTACTACGACAAATCAACCTGATTGGTCATCAGTAGTATATTCTGTCAATCTAATCTCTAAGTGTCGTTTTGAGAATTTGTAATAGCCTGTGTGACTGCCATTTGGATATTTGAATTGTGGCACTTTCAAGCGTGAATTCTCTTTAGTTGTATTGTTAAAGCAGAGAATGGGATGTCTCCCATTGGATTATGAGGGATTCCAAGTCCTATGTCAAGTTCTTTACATTGAATATAGGAGAATATTCCTCCATAATTTATTGTCTAATGTACTCTGTTAATGTATGGTATGGGTTGGGAAAAGAAAATACTGCCGGGACATCCAACATATGGGCTCGTCATCATGGATGACCTAATTCTAGTAGAAATTGGCCACCTATGCATATTGCATAGCGGTTGTTTTGGGGTTCTAGTGACTTTCTTCTAATTCTTATTTCATTTCTAGTCTGATCTCTTTGGCTTGTGTTTGAGGAATTCTCTTCGTTTTTTTTGCTTTAAAGATTATATTCTTACATTGCTTCCTATCTTCTTTATTGAAAGCACTTGGAATTAGTGGGAGTAAAAAGGGATACAAACTAAGTGTTGAGCCCCCATATATATAGTCAAATAATAAAGATACAATAAGGATAAAAGGGTAAAACAAAGATAATAATAATAAACTAGACTATAACTCCAACACTCCCCCTCAAGCTAGGTGTAAAAATATCAACTAAGCCAAGCTTGACAACAGAGTCCCGGAGAATGGATAGAGTGACAGGTTTGGTGAAGACATCGGCAACCTGATCACTAGTCCTCACAAACAATGAAGTAACAATACCACAGCTAACCTTCTTCCGAAGAAAGTGAACATCAATCTCTATATGCTTCGTTCTCTTGTGTAATACAGAGTTAAAAGCGAGCTGAATAGCAGATCAATTATCACAATATAAAGTGGATGGAGAAATCACTGGAAATCCCAACTCGCCAAAAATCGATCGTAGCCAGATAATCTCACACGTGCCAAGTGTCAATGCCTGATACTCTGCCTCTGCTGACGACCGGGAGACAACTGCCTGTTTCTTGCTCTTCCAAGAGATGAGATGAGTCCCTCGAAAAGCATAAAAGCCCGTAGTAGATCGACCATCACACGTTCTTCCATAATCTGAATCTGAATAACAGACTAAAGAACCAGTCTGAAATCCTGATGCATAGAACAATCCAAGTCCAGGACAAGACTTGAGGTACCAAAGAATATGATAAACTGCATCAAGATGAGGCTGACATGGCCTGTGCATGAACTGACTAACAGCGAATGAAATGTCTGGCCTAGTGTTGGCTAGGTAGATAAGTTTACCTACCAACCTCTGATAGACAGTCGGATCTTTCAACTCCTCACCTTCAGCAGTAAGCTTCAGGTTTGGAATCATGGGTGATAATGCCGGTTTGCACCCCAGCATCCCAGTGTCTGAGAGAAGATCCAGAACATACTTTCTCTGAGAAAGAACAACACTCCTACTATTACGGGCAACCTCAATCCCAAGAAAGTATCGTAGAAATTCAAGGTCTTTCACATCGAAGGTCTTCCCAAGGTCTACCTTGACCTGCGCAGTACCAGAAACATCATCTCCAATAATAATAATATCATCAACATATACCAAAAGGATGACACACTGTCCAGAAGTATTCCGTCAAATAAAGCATGTATGATCAGAATGACATCTGGTGAATCCCAAATATACGACTACATCACTAAAGCGAGAAAATCAGGCTCGTGGTGACTGTTTCAGTCCATAAAGAGACTTACGCAGTCGACATACCTTTCCAGCATACTCCCCCTCACTATGAAAGCCCGGTGGTGCATCCATATAAATAATCTCATCCAAATCACCATGAAGAAACGCATTCTTCACAACTAACTGATGAAGAGGCCAAGAGTACTCCGCAGCCAGAGAAATAATCAACCGAACAGTAGTCAATTTTGCCATAGGGGTAAATATAGCACCAAAATCACGACCTGGTACTTGAGTAAAGTTCTTCGCCATAAGCCTAGCCTTGTGACGATCAATAGTACCATATGCAAGAAACTTTAGGGTGTAAATCCAGTAACAGCCAACAGGCTTCATCCCTGAAGGTAAAGAGACAAGATCCCATGTATGATTATGCTGACGAGTATCCATCTCCGTCTGCATGGCAAGAACCCACTGGGGCTCCTGCATAGCCTCTGAAATAGAACGAGGAACTGGCGTATCTGATAAGGCCATGCTATAAGCTCGAAATGTAGGAGACAGATCACTATAAGAAATATAAGCAGAGATCGGATATAAAACCTTGGCGGTCCAACCATAACGATCAACTGGACGGCGATCACGCCGCGGATAACGACGCCCTAAATCATTATCCTTCACTGACAATGTATCATCAGATAAAGTAACCGGCTCAATCTCTGCAATCTCATTAGTACTAATAACAGATGCATCAATATGCTCAACGGACTGAGAAGGATTACCTGCATCGCCTGAGGTAGAGGGGACATCAGCAGGGGGATGAGAGCGAGGGCGACGAACATAAACCTGCAAAGGAAAAGAAACTGGTGACTCTGTACGGACAAGAATGAGTGGCTCTAGTGGCTCTAAAGAAGGAGAGACGGATGACTCTGTAATGATTGTGACCAATGGCTCTGGCTTTGGTTCTTGCTCTTGAGGTAATGGAAAATCAAAGGAAGTATCATCAACTGGAGGGGCAGACACAGGACTAGAAGAAAAATAAGGAATATACTCAAGAAAGGTCACATCTAGACTGTGATACATACATCGCCTGATATGATCATAACACCGATACCCCTTAGACTGATGACAATAGCCTACAAAGACACAACGAATTGCTTTATAATCAAGCTTATGACGAGTAGGAGACTGATCCTGAACGAAGCGTGTGCAGCCAAAAACACGAGGGGGGCCCGAAAAAAGTGTCCGTTCAGGGAATAAGACCTGGAAGGGAGCCTTATGCGGAAGAACACGACTCGGTGTACGATTGCACAGAAAGGTAGAAATCAAAACAGCAAAATGCCAATAAGATTTTGGTACTCCCATACCTTTAAGCATACAACGTACCATCCCTATCAGACTCCTATTTTTTCTTTCAGCAATTCCATTTTGCTCAGGAGTATATGGACAAGTGAGTTGCTGAAGGATATCCTGAGAAGAAAGGTGAGACACTAAGGCATCAGACACATATTTTTTGGCATTATCTGATCGAAGAGCACGAACAATGACATCAAATTGGGTCTTAATCATCTGGAGAAATTGAGTGATTATAGGGAGTACATCGGACTTCCTATGCAAAAGGTAGACCCAAGTACAGCGGGGATGGTCATCTATAAATGTCACATAGTATCGAGCACTTGACAGAGTAGTAATAGGAGAGGGTCCCCAAATATCAGAGTGTATTAGGTCAAATGACTTGGGTAACTGATGTATGCGAGGAATATAACTCGTCCTAACATATTTCGATAGAGAATATATAACACAGTCAAGTTTACCATCAATACAAGCATTGCTCAAAGCAGGAAACAACATACATAAATATTTAAAATTTGTATGTCCAAAACGGTCATGTCACAAATGAACAGTTTGTGACGAAAATTCATAACGACAAGTACTAGGTAAAATACTAGCATGCAAGCTAGAAATAGATAAAGACAAAACAAGTGCAAGGGATGACAGTGGAGGAATCGGTGAAATTGGAGGTGAATCGCCTAGATAATACAATCCATCTCTTTCATGTCCCCTGATAATAATCCTCCTGGTATTCAGGTCCTGCAAATAACATGAATCAGATAAGAACACAACCGCACAGTGAAAATCTCTGGCTAATTGATGTACGGATAATAGATTCATGGCCAACTTTGGCGCATGAAAAATTGAATATAATGTAAAGCCATTTGGGAGGCAAATTGTACTCCTACTAACAATAAGGGCATGTGTCTCATCTGCTAGCTGAACTTGTGTATGTAACTGCTTATCAAAAGTAGTGAAGTGACGGGCTTCACCTGTCATATGATCATTCGCACCCGAGTCCAGCATCCAAAGAGGAGACGGACTGGTGCGAGCATGAAAGGCACGGGATATACCTTTAGTGGTGGCCGTGGCAGAAGTCGGACCCTGAGAAGTGAGGGTGGACATAAGTATATCCAATCGAGAAGTGATAACATCCATATCACTTTGCCAAGGAACAGCAAGAGCAGCAGCACGAGCAGTAAGTGGTGGTAGCTCAACAAAAGCAGCAATACGGCCGCGAGGAGGCGGCTTAAGCTCCGGATGGAGCTTCCAGCAAGCAACCTTGAGATGTCCTAGTCGGCCACAATAATCACACTGACGAGAATCCTCCCGTCTACGCTGATCTGAGACACCCTGACGGCGTTGGTCCGAGCGCTGTCCACCCCTGACTGAGGATCCTGAACGAGATCCTGTAGCAACTGCAAAGGCCATCTGATTTGCCGGATGAGTCAAGGTCGAAGCTGGAAGTGATGAAATACGGACGCGGCGCTCATGCTGCTCAATCATCGCATACACCTCATAAAGAGAAGGAAGTCTCAATATCGACAAGATTTGAGAACAAGACCCCTCAAACTCATCACGAAGCTCCATAAGGAACTTGTGAATCCGATCCTCCTGCTCTCGAGTATGCAAGAATACTGCTCCCTCGGGCTCTATCCTCGGAATAACAGCAAGAGGACGTAGAGTCTCATACTCAAGCCATCGCTAGGTCAAATAGCCATAATAATTCTAAACAGTCATATTTCCTTGCCGAGCATATGAGAGCTCCTGAGAAAGCTCATAAACATGAACTCCCCGTCCCGACTGGGAATACATCTCTGATAATGAGCTCCATAGCTTTAGAACAGAGCTATGAAACTGATGAATCCCGTAAACAGATGGCTCCATTGAGCCAAATAACCATCCAAGAATGGCGCAGTTCTCAGAAAACCACACAGAATATCCAAGGTCGACATCAACTGGCTTTGGGTGAGATCCTGTAAGCCAACCAAGCTTCCCTACACGGCCTAAGAAAAGCTGAAATGATCGAGACCACTCAGCGAAGTTACGGCCATTCAACAACTGTGCCGTAACTTTCTGAGAGATCATGCCCGGCAGTGCTGGTAATGCAACTGTACCAGTAGGTACAGTATACTGCTCTAACATAAAAGTAGAAGTACCAGATGTCTCAACAGTAGAGGTGTCAACAGTAGAGATCTCAAATCCCTCAGTAGTAGTCATATCAACAACAATACTAAGACACCCGTGACAAAAAAAAATAACTCTAAGATAAATAGAGGGATAAAATAAGGGAGAACAAAATACCTCCAGTCGAACAGTAGCGACAAATAAAGAAGGTTCAGAACTCAAATAATCAAGTCACAGTGCCCAGAAATCCAATAAATATAAATAGATGATTTACTCCATCAAGAGTTGATCAACAAAGAAGAGGATGCGACCCATCTTAAAAAATCCTACGGTCCCAAATAATCAGGAGCACGAAGACAATGAGCTGGATTGCTAGAAAAAACTTGACCCAACAGTGGGTTGGATTCCTAGAAGACAATCACCAAGTTGGGTTGGTTTTATATATATAAGTTGGTGGGCACAGTTAGACGGTAGGCACAGAGGCTTTGGGTTCTTGTCGACGGTGGCCGTGGCCTGGGTAGTCGGTGGCTTTGGCTGGGCAGTCGGCGGTGGCTTTGGCGTGGCCTGGGTAGTCGGCAGCAGGGGTGTTGTTCGGTGATTATGGAAGCAGGCAGAGGGATACCTCTAGTATGTCGGCGGTAGCTTTGGCATGGCCTGGGTTGTCAGTTTTCTGGTTTGTGGGTTTGATTATGGGGCTGGTTTTGCCGATGGGTTTGATACCAGGCTGTCGCTGGTTTTGCCGATGGGTTTTGGAGTGGGTCGTTGGTTTTGCCGATGGGTTTGGGTCTGTTGGTTGTTTGAGTGGTGGTTGCTTGGTCGATTGTGGTTGCTGGGTTACTGGTTGCTGTGTGGTTGCTTGGTCGACTATGGTTGCTGTGATGTTGGCTGGTTACTGTTGCAATGCACTGCAGGGGCAGCGGCTGGGTAGTTTGGTTAGGGTTAGGGTTAGGGTTAGGGTTTGGCTCTGATACCAACTTGGAATTAGTGGGAGTAAAAAGGGATACAAACTAAGTGTAGAGCCCCCCATATATATAGTCAAATAATAAAGGTACAATAAGGATAAAAGGGTAAAACAAAGATAAAAATAAAACCCTAATAAACTAGGCTATAACTCCAACAAAAGCGATAAGGAATGTGAAAGTATCACGCTGAAAATAGAAGTGTGGTACACAAAAATTGCCATGTCTACCTAATTTTCACTGGAGTGCTTTCCTTTCCTTTCCTTGTCTCAGTGATACTAGGCAAAGTGATGCCATCTCTACTCTGACAACTATTTATTTTTTTCGGTTTCCTGGATTGCCTTGACAGATTTGCTGTTTGAAGGTTTACAAGCATAGACAGGATAGTCACTTCACCATTGCCCTGCCGCGTACACGTGTCCTCCTAGCATGTAGCATGTGCAAGTTGTTTTCTTTGTATAGCTCTTGGCAATTCTTTATTCTGTTCCTCAATGCAGAATTCTTCTACTGTTGTGTTATGCAATCATGTGTTAAATCTTTTCGATTTCGTCAGTGAGCCTGTGCAGTTGTTGGTAGGGTGGCAATCGAGTCGTGTTGTGTCGGGTTAGTGTCGTGTCGAACATTAGTCGTGTCAATCATTTGTCAACCCTAATCCAACCTATTTAACTAATCGTGTAGTGTAGTGTCGTGTCGTGTCGAGTCGAGTTGACCAGTTTATTTTCGCGTCGTGTTCGTGTTCGTGTTGACCCACATAAACTTTGAATACAAAATTTAACTCTAAGATTTTATTTTCACTTAATTGAATCTCTCCTCGTACTTTTTCTACAAATTAAAAATTAACTTAATACTAATAATAATGAGTAATAATATCTTTTTTTATACAATAATTATGTCAGTGCTTGATAAACAGTTACAAATAATTAATATTTTATTTTTATAATATTAATTAAATATATTAATCGTACATCGCGCAACCAAATTAAATATCCAAAGTAATGAAAAAAACAAGTCAGAACATGAAAACTCATATATGCAACGAAAATGTCAGGTCAATCTCCTTCGAGTTAAAAACTTCGTATTGACGGGTCAATTCGGATTAAGCGGGTTGAACCTGAACACGACCCATTAACCCTTCGTGTTGATGGGTCGTGTCATACATGGGTTCATATCAATAAATAGTCAACCCAAACTCATTTATTTGTGTCGTGTTCGTATCGAGTTATCGTGTCGTGTCAAAAATTGCCACCCCTAGTTGTTGGTTTATTTCAGGAGAAAACAATTTTCATGGCTTAGCTTGTACAACATTATGTCCTGTGACCTGCACATGATGCCTGGCTGGATAGAAATTCAAATTTTTCAAAATTTTGATTAAGATTGCAAAAATCACAATGCCTTTCCTTATTGCTGTATTGTTTTCTGTTTCATACTATTTGTTGGCTCAGTGGATTTTGGTCTGATTGTCTGCTGCAATTGTTCACTACCATTATCTCTAAACTCTTGAACTTTTGCCTGGATAATGTAAGTTATTCCCTTTTTTTCCCCTTTTCCCTGAATAGGTACTTCCTGTCATGATTGATGTTGGAACTAACAATGAAAAGCTTCTGAAAGATCCATTGTGTAAGAATCTCTTTATTTTATCATGTAGGACAGTTTACATGAGCACCATGCGTGAATACTTGCTCTGTAATGGCCATGCACTATGTATGCCTTAAAGTGAAATTAAGATTGATTTACTACTGCCCTGGAAAATGATGGAAATAGCCTTAGGTTGTCAAAAAAGAAAACTATTTTTGCCGCTTTCCTTCGGGATTCAATTATGTTTAGTGGATTCTGTAACAACTATCACTAAATACCTAGTTACTGAAATGCTTTTGTTTCTTGTTGAGTTACATTTGCAGCGCAATTGTTGGTATATTGGATTTTTTTTGTCTTTCTGCTATATGACCAATCAGTTTTGGCCACGTGGCATGACAGGCATGTCACCCTTCCTCCTCCAGTGCATTGGAGTACAAATCAAGTAGTAAAATTTACCTTAATGCATGGACATGGAGCAGAGTCAAAGGCACCTTCACGACGCCTTGTGCCTTGACTAGATGAGCTTGAGGGTATTGGCATGGTGACTAAGAAAAGGTCTTCACCATGCTTAGGTGACCTCAGTGCCATAAAGTTGGCTTTGTTGTGTCCTAGCATGATCTTCCTATGGATAACCAAGGCATGCTCCTTAATACAGGACTTGTTTTGGGACATCATCAACCCATACAAGTATGGACTGCCATTTGATATTGAGCTTTGATGTTGGGCAAACTTGATCGCATGCCCTCGAAGTGTGTCCTAGTTTAAGTAAGATATTGGGCTTTGGACCTCAGCTGGATCCAACCCCATACACTCCCAACACCCCTATGCAAAGGGGCATTAAATCTTATTTATGGATTGATCCACCCATGTTGTACTCCCCTTCTTAGCTCCACTTGGCATCCACTTCCTGACACCTCCCCTACCCAGCAACTCCACATTGACATTGATAAACTACCTTGGTTTTATACATAGATGGGTTGGTCTACAATTTTGTTGCCCTAGTATTATAATGAGGTCATTTTGATTTGACTTGTTTCTCGACTTTCTACAAGTTGAAAATAATTTCCTTTTAACTGTCATTGCTGTCATGAATCCATTTATGGTGGCTTTTCACATTCTAATTCCTCAAGCTGATGTGCATTCTTCAGCCATTGAGTTTTCTTACTTGAAAAATGTGATGTCCTTATTATTCATTTTCTGTAGATTTGGGATTGCAAGAACACCGCCTTGATGGAGAGGAGTATCTTGCAGTTATTGACGAGTTCATGGAGGCTGTGTTTACTCGTTGGCCACATGTGATTGTGCAGGTGTTTTTTCAACTGTTGGGCATTCTCGTGATAAATAATTAGTTAATATCATTTAAGTCTATGTCATTATTAACTTCGGTGACAAGAAGCTAATGCACATGGAATTTGTGCAGTTTGAAGATTTTCAAAGTAAGTGGGCCTTCAAGCTATTGCAGCGATACAGGAACACGTATAGGATGTTTAATGATGATGTTCAGGTAAACAGTTGTCTTAATTATGTGTTAGGACATCTTAGAGGTTTTGTTTTTTTTTTGTTGGTAATGCTGTATTAGGTGTGACCTGGGCATGTCACGGGTTCGAGTTTCAAACAGCCTATTTTCCCTAGAGATAAAATTGAGTAAATCTGATCCTCCTAGACCTTATTCTGGCAGGAGCCTTGTGTGTTGGGTTGCCCTCTAGTAATGATTTGTTAGTGCTGTTTTAATGTGATCATCTCATTGTCTTTCATTAACTTCTTTAGCTCTCCACAAAGCCATCTATGAAAATCTTACTGAGAACATTTATGTTGAACCATTAAATGGCCTTAATATTTGCTCTAGTAGCTGCTGCAGGTCATCTTTCCTTTGTGAGCACATTTTTTTTTTTTTTGTGAATTTGTAAGTCTTTCCTGTAAATAATTTTTCAGCTTGAGATCCGACAAAATGTGCATCATAGTCATCCAATATATATATATATATACACTTTTTGATTTAGATATTTATCTGCCTTTGCTGGCCAACGTGATTCAACATTGACTGGAATACAGGGAACCGCAGGAGTTGCAATTGCTGGTCTATTAGGAGCTGTGAGAGCGCAAGGAAGGCCAATGATCGACTTTCCAAAGATGAAGATTGTTGTTGCTGGTGCTGGAAGTGCAGGAATCGGGGTTCTCAATGCTGCTAGGAAAACCATGGCAAGGATGTTAGGAGACACTGATATTGCCTTTGAAAGTGCCGGCAGTCAATTCTGGGTGGTTGATGCCAACGGCCTGATTACTGAGGGGCGGGAAAAAATTGATCCAGATGCCTTGCCATTTGCAAAGAAGATTAAAGAAGCTAACCGTCAAGGGCTGAGGGAAGGGGCAAGTCTTGTGGAAGTGGTAAAGCAAGTGAAGCCTGATGTGCTTCTTGGTTTGTCTGCAGTCGGAGGCTTGTTCTCAAAAGAGGTCTTAGAAGCCCTTAAAGATTCAACTTCAACTAGACCAGCAGTCTTTGCTATGTCAAACCCCACAAAAAACGCTGAATGCACCCCTGACGAAGCGTTCTCCATTGTTGGTGACAGCACTATATTTGCAAGTGGAAGCCCATTTAAAGACGTGGATCTCGGAAATGGTCATATCGGACATTGCAACCAGGGAAACAACATGTACCTTTTTCCTGGGATTGGACTTGGTACTCTTCTATCTGGCTCTCGGATCATCTCGGATGGCATGCTACAGGCTGCAGCCGAGTGTTTAGCTGCATATATGACCAACGAGGAGGTTCTCAAAGGGATTATATTTCCTTCAATATCCAGCATTCGTGATATAACAAAGCAGGTGGCTGCAGCTGTTATCAAGGAAGCTATAGAAGAAGACCTGGCAGAAGGATACCGCGAAATGGATGCTCGAGAGCTCCGGAAACTTAGTCACGACGACATCGAGAGTTATGTGGAGAACAATATGTGGAGTCCAGAATACCCCGTATTGGTCTACAATGAGGATTAAACACCTCTCTCCTGGTTAAACTAACATTCTTCCCACGTCATCTCGTTGATGGTGATCAGATAATTAATGGATCGGATGCTTGTCATAATCTTTATATTGGAACATGACCATTATGTGTTTGCTCTGATCGATTATAATCCCCGAGTTATGATGCGTTTAGTGAGTGTGTCAATCGTTATGTACTCGTTTTGTATCATGGATTTTTCGGGTTTTAGACTCTAGATTCTCTTATCTGTTTTGTAAAATTTAGTCAAATTTTCTTAGATTCTACATTTCAAGTTTTATAGACACCAAATTTGATTCGAATGCTCAATTCTAGTGAAGATTAGTTTCACTAATCATGGCTTGTGTTCTAATTTCTAGCTGATCCTTTGAAGGGTTTAACAAGGTTTGCAGCTTTTGCTTGGTTCGAGTCATATGACAATTTGATGGGCGGGGCTTTCTGTGTGGGCCTTAACGGGTCAGCATGTTGGGCTTAAACAGACCCATGACGTGGCCTGGACTGGGCCATGACCCGATGGAGTTTTAGACTTCCATGGGCTGCAGCCATTTTCAGAGAATACACTTGATGTTAACTAAAAGGCCGAGAAATGTTTATTTTGTTATACATAAAATAACAAATAAAAAAAATAAAGGGAATATGGGGATAGCTGGGTTTTTTTTTATAAAACATGGGAGGGGGTGGGTGAGGTTTGAACCCGGATTTTGAATAAAATAAGAGAGGTAGAGATATTCGACAGATGGATTAATGCCGTTGTCTAATAGCTAGAAGTGTATTGGTTGAATTAATCAATATTTTTGTGATTTTTTTAGAATGAATTACCATTGAATTAAAATAAAGAAAAATTAAATTATTTTTGACTTTTATAATTTAAAAATTCAATTATGTATCCGTAGTATTAAATAGATCCTCTATGATTGATCGCCCCACTTAATTCTATGTTGCTTTATAGTAAGGGATTAATAATCGACTTCAATTTTGTGAATTTGAACCGAATTTGCCGGACTCTTTTTTTAAACGAGTCTAAAAAAATATCCAAGACCGGTTCATCTCGTTTAAAAAATGAGTCGAATCCGAACCGAGTTCAAAATGAGCTGAACTTGACTAGATTGACTATTTTATGACATATAAACGAGTTAGATTTTCCAAGTTTTTTTACATCAGAGAATTTTGCGAGTTCAAACTAAGTTTTTTAAGATTTTTTTTAAATGAGTTTAAAAAATTATTTAAATCTTGAGTCGAATTTAAACTAAACTGAATGTGTCGGCTCGATTATCAGCCTAGCCTGTTGTCTTCGGCCTTCGGCTGACCACAAGAAGCCCAACGGTGCCCCGTTAGATTTCAAAATTCAAAATTTCAAAACGAGTAAAAGCCAATTAGAATTTTCTTACATTCTGACCCAATCATAAAAAGGACAACAATGCGCACCTGGCGCACCATATCACTGCCGGCCCCCTTTCCTCTTCCCACGGTGACATCTCTTCAGACCTTCCCCTTTAGTCCAACCTCTCAACGATCTTTCACCTCGCGTTCATTTCAAGTCCATCTCTCTCTCTCTCTCTGGAAGTATTTGCTTCGGACTTGCTTAATTGCGAAGTCTAGGGTTTTGAAAGCTCAGATCTATTATTGGAGAAGATGACGACTATGGAAAGCTTGATAGGACTGGTCAATCGGATTCAGAGAGCGTGTACTGCTCTCGGAGATTATGGTGGTGGAGATAATGCTTTCTCTTCTCTTTGGGATGCTCTTCCTTCTGTCGCCGTCGTCGGAGGACAGGTTCGTTCACTCGATCTCTTTGTGTCTTCACAGGGACAAAAAGAAAGAGTTTGAGAGAGATCACATGGAGAAGAATTGCATCTGGAGTAAAAAAAAAAGAGGGGATTTGTGTATATTATGATTGATTTTGGGCTGGGACTAAGTTGTGAAACCTTTATTTCGGGGACCGAGTTTTTTTAGAGAGAGAGTCAATCCGTTAAAATAGGGGAGCGAAAGAGAGAATACACGTAGAGAGAGGTGGGTTTTTAATTGATTTGAGTTGATTTTAAAGCTCTTATTTATCTTACAATGGGGATATTTTTGGAGAGGGGTGGGGGGCGGGGGAATTGCCAGAGTACGTAGACAAAGGTGGGAGAGTGTTGACATTGACAGATTGGCAATAGATGTCTACGGATTTTGATTCCGGATTGAAGCTGTGAAATTTCTTAATTATCTGTTTGATTTATGTATTTTGTTGTGAACAGAGTATTTCATATCATGATTTTTGTTTTGTTTTGTTTTGAGCTGAGTTCAGAGTTCTGGAAAATCATCAGTGTTGGAAAGCGTAGTTGGGCGAGACTTCCTTCCTAGAGGATCTGGTTAGCTTTTGGACACCTTTATTTTGTTTGTCGTTCCTTGGCATTTATAAGAGAATCATTGTCATAATTATTTGCTGTGTTATCGTGATTTTTGATTACACAGGTTCATTGTAATTGCAGGGATTGTTACGAGGCGACCTTTGGTGTTGCAATTGCACAAGACAGAGGATGGGCAGCAGGACTATGCCGAGTTTGGTCATATGCCGCGAAGGAGATTCTCTGATTTTTGTATGTATTTCCTGCTTAGATTTTCTTAAGAAAAGTATGAGCTTGTACATTTTTAAGATTGTGCAGTGATGCTCTGTTAATTCAATGTCAGTTTTGAATATGCTAGTTCTGCTTGACCCAATTTATTTTTCTGGTTTAATGGTTTCTTGTAACGGGGAGAGTGCATGATGGTCTTATCAGGACAATGACCAATTGTGCTCAGTTCTTTTGTTGATCTTATCTGTGGTATGCTAAGAGCTCCAATTGGTCTGGAACAAAAGGAAGGACAAAAACATCTAGACTTGCATCTCTCAATTTGTGCACTTACAAGAAAGAAGAAATATATGAAATTTCCACGTAGTTTGCCCAACTCTTTTGTATTCTACTTCTTTTAGGTTGTTCTGTATGTGAAGTTAAGTAACCGTCCTTCCCAAATTTATGTAATTCTGCATTCAAATTTTACCATGATTGTTTCTATACTATTTTTTCATTGTCCAAGTGTGTGCTCTGTTTGGATCCACATGTCGGTATTGACCAGAGTCACTCTGGTGCTGACAATGAATTTTCTCTATTGTTTTTTCTTTGGTGCAGCCTTGGTTCGCAAAGAAATTCAGGATGAAACTGATCGAATAACGGGGAAGTCAAAGCAAATATCTCCTGTTCCTATTCATCTCAGTATCTATTCGCCCAACGGTTGGTTTTTTATTTTATCATAGTTTCCATAGAATTGCTGTTACAAATCTAATTTCCAGGTTTTCTTTTAAGTTCCTATAGTTGGTTCTTTAGCCACTATGGAATCACATTTCTTTTCTTCCTGCAGAAAATGCAATAGAGCAATTGATTGAGATTCTATTGAATATAATGAGCATAAATTGACCATTATGTATTTTGTGCTGTCGCTACATTTCGTGTCTATAATTATGACATTTGAAGTTCCCTTGGAAGTTCCTTCAACTACGCTTCATGATGTGTCTTAAAGATTTTATGCCTCAGGATTAATGCTTGATTAATTTTATTACTACCATGTGGGGCTAAAGTTGCTAGATTTTCTTGGAAATTGTTTCAGATAATGATGCAAAGAGACTTGAGATGAGGAGCCATAATTTGGATGTGATCCATGAATTTTGTAAATATGATTTTGAAATTGGGTGGTTGATATTTTTCCATTTAGGCAATCTACTTTTGTAAGTTTTAAGCGCCCTACAGCTGTACTTTTGAGGGACGACTTCAATTTTTACTTCAATAAAGAAAAATATATGTGAATGAAATCCACCTTCAACGTGAGGAACAAGCTATATGAATGGAAGCTTGAAACTTTTAATAGGTCAAAGTTGAGATTTTCTTTTTTCCTCACTGGTGTTCCTTTTCTTTATTGACATGGGATAATATGTGTTTTCATGCTCTATATTACTGTATTGTGGATGTACTTCCACCCCCCACCCCTACCCCTAAACACACACTCACACTTTTTCTATTCCTTTTCTGTCTCCCAATAACTCAATTTTTATGGTTTTATTGTCTTGCAGTTGTCAACTTAACCTTAATAGATTTGCCTGGTTTGACGAAAGTTGCTGTTGGTATGTTCTGCATTTAGTTTCTCGTGTTTGTTGGTCCTGTAACCAATCCGAACTGAACTCCATTTAATACAAAGACTTTGCTCTTTGCAGAGGGACAACCAGAAAGTATAGTTGAAGACATTGAAAACATGGTTCGAAATTATGTTGAGAAGGTCCTGATACTTTACCTCTCTTAGAAATATAAAGCACCTATTTGGAACTTCGTTGTCTAGATTGTGCCACTTTAATTGAATGAATTGATTCGTATTAAGGTTTAACAAGTATGCATTAGTTGATACCTCTCTCTCTCTATGTGTGTGCGTGTGCGTGTGCATGTGCATGTCTATCTCATTGTTAGCCATGATTAAGAACCTCTTGTGAATTAAGAGATAATATTTGCTTAGTTCAACTGGTGGATAAGTGTCGTTCTATCAGTTAAGCCTGTAATTTTTTAGGTTATATTTAAAAATTTTGCTTGGAGGTGTTGTGGTTCATATCTGTATAGTATTTAGTTCATTTATTTCATTTTTTGTTGCTCTTTTTGATTTGCAATCTACTAATTTGTACTTTTTGTTGGGAGTCCACTTGACAATTGTATGATTTCTGCAGCCCAACTGCATTATACTAGCAATTTCTCCTGCGAATCAAGATATTGCAACTTCAGATGCTATCAAGCTTGCTAGAGAAGTGGATCCAATGGGTATGTTTTGTTTGCTTTTTGTTGCAATCGTATTATGAAGTTTTAGGAACATTCTGTATCTCTGCCTTCCCTCATGGATGCTATATGTGGGTTTCCCAGGTGATCGGACATTTGGAGTGTTGACAAAGCTAGATTTGATGGACAAAGGAACTAACGCATTGGATGTGAGTTATCTCTCTTGCAGTACAAATATTTAAGGAGTTTTCAGTGTGGCATCACTAAATTTTCTTCTTTTTTTTTAATGACCAGAGCAAATTTTAATTTTGTATTTATTGCATTTAGAGCAAGATAGTTTTAGTAATTGGAAGCCGGCAAACTTGTTTGTGATTACCGCCATTAACATCTTCATTACTGATATCTGTCACCCTTTTTCTGGTTTACTATGTTGAGTCTCCTCTTCTATGCGATTGGTTAGGTTGACCAGAACTTGCCAATACACTTCTAGACCATTCCTCCTCTCTTTTTTTTTTCAATGTTTCTTTGTTGAAATCTTTGGCAAATTTAATAGTTTCTGCTATTGGATATCTTCTTATTTCCAATGAAAGGTTCTTGAAGGAAGATCTTACCGGTTGCAACATCCTTGGGTGGGGATTGTTAATCGTTCACAAGCTGATATAAACAAAAATGTTGATATGATTATTGCAAGGCGGAAAGAACGTGAATACTTTGCTACAAGTCCCGACTATGGACACCTAGCTAGTAAAATGGGTTCAGAGTATCTTGCAAAACTCCTCTCAAAGGTAAGATTGTGCGAGTCCAAATTGTTTAATATTATGTCTTTATTCATTAAAAAAAGAGTAAAATAAATGTTGCTTTTACTTTCAGCACTTGGAGGCTGTAATTAGGTCAAGAATACCAAGTATTACATCTTTGATTAACAAAAGCATTGATGAACTCGAAGCTGAGATGGACCACCTTGGTAGGCCTATTGCTGTCGATGCAGGGGTGAGCGGCTGTATTTCATTTGTATTATTCTTGGATGAGACAATATGTGTCATTTTAGGGACTGAATTGCTGTTTCTCAGGCTCAATTGTACACCATTTTAGAACTTTGCCGTGCTTTTGATCGGATATTTAAGGAGCACCTGGATGGAGGGTGAGTAATCTATCCTCTTTCTCCTTCTCAGATACATATGGAATTTTTTTTCAAATACACTTATGAGAACATGATCTAGTGTTCCATCTGAAGTGAGGACGCATGAGTTGATCTGATACTTTTTTTTTTTTATGTGGGGTGTTGGTTTTTTTTTTTTTTGGGGGGGGGGGAGAGGGGGGGAGTTGAGGTTGGAACTTGCAACCACCTGTGGCCAGGAGGAGGGCACTCCCTCACCCCAAATCATACTTCAGACCCTATTTAGGGAATCAATGTTAATGTTCATTTAATGCACATATATAATATGCTTTGGAAATTCTTAATATCCTTGGTGCATCTACTAAGTTCTGGCCAGAAATTACCTAATATGTAATACATGAGTTGTGTCATACCAAACTCGCTCCATGTAATAACCCTAGCATTAGTATTCAAAATTTGTTATCAAGAATGGCCATTCCAAGATATGAGAGCCATCACCATATCTGAGGGTAAAAATCAGTGATTGGTTACTATAAATGCAAAACTCATCTTCTGTGAGATTGCTGCTCATTTTGTAAAAATTATTTAATTATTTTTTAGCTCCATATTTTAGGAGAACTGGTTACATTTGTCAGACGTGTGCTAAAACAAATGGTGTGAAATCCCTTGAAACTGTATCAACTGGTTGTATATGTGCATAAACATTTGAGATGAAGAATGTGATAAGCTATGCATAGGAGAGAACTTGGTAGGCGATTAAAAGTCAGAGGGCCAGTAGTTTCACAAATGGAAGATTCTTAAGAGTCTCATATAGAACTGTTAGAAATGATGGTGGTTTCAAGTTGTTCAACTACTAAATTGGGGTTGGGGAAGCACTTTGTCTAACTAAGCTAAACTCATTGCATGGTCTTTGTTTTATAAGCTGAGTTGTTTCTTCAGCACACATCCGGCTAAAGATGCACTTTAAACTGAGACATGTTTTTACTTTTAATGTGTTATGCCTTAAGTTTATTGATTATTCTACTTTTGCCCCCACTTTTCTTGAACCTTAGGACGTGCTTATATCATTTGGCCTTCCCATGGATGATTGAATTTGTTTGCTTATTTCAGGCGGCCTGGTGGTGATCGAATTTATGGAGTTTTTGACAATCAGCTTCCTGCTGCTTTGAGGAAGCTTCCATTTGATCGGCACCTTTCAATACAGAATGTCAGGAAAATTGTTTCAGAGGCAGATGGTTATCAACCACACTTGATCGCCCCTGAGCAAGGTTATCGGCGGCTTATTGAGGGGGCATTAAATTATTTTAGGGGTCCAGCTGAAGCTTCGGTGGATGCTGTAAGTAGTTATGTGTTATTTTAGTGGTATCCTTCTATGTAGACTTTCAGCCCACATCTGTCGTGCTGTTTCTGTACTTATTGCCACATCAATGCTTAGGTTCACTTCGTCTTGAAGGAGCTTGTAAGGAAGTCAATTGGAGAATGTCAGGTGACATAAGAACTTCATCTCATGGTTTTCTAGTTGAGCGATGCTCTCCTGTCCCTGATCAGGAATATTTTCTAAATGAAAATTTTTATTTCCACGGTGGAACAGGAGCTGAAGCGGTTTCCATCTCTTCAAACTGCAATAGCTGGAGCTGCCAATGAAGCCTTGGAAAAGTTTCGTGATGAAAGCAAGAAGACAACTCTTAGATTGGTGGACATGGAATCTTCATACCTGACTGTGGATTTCTTCCGGAAACTTCCCCAGGAAGTGGAGAAAGGGGCAAACCCAGCTGCCACAACTATTGACCGTTATGCGGAGGGTCACTTCAGGAGGATAGGCTCAAATGTGTCCTCTTATGTTAGTATGGTTTCTGAGACACTCAGGATCACAATTCCCAAGGCAGTGGTTCACTGTCAAGTTAAGGAGGCCAAACAGTGTCTGCTCAATTACTTCTATACACAAATTGGAAAGAAAGAGGTATTCCTGTCTCCCTTCCATATTTCTATGCATACGAATGTTGGATATAATCAATTTTTACAGGATATGTGGTTTGCTGATAAAATCTGCCACCGAAAAATAGATTTTTGGTACTAAGATGCACAGTAACGCAAGTGGCTAGGATAAATATGATTTGAAAGATCCTGAATTCATACTTTACAGGTTTTCCAGATATACTTGACACCCAGGCCATAACATAAAAATAGATTATGTTTAATACTAAAAGAAACATCATATAATAATGGAGCATTTGTGTGTTGTAAATCCCTATCTAGACCACTTGCTAATGTTGATGCCCATTTTTTATTTAAACTTTGTTGGATTATTGATATGCTACAAGGACTGCTGTGTAAAGTAGTAGGTTAAAAATTGTGGTATTGTATTGGTCACCAACTTATTGTCCTTATTATTTACCCAAAAAAAAAAAACTTATTGGCCATATCGTGTATCGTGTCTATATTGTGGCAATGTATAATGACACACACTACATAAAAGGCATGAGAAATACTAGCAATAACCCAGTGCCTGAAGACATTCTATAATATAAAAAATTGAGCATTGATCGTTCAACATTTGTATTTTAAATAATAATTTTTTATTATTTTTAATTACTCGATTTAAAATTAAGTGAACAGAAATAAAATAAGAAAGTGGTCGGCGTAAATTAGTGGGAGTGTGTTAGTTTTTTTTTGAACAATGGGAGTGTGTTAGTTTAATTCCTTGACTTTAAGGGACCGTGCAGAGAATATGATTTTTTTGGCGGGAGAATTTTTTTTGAAATGAATTTTATACAATTTGACCAAAGTAGATGAAAATTGAATCAATTTTAACCGTATAAGTTGATAATTCAATTTTCTAGCTATAATATTAGATAGATAGAGAACGTCAAATGGATATTTAAAAAACAAACAAAATACACTAAACATGTTCAAAGTTCATGAATCCAAGGAAAAAATATATAGCCTTGTATATTATGTTACCAATTTTCAACTCCAAAACTACTATAACATTGTATTTTTTGTAATCTATTTTGAACTCCAAAAATAATCATGATGCAATGCAAGCAACAATTAAGTCATTGTCTATAACCATTTCCCTTCTCTGAATGCTGATCCCATCGAACTTCTTTATTCCACCTTAGCATCATTATAATCATTCTCTTCAGCTTGGCCTCTAACATCATTTCCCTTGTCAGAATCTTCATTGTCTTCAACTTTTTGAATGAAATTGCAATTTTTAACATGGGATTATTCCAGTTTATTTTTCTTATGAGTTGAAGTAATCTTCATACAGAGTTATAAGATGATTATATCTCAATCTAAAGAGAAATACACAAAGCTCTGTTTACATTAGCATGTTGGAGAATCTTCCCTACGATCAAGCTTCCATATGTTAGGAGACACTTGCAGCACATGTAGATAAAAGAACATTAAAGAGAAAGTAAGAATTTTTGGTTCCCATGCATGTTTTGGTGAGGAAGCCCACCAAAGACTACTTTCAGGATCTATTTGGATTTTGCCAATTCAACTGAGTTGTCTGGCTACTTGGAACTGACCCTTCCAGCTGATCTGACCCATATGGGATTCAATTTACTGTGTTATTGTTTGTCAACCATGTATAGCCGTTTCTGGTGTTGGAATTTGATATTGTCTGAATACCACCCTGATTCAAAGTTGACTCAGCCGATGGCCTTGGTGTTGTTTGCAACTATAGTTTGCAGGGACTCTAGTTTCATTCTTGCACATTATTCCCATGCTTCTTGAATTGTTGCAAGTGTTCTAAGAAGATGAACACATCTTATGGTAAACACCTCAAAATGAGCCATTTGATTCCTTTCAGGTTAATGCTACCAAAATTGCTTTTTTTTTTTTTTTTCTGTTTTTACCAACTGTGACTGCATCTATCTGAGGTAAAGGTTCTATAAGGTATCATACTCATTGTTGTGTGCATAAGACATGTGGCTCAGATATATTGACATAGGTGACGAGGCTGGTGAGACTATGACAGTGTTTACCTTCCTTTTAAAGCTTGCAGACTGATTTTAACCGCAGCAATAATTACATCTCCAATAATGCGTATCATTTTGCCTAATGTTTCAGGGTAAGCAACTAGCAGAACTGTTAGATGAAGATCCGGCATTGATGGAGAGGAGGCTAGAGTGCGCAAAAAGGCTTGAGTTGTACAAGTCTGCCAGGGATGAGATTGATTCTGTAGCATGGGTTCGATGAGATTGATGCATTTCGGAGATATATTGTATGATAGCGCAGGTCACGGAACGGATGATTACAGACTCCATCTGATTGTTCAATTGTTTGGAAGTTGAAATTCTTTATTGCCTTTGTCTTGCAGTTTATGCATACATTTGTTTCCCCCCTCCCCCTCCCCCTCCCAAAAAAAAAAAAGGCATTGTAGTTCTTTATAGATTTTACACTACCTCCTATAACCTATATTAATTTGCCCTTTTTTCTCCCTCGTCTCTCTCGTCTCTCTGTGATTAGAGAATTTATGAGATAAATTTCTTGTGATCTAATTTCAATGAGTTGTCAAGATTTAAATTTAAGACATCGGTGTCTACAATTGATTTTTATTACCACTTATATCATTTGAGTTGAATTATAAGTATTAGCAATTTCTCGTGTGATTCTTCTTTTCCTTTCTCTGTCTCCCACTCTTATACTCTAGTCACTTAGAAAGTCATAGGGAGCATTGTGGAAAGTAATTTGGAGATACTTTTTATAAAAAAATTCACATTGTAGGTGATGAAACATTAATTTTTTTTTTTTTGCAAATGATGCAAGTGTATTTGAATCAAAGGTTAACCTTTTATTTTTAAATAAGAAAATTTAGAATTCGAATTATGCATTTACGAAAGAGGGTTCCCCAAACACTCTTGTCACAATTAGATTGTAATATATGTAGAGAAGTTAAAGCTTTATATTCGTGGTGCTTTTAGACCCCCCTCCCCCCCATCCTCTTTCCCCCACGTATATGTAGAGAGATTTAAGTTTTAAAAGTTTTTTTTTTAGCATTAACAAACCCTATTTTTATCTGGATTCTAACTAGGCAGGACTACAAGGGCAACAAAACTCTCTATACTAAATATTCAACACAATTGTGTTCTCAAGTTTTAAACCGAGGACCTTGGTTAAATTAGAACAGTCCCGTGTCAGTTGATCTACGCATTCAGTGATATTTAAAAAAAAAAAAAAAACTCTATTTCAACCACCAAAAAATTCCATTTGTTGTCCAAATTTATTATTAGAATCCCAAAAAAAGCCATCTCCATTAATTAAAATGTCATATATAACATTAAATAGTTCGTGGAATTCCAAAAGCCTTTTCTTTAATGAAATATTATGCATCTTCATATTAAATAATCTTTCGTAATATGATATCATTATCAATCACATCAATGTTTTGTGGAGTGAAGGTTTAATGAATAATTTTTTTTATTAATTGAATTCGTATTTTCTAGTCATTTCATCAATAAAAAAAATAATATTAAAGCTAGAAAATTAATTTCTCATTTTCTTCAATATTTCACTATATATCCAAATAAAAAAATAATTTTACAGTTAAAAAATTATATTCTCATTTTCTTTGAATCTCAATTTGTACCTTAAAAGATTTAAGATTTTTTGCTTTGTACCATTAAAATTTAGATATTTCGTCAGAAATCATCCCATTGAATTTGATGAAATGAGTGATAAAAGTTAATAGAAGGACCATATTATAATATTTTTTAAAAATTGAGGGTATAACATGAAACTTTTTTAATTTTTAAAAGCATAAAATAAAAATTCTTAAATTTTTTAGGGCATAAAGTAAAATTAGCCCTATTATTAGTAACCGAGATGGGTAATGGATATGGCTCGCCCACAAGTCCACTCAGACCCATTACCAGAACCGGACTCTAAACCCCTCCAACGGCCTTCACTCTTCACATCCTCTAGCCCAGAGAGAGAGAGAGAGAGAGAGAGAGAGAGAGAGAGGATGAATGGGACATCCGGGCTCTTACGACTATGGCAGATTCCATCCACTTCTCTGTTATGTAGACACTCCAAGTTTTTCAACGGTTCTTTCTTTATCCACATCTATTGTATCTGTACATATACGTCGATGAATCTTTGTCTGATATTCCCTGTTGACCTCTGCAAGTAAATTTCATGAACACCCACATATTTGAAATATCTTGTTACCACTGTATGGGTTTTCTCTGTGTTATTTTCTTAATGCAATGGGAAAAAAGACTATGGGGTTGATATTGATTCGCTTGTTTATGCTGTTTTATGGCTTTAAATTAGTGTACCCATTGCATAAAACTCTTAGATATTGCCGGGATTAACAATTGCCCATGTGCTTGATTGTTTTACTTTTATTTTGTTTATCATTTCCATGCCTCAGCTTTTCTATTTGATTGTGCTTTCTAGTTGAACATTTTACTTGCACTAATTGCATGTGTTATTGTTGTTTATTCTCAGAAAGATCCTAATTGGCAATTTGGTTGATATGCAAAATTGTGGAAGAAGGAAGAAACTTTATGCATGAGTTTTCTTTCTTGTTTTTTCATCAGATGCAAAAGGAAAACTGGTCTATACTAAACCGAAGAATTGTGTTACTCTTCTTCGGTCACAGTGTTTTTCATTTCATTAGATCCCAAACAAGAGTCTAAGATTGACACTTTTACATATGCATATGAGAAATTGTATTGCTACCAAATGGAGCCATGAATCCATTATTTCTTTTTGTTGACTTCTTTTATTTTATTTAAACATAAAACCAAGCGTAGTCTTGATTTCAATTTCAAAATGCTGTGCGATATCTTTTCTTTCTCCACTTACTAATAAATGCAGCCAAATGCAGGTTTGTATCTGGTCCCTGGAACGGTTATAGATCCGACCCTGTGCTTCTGTAACCATATCCAGACTACTGCTTACGGAGTTGTGAATAGAAGTTATGTAATGTCTACACAGGCCAACCAACAAAATAGCATAGAGGTATTTTTCTCTTTTAATGTTTCTTTTGAGGTTTGAAGAAGTTGCCGTGAAAAAGTAACAAATTGAGATTTGGTAACTTCCTTTTATCATCTGATGCCTTGTGATTAAGTGGAGAAGAATTAATTGTGAATTATTCATCGTCTCTACATGTACGTGGGGTCATGACTAGGCCATGTGACAACATTTAACACGCCATTATTGACGAGGAAAGTGAAAACATAACTGAGAGTTGAACACAAAATACGTAAGAATTTCCATGGCGAGGATTGTGGAGGTGCAAGAAGTAACGTTGAGTTAGAGGGGCAGTTTAGGGCAGCTTTCTCTGATCAAGGGCCGGGGCATAAGGGACTTGGTACTATCCAGGTGCGAAGAACCCCGGAGGTGACTGCAATGAGCAGAAATCTCACTCACCGGCCTAAACGATGAGCAAACACTTGAACGTGAGAGCAAGGGATCACCCAACAAATGGATGAACTCAAAGGGGGGAGGAGAGAGTGGGGCAAGAACCTTGCTTTTAGAGAAGTGGCGGTCTGAATCTTATCTGAACTGCGAGAATAACTGACTAGGTGGTTAACTTTATGGATCAAACACCTTGGTGACAAAAATCACTAAATCTTTTGTTGCAAGAGCAGACCAAGTTAATAGTGTTCTTGAGATTATTGCATTACTAATGAGGAATGGTATTAGAAAACTTAGAATAGTTTTGCCTACAATTGATTAGTGGTGGTCTCTTGCCACAAAAGCTGGAAAGCTTATAACTACAATGCTCCAAAGATAGAAGTATTGTTCTAGGCTTGATCTTTTCTTTCATTTTTCGTCTTGTCATTTGGATAGGCTTGATCCAAATGTTTATGTTGCAGGAATTTTAGAGGGATGGATGTTAAAGCTGTGGATAGCAATTACTTTAGAGCTTGGGTGTTGAGTTAATGACCAAAAGGTATGGTAAGGTTTTGGGGATCACTTTCGCATAGGGCCTTCTTAAAGTCCACAAACAATAACATCGCAGATAGAAATCACAAAGAAATAAATAATTTGTTAAAAATCTGGTATAGAATCCTCTAAGACTCATCACATAAGGTTAAATTGCATCATCAATCTCGGAGTTCCAAGACTTTGAGATCAATAATAAGACAAAGATATGTATAGCATTATGATGAGGGAATATCATAGACAGACATCCAAATGACCGCCTACTTTTAGACGTTCTTATATAGAAGAGTTTAGAGAATGTAAAAGTGAAAATGGCTATTACCCAGTTTGTTTCCCATTAGTCAGGGGTGTTGGGATAGGTGGATTGGATTTAAACCTATGATTTGGCATAATTTTTTCAATATGGCTTCTCTAAGATGGGGACCACTAACTTGCTGCATTGTCGGCCTGGGCTTTTACCACTACACTAACTGATGGTCCACGACAAATCTAAAATTTGTTCAGTCTTTTTTGTGGATCAGTGGTAGACGAAAAATAAAGCTAACTCGTGATCTTTTGGATTCTTCAAATAGTGTGCAAACTTTAGAAAAGTCACTAACCTTATGAGCATATTTAGCATTAATGAATGGAATATCATGTGATTAGGTTTTTTTGGTGTTATTCTTGTTCAGAGAGCTTGTATCCCACATCGAATAATTAAGACTACCAAAGTTGATTTATATACTTGAGGGGCTATTCTACCTATTGGCAATTGGTTTTGGTTTAGATGCCCTAACAATTCTGAAGCTGTTTGTAAGATCTTTTGAGGAATGCGGAAGCTTTTTTGAAAGGAAAAACTTTGTAAGAATCTGAAATGGGATTTTTTTTACTGTTCTAATCCCAGCTCCTAGTTGTTTTTCTTGCATTCATTGTATTTATTAGTTTTCCACCTTGTTCTACATGCCTATTTATTGGAAAGGAATAAGTGGTCTGAAAAAATGAATGTGGTGTTTGTTCCATTATTAGGACAAATCATCAGCACTGCCTGAAACTGTTGGTGCATTTCAAAAGCTACCCATGGTGATGCCATCTGTTGATATTTTATATTCGGCAATGAGGAAAGCAAGGAGGGTCTCACCTACAAAGGGTAATTGATCCGGTCAGCATATTTCATTTCAAAATTGACACCACTGAATTATTAGATGTTAGTTGGATTATCAAAGTGCTAAATGTGCTATTTAGTTTGTTTGTTTCATAGGTATTGCCAATATTGCAAAACGAGAGAGAAATAGAGGTGCAAAACAACTCGATGCATTGATGAAGGTAAGTTCGTAACCTGATAATGTCATACCAAATGTACAACTAATCCTTTATTTTGTATTTTTGATGTGGAACAATGCTAATGCTGATGTCATGCTTCGTGTTCCATCTTTAGGAACTGGCTGTTCCCTTAAGGACATACAAGGAGAGCTTCCCAAACAAAAAACATTTGCACCCTTATGAGAAGTCTTTGATTGAGTTAACCCTTGGGGATGGGAACTATGAAGAGGTAAGTGCGAAGAAGTTTACTGGTCTTGTTGTGTACATGCAGGTTCTTTGTGGCTCTGACAACTTTTTTTCCATGTGCATTGTAATAGGATTAAAAGACTACAACCACTTTATTGTATAGTTTACTGGGAATAAAACTGTGCAACAAGTTATAGTGCAAATTGCATCATCATCCCTGTGGTTTTTTTACTACTCCATGGATTACTGTCATAGTTTTTGAAATTACACTGCCACCTCTCTGTCACATTTTGTCACCAAGCGATGTTGACAGAAGAAACTCAATTACTATTCTGCCCATAAACAGACTAAAAATACAAAATTTTGACTTACATATTTATCCTTTTTCCTTGTACTCTGTTCTCAAACACAGAGAGGCAGTGTGTCCCCCAGTCGATTTCCCTGATGGAAAGTTTGGTGGTTTTTTGACTAGGTTTGGAGGGCGTTTGGATGGTAGTATTTTTGGAAGTGAGCTTCGAGTGGTGGAGGTGAGCTCTGATTGGGTTTTTTGGAGGGGATGGTGATGAAAGTTGCCATGGTACAAGGTCATGGTTCATACCATTTACTCAGAGGGTAATTAAATGCATCCGTTGTGGCGATTCAATCTAATGTTGGATTACACGCCTGAAGTGATTGATAGAAGAAGTTGGAGATATTGAGAGATTAAGGCCATATTGCAGAGTCACATAAGGGTGTCGAGCAATACGTTGCGAATCAATGATTGATGACTTGGAGACTCAACAGCCGGGTGAAACTCATGATTTACGGAGAACGTCGAACCATATCAAAACAGAAAGTATATGTCAAATGTGACTGGAATGAGTCATATCATGCTCAACAAAATCTTTGAACCATGGTTTTCAAGGTGGGAGCCGTTGCTGCTACTGGCAAGGGGCATGAGTTTAATTATTGGGTTGGGTAGGCTGTAGGGGTGACGGGTGGTGGGGAGTTGTAACTTGCAACAGTGAGGGAGGGATTAAGTTGTATTAGGGGGTGTCGCAGGGAAGTTGTGGCCGTTGGGTGTGTGTGGAATATGGATTCAACTATTTGGTTCTTTTGGAAATATTTTTTATTTTTTCATTTTTCAAAAAGTGAATGTAAGTATTTCAAGAAAGTGTGATTATATCATCAAACTAAAGGAGAAGTACCCTATGAATTTTAAACCCAAACAAGAAGAGAGTGCATTATAATTGTAGAAACTACGAGGGTATCTTTTTTTAAGTGTCGAGAAACTTAATGGGTGTTAGTGTAATTTATCTTAAAATATAATGAATTTGTAATTCCCGGAATTGTGCATGCTTCTCATTTGACAATAGTAGTAGTATGAGGTCTTTTTTTTTCGTTATTATTAGTAGTACATGTTTTCTTCGTTCTTTGTCTGTCTAAGGTAGTAACACTTGCAAATGTATGGTTGTGTATTCCGAGCTTTCTTTTTTGTACATGTGTATATGTTTTATTTTTGCTTCTTTATTGTTTGACCATGTCTCATTAGTCTAATATTTGCATGTTAAGTCTTTTACGTATCCTTTCTGAACTCTATGCATACAGGTTTTAGGAAAGATTGACGCTTTGAGGAAGAAGGTGGTATCAGTTGGAAAGGAACATGCCTCCCTTTGTGCTAAGGTTGGATTTATCTCTATCAAAACTGAAGGCTGTTGTGTCATTAGTCTGGTTGTCTTGGAGTGTAACTATTTAAATATGATCACTAGTAATTAAATGCAACAAACAATTGGATTGGGGTTTCTCCGGCACCTTCTATCTTGGTTTTGGGCCATATAAAACATAATATTCTTTTATCAATGTTCCAAAATCTTTATTCAATTTAAGTTCAACCTTGTATGTAATTTATTTTTTGAATTTCTGTTGCATCATGCATCTAAACATCATCGTTTCGTCATCTTGTATGCCTAAAGACTTGTTTTTTTTACATGGAACTTGACATTGATGATTGATGGAGGGCAGTCCTAGGAAATTTGGTATCATGAAATTTGTGGTTTTGCAGTTTTACAAGATAGAAGGAAGATCAAAGGTTTTGTGGTATAAAGGGTTGCAATTGGTTTGATTTTAAAAGTGGCAGGTTGAAAAGATGTAAGAAAATGAGCCGCCACTCTTTTTAGGCCCTAGGTAGGGAAAATTGTTTGAAACGATAGGGGCTTGGTACGGTAGGACTACGGTATGTTATGGAATCTTCATGATTGGTTCAGGTGAAATCTTGCATAGTTGTGTTATCTCATATCTGGTCCACCTGGACACTGAGCTAAGTTAAAGGTGACTACCACATACAAGTCAATGTTACCAGCCACTCTTATATTCTATATTTTGGGTTGGTCATGAAGTTTTCCAAACAGCCCTTAGATTTCATGATGCAAAAGTTTTTGCCCTCTATCCTTTCATAGCTGTTATGGTTGTAAAAATAAGCATATAAAGGTTAAGTTTGAGTCAAACAAGACAGTTTCTCAGGTGTTGGATGGTACCACCCTCTTTTTGATCCCCTTGGGTTTCCTTTTAAATAAATTGCTCAGTGCACTTATTCTAAATTTTAAATGGTGCCTGTACTTTCTATCAAACTCGTGGAGAGTAAATATCAAACTATTGCATTCTAATTATAATACGTTTAGACAATCATTTTACTTTTTCCGAAAATTCAATTAAAATACCCCACAATATTGCTCATAAAAAGAACCTACAAATATTCTGCCTATGGTATCTAAATAATCCTATCCCTTGTTTACCCATTTTTTTTAATAAGTAGCCTACTATGTTTCTGTTCTTGTTTTCGTATCCGAATGATTCGCATCCCATGTATCATTGTTCCCCCATAATAGCAATTCCTTGCTCTCCTCTCTGGCTGTGCTGATTTGGCAGGTGGAAATTGGGCCTATTGTTACTTTGGCTTGGTAGTTGGTGGTACGATGGTCAATAGCAAGATGGTACTCTAACAAAAAGTCCAAATGTTGATTCTATGCTAGTTTAGTAGTGAGGGAATTGGCCATTTTCCTTTCGCTGTCCTTGCAGAGTTTGATAGCTAAGACTCCTTAGATATAGCCAGAAGTGTGGGTCCTTTTAGATACTACATCCTGCATTGGAATACCCCGGTGTGCTCTTGGCAACGGGTTTAGTAGTTGCATTTTCTGGCCTTGTGACATGATACATCCTTGCTACTATATTGTTTACATGGTAAAGAGAAATCTAGATCTTTGAGGATAATTGTGGCCCACTTGAGGTGGCTTCAGAATAAATGCTTTTTTAAAATCTCTTTCAGTGTACCGGAAGGCATTCCTCGAGGATTTAAATATATGAGACTGGAGTTCAGAGGTTGTTCATTCACCAAAAAGTTATAAAAGTGTGGGGGCTGCTTCCAATCAATTGAACAGGGTTTGGTTTTTATAGTTTCTTTACTGGAAATCCTGGCCCACTGGGTGTTGATGCTATTTTTGGAGACCTGCGATAATATTTTGATGTGTCTTTATGAGTCTGTTACCAAATAGAGATTTCAGCTTCCATTGGATGTTTTCTGGAGGTTGCCTCATTTTGTCCTTTGTCCTTGCCTGGTTTAACTATGGAAGTTCTGGACTTGGTGTCTTTCTTTGCATGGCTAACAAGGCTACTGAATTTCTGGATGACAGGGGATCCTTCACTTTTGAATTTTTGAGTGATTTCTTTTATGTACTGGTGGGAGCTGTTATGTGTAGTTTTTTAATTAAACAATTTATTCATTTCCTTTTTCTGGATGTTACATTTTCTTTTTCTTCTATTCTCCCTGTTGTTGGGGGGACATGTTATTTTATACATGTTATTTTAAGATGGGAAAGTATGCCTGTTATCTCATATCTTCTGGGAAAGTTTTAGTTGTTTTCATCTTTCTTTTCTGAAGTTATTTTTTAAACCCAGGAGATACTTTCCCATTTGTGTTTGTTGAGAATACCTTTAATGATAGTTTGTTCTCTAAAAACTTATGCTAATAGAGTATTTAATATAAATCTTCACAGTCTTTGTCCAAGCGAGAAGCAGAGGAACGGTTGGGTGAGGTTAGTTATTATTATTTGCAAAGCTCTAACAAGTTTATGCCATTTTTTTCCTGTAAATTACTTGCTCTCGTTTTATCTGCAGGGAATTAAAAAACTTGAAGAGATTTTTCATCATCAAGGAAAAGCTGTTGATGAATTGTTGAACATTGCCAAGGTAATTTGTGTCTGAAAATGCAAAGTTTTTGAAGGAAGCTTAGGTATTCGCCTTGGGCTTGGCACAAATGAATATTTGTTTTGATATCCTGTTCCCTGTGTTCTTCAAATAAATTATTTCAACCATGTCACAAAAATTTGCATATCATGTATGCTTGCATGTAGGTGCAAATTATACCATGGTCAAACATTCTAATCATTGTTTAATGAAAAAAATGATTTTGCAGACTTTACGGGCAATGCCAGTAGTGGATCTAGAAACACCGACACTGTGTCTGGTTGGAGCTCCTAATGTGGGGAAGTCATCGTTGGTCCGTATACTCTCAACAGGAAAGCCTGAGGTATACATATAGACTGATTAGATGTATGTTTTTTGTTTAGCCGCATAGGTTACATATAGTCTTTTGACCTGGAAAAATGTGTTTTGCTTTAATAAGAACATTTTTAGTGAAGCCAATTAGCGTTCTCTAACCAACGAGCATTAGATCAGTCGGTGAGGGGCGGTTCTAGCTTAACCAAGGTCTTGAGTTCGAGTCTTGGGAACGCAGCTGCGCTCGGTAGGGAGAGCTTTGCCGCCCTCATGGTCCTACCCGGCTCGAATCCGGATTAGTCGGAGCTCAAAGTAGCTTTCGGATACCGGATGGTCTGACCAAAAAAAAAATTAGCGTTTTCTCTCTTTCTTTTGTTGAAAATGTGAATCTTTTGAAATGAGCATTGAGAAGCCTTAGTCTTCTAATCTTGCTAAGCTTTGAAATGATGTGTTATTTTTTTCACATTGAACGTAGATATTTTCATAATATTTTGCCTTAAATTGCTTAACAAATGAAAGAAAAAAAATTAAATCCAGGTTCTGATCTGTCCTTTGGCTTCAACTAAAAAAGTTAATAAATGTACCAATAAAAAAAAGTAATGAAGGTAATTACAGGGTTTAAAGGAATCGAAGTAAGATTTGCAGGAATACTCCCCCGAAAAGGAAAGGATCCATCTTCTCTTATCCAAGAAAGTATGATTCAGGACAAGAGTATCAAGAATACTCAAGTGATAAATGCACCGAGTTTGAATGAGCTGTGGATATGGGGCAAGCTTTATAATGTGCATGACAATGTTCTCTTGCAATCCCTCATGGTTTTTGCCACTTAGTCATAACTTGCAACTACTCGGGCAATCTTATTAACATAACATCACGAGGATTCTCACGAGCATGTCTAAAGGGCGGTACTCACTATTTTTAGGTTTAAAATTTTAGTTGATACTGTATTTGATTGAGTTTTACAACTGAATATAAACTGTAATTATACTACACAGAACTGGCCTTCTCTTTTTCTGTGTTGATAAAAAGAGGGGGGGGGGGGTTTGCTATTGACGATTGTTTGTAGTTCAATATTCATAAGTGATTTTTATGCTGTCGTCTTTTATGAGTCTGATTTTTGCAGATGACTGATATTATTGGTTTTTATTTTTAACTTGGCTTAGGTCTGCAATTACCCTTTCACAACAAGAGGAATTCTAATGGGTCATATTGCTTTAAGCTATCAGAATTTTCAGGTAAACCATTTTTATTAGACGTAGATTTTGTTAAATTTATTTCTGTCATTTTATTTACTGGGAGAATTTGACTGCAGGTGACAGACACACCTGGTCTCCTGAGGCGACGTGACGGTAAGACCCTTTTCTTGGTAGGCTTTTAACTGATTAGTTAAATTTGTATGTAATGTGAAATTTTTCACTCTGGGAATGAAACTAGACAAAGCCTTGCACTCTCTCTCTCTCTCTCTGTATATATATATATTTGTGTGTGTGTGTGAAGCAGGATGTGTTTTGAATCCTAAAGTTAATGTTTTATTGAGGGGTAATAATCATCTTACTTCTAAAGATTGATTAGTTGATGAGACTTATGTAACAGTCAATAGGGAAGCAAAGCTGCTCTGGTCTACTTGGGGCAAAAAATGGTCACTGGCAGTGAGGGCCATGTGGCCACCCTCAATTTTTTAAAATTATTATCATTGTATAGGTTTTAAGTATTTGTTAAGCATTTTTAATTATCCCCACCCTACTTTTTATTAATATCAATTAGGATAGATTCATTACTAATAACTTCCAGCTATGTTTTGGGCACATCATAGATGTATCCGGATAAGCTTATGACATATTGTAGTCATTTGATTATGTTTTAAAAGATTATGGGGTTATTTTGTTGTCAAATGAAAATTATTGTCGGTACATAAAAAAAAACTATGGCCAACTCGAATTTGCAAAATCAACCATGAAGCTTGTTTTACGACTCATTTTGTCCGATTAGTGATAAATGATTGACTAATAGTATGATTGTTTAGATAGAAAAATAATTTTCCAATAACATCAATAATTAAGTTCTTATGCAATACTTTTGAAATATGAAAACTAATCAGGATCAATTTTAAATAGTTGTATTAAGCTTTAGTTTTTGTAAAGAGTTATCATTAATCTTTTTTGATATTTTTTACTTGCATACACTATGTATATTGGTTTTTCGGCCTTTTGCATTTATTGAATTTTTAAGTATCAAATATAATGAGATAAATATAAATGTATTATATCATAATTATTTATTATTGATTAGAAAAAAAAAAAGAAATACTTGTTAAATTACCCATTCAGTAACTATTTTTTGACTCTGCCCCTGAAAATAGTTAGTAGATTATGAAAATGCAACTAGTTATGATTTTACTCTTAGTTATTATAGGTTTATTTTGTGTCTAAAGTAGGCCCGTCAACGAATTAGATTCGTACCAGATTTGGGTCCATTTGAATTCGATTAAAAATATGTTACTGAATCCGATTTGTTTACCGATGAATATAAAAATATTAGTCCATATCCAAATTCGCTTATAATCGAACAATGGGTCCGATTACATGATCCAATCTATAATGATATTCTACAAAAATTTCAACAAATAATATTTTTCTAGATCAAATACAAATAATCAATATACATATATGTATATATTATCCGTATCGGATTTTTATCAGATCGGATTTTTATATCTGTATATCCATATCTGATTTAAGATATCTAAATGGTTTTGGATAAACCGATGAAAATATTGGTCCATATCTGATTAAACGAATTCAGATTAGATTCGAACTAAAATCTTGTCTATTGACTAGCCTCGTCTAAAGGCATTATAAAATGAGTCAAGTTGATTGCTCCATTGCTCAAGATGGGATTATCGGCAACATATTTTGGAACTATATTCCATCTAATATCCTTGAATGGGGTTTCTTTTGTCAACACAAAATTTGGGTCCAATGTGGATAAATAAGATAATCATTATGATTCCAATCGAGGAGAGATAACATGCTTAAGATAAGAGTTCTTAGAATCAAAGTCCATCAATAACTCTTTATGGCACTTAAATTTTATCACAACCAACCATACTATTACATGCAACGCCATGCCTATCAATATATATATATATATATATATCAACGGGTAAATTACTATGACACCCTTATGCTTTCTGATAATTTCAAGGGGTATCATTGTATTTTCTGAAATTACATCGATCCCTCATCAGTTACCATTCTATCCATGAAAAGAATTGGAAAATCAAATTTTCCCTTTGCATAATCCTCCATTCCTAACACTCACAAAGGTTATAGTATCTTGCCTCCCACCATAGTTGTCAAATCGTGTATCGGAAGGTATATTGTTTTTAAAAAATAGTGTATCATAAGAGACGCGCAATTTTAAATAATTATTAATAAAATATATACGTACTTTTGTAAAAAAGTCATAGACTTATAATAACATAACATTTCATTAATATTCCACCAATTATTCAAGTTCCCAACATATTTCAGTAATATCAAAATGCAAAGACCGCTAATTCAAACTTGCTTGAATAATTTTAATATTAATCAGGAATTTTGAATTCAATTGAACAACATTAACAATAGATTTTTTTTTTTAAAACCATAATCACTAAAACAACGTTGTTTCACCGGTTAGTGATTTAAAAATAAGTCCCGGGGGTGAAACGATGTCATTTCAGTCACAAAAAACCAATAAAAAAATAAAATAACAAAATTTTCACGTATCTACGTATCGTATTGTGTATCGTACAATATGGTGTAAAAACGATATGGAGACACGATATGTATCATTTTTCAAGTGTATCGTGACGTATCGTATAATATGTATCGCATATCGTACGATACTAATAAGTATGCCTCTCACCCAACCAATTAACCCTCCCCTCCCCAAACTCCCCTCGGATGGTGCCTCCTCCTTGTCTCGTCGAATTCCCTCTAGTCCCTTATTAGGCATTCCTCAACCTTAGTCAAACCCCTTTCCAGTAACTTGCCTCCACTTTGGCTTTTCCTCCTACCGCGTGTTGTTACTTTGCCTTTTGCTTTTCGTATTGGCACCCGACCACTCCTACACCACTATACATGTATGGGTTTGGGTTTTGATGTTAAGATCACTTTGGGTTTGGGGCTGGGGTTGTGGTGATTTTAGTCATCCGATAGCGGGTGTAGAAAATGAGTTTGTGTTTCTATGGTTATGGTGTCGATGGTAGGGTGGAGTTATGTTGTTTGGGGAAGGCGAGTTGTAGTGTGGGCCACCATGGGAGTAGTTTCCACCGGGGTAGGTAGTAGGTAGCTATTTTGTTCTTATTTTTATTTTTGTTATGTCGTACAACAGTCAATTCAGATAGCTACTTGGGATTTTCCATTGCTACACCAACTGCTGGTTCCTGACTGAATTCTTGGACGTTAGTGACCCCAATCTCTCTTGGATGGTTTGCATGATGGTATGTGTCAGTGTGTTGCAATCTCTAAACTGTTCACTGAAAACTCTTTTGTTCCTCTCCCTCCATAGAAGATAAACTCTGGCTGCAAGACTTGAGTTTTCTTCCCCTGCCACTGTTGTGCTGCTAAATTGGTGAAGTCGAGACAGGACCTTGGCTGCCAGTTTATCAACCCGATGCATCATATCAGATCAGATTCTAGAAGTGTAATTACACTCAAAGAAGGGGTGATGGTGAGTTTCTAGAGTCTCTTGGCTTAGTATGCAATCCTAAACCCCAAGTCGCAGCATATGATTGATTTCTGTTTTGGTGCTAAATCTTAGTTTGATTGCTGGTCAAAGGACAAATTCATTCGAGGAACTGATTCATTACACCAAGCCAGCTTATACCTGGGTGCTTGTGGTGATAATGCTCAGGTACCAGTGGTGATAATGCTCTCAATTGGTCCAGATCTATCATCACAGACCCTTAAATTGTTGTAGGGGCTGTTTTCTTGTGGTAGTACTTGCGAATGAACAAGTAGGGGGCGACAACTAAAGAGGTAGCATGACTGACTGCAATTACAGGCATAGATTGATTTTTTTTTCGTTTTGGTTACAAAAAGTGAAAGTCGTTTCCAAGCAGTGCCCGCAGTTAACTTTCCTATAACATTTGAAATCCATTCCGTATTATCTAGCGTTGTTGGGAAGGTAGCTGGGCACTGAGTTTGTAATCTTTAGCATCTTGTTAGAGTTAGCATCAAGCTACTGCCACTGATTGTAAAAAATAGTTATGTTCAACCTTTCCTCTTTGGGTAGGTACCGTAGGTTGGATACCTGGATAATCCTTGGGTTCTTCCTGGAGGGGTGTCGTGGCAGTGTTGGACACGTGTTTGACACTGTTAGAAGTGCTCTAAATATTGAACTCAATTGGACACGGCTAGGACATAACCAAGATATGGCGAGGACACGACCAATAAATTTTTTTATTAAAAAAAATTGTTAACTATTAAAAGGGGTGTCGTTTCTATATTTTTTAATATATTTTTTGTCATGTAACTTATATACTATGAACGTTAATTGATATAAAATGATGTTTGATGGAAATGGTGCATATGTATTTTGATCTATTTCAACTTTAATAAAAAACATAATATTTGGTTGGTCTTATTATTAATATTGTTATATTATAATATATGTTTTAATTTTACAACTCTATTATTATTTAAAAATATATATTATATTATTTTAATAGTCGTATTTTTGCCGTACCCGTGTCTTATATTTTTGAACTTTGTCGTATCCCCGTGTCCGATAGATTCTATATCAAGAGTAGATGTCCATTAGGAGGACAGCAACCCCCTGGTGAAAAAAATTGGGGATAAAATTAGTTTAAGTTGGTTGAGATTGTTTAGATGTGGGTTTAGATATGGTTTGAGGATGAGCATGTCACCAGGAAGGAGGTAGTGGACTGAACTTTGAAAAGGAGCAATGATGGGGAAAAAATGTGTGATAAGTAAGGAATGCTTTTGTTTTCAATGAAAGTGATAACTCTATTTTGTTTTTGCATGGAAGCAGTATATTTTGTTGCTGGGAAAATAAAGCCATCTCATTATGAATCTTAATGTTCTGCCTTTTATGCCATGCCTTCATTGTGGAGAAATAATTTGGTGTTCCTAATTCTGGGTAATTAAATATGGATTTTACCAGATTTTCTGAGATCTGTGTTTCTCAGATGTATAAACACATCTCTACTGATCAGAAAGATCAAAGAAAAAGCAACAGCCAAAATATGAAGTGCGAAATTTCAGATTTTACTTAGTCTGCTGAAGCCCAAATTTATAAGTTCACCTGACTAAATAAGAGAACATTTCCAATGTAAGGTATAGTGTAGTCGCATGTATGTTCTATTTTGGTTCAATAAAGTATAAGTTCTTATTGTACATCGAGTTTTTTTAGGGTTGTTAGTGTTGAAGATAAGATCATATCAAAAGATATGACAAGAGGATTTGATTCGATCAACTCATCCGATTTTCGAGTTCTTGTTTATCTCAGGTATGTTCACCCTATAACTAGGATGTGACCCATTGGTTCTAAGGACCAAAAATTAATTAGAAGATGTAGCCTATTACGCTTCAGTCCGTGGATGTAGGAACCACATAAATCTCCTCATATTCATTCTTGATCAATTGTGTTATATTTTTTATTTTATCATGGTATCAGAGTGGGTCGATCAGACCTTGATCTCGCTTCCGTGATGTTCATTCCATGTGCTTATGTTTCTTGTATGCACAAAAGATCATTTCATTCACACAAAAATTGCGGGTTGGTTATTATTGCTTCAGCCTTTTAGGAAGAAGTTATCTGCTTCATTCAAGCTGATATTCGGGCGATTTCGATTGATTGTTATCAGCTTCACCTGTTTTAATATAAATATTTGTTATCTACTTCACCAATTTCAAGGGGATTGTTGTCAATAGGTCATTTCGTCTTCCAATTCAAGTTAGACGATTCATTTTGACATTTTCGTGCCCAACTTGAGAGGGAGTGTTGAATATGAGATGATATAAAGAGATATGACAAGAGGATTTGATGAGATCAATTCATCCGAGTTTTGAATTCTTGTTTATCTCATTTCAATGAGGGGTAGTTGTACATTCACCCTATAAATAGGGTGTCACACAAATGAACAATTAATGAGAAAATGTAGCCTATTAAGCCTCCCGTGGATGTAGGTCTTATGAGTTATGACCTAAGAAGCATGGACACGGACACAGATACGACACGGCACGAACACGCCAGTACGACATTTCTCAAAAAGTAGGACATAGACATGTTGGGGACATGCTACAAAAAAATTATATTTTATATATAATATTATATAATTTATTGCAAATATAGTGATAATGATATACAATTCATAAAAAAAATCAGTATTTTATTATAAGAAAACCTAATGTCTAGTCATCTGTGTGAATTTCAAGACTAAAACATCCTCATTATAGTTAATAATCATCAATTTTTTTTTGTAGACAATGTGTACCTAATATATAATTTAAATAACTGCTCTCATTTTCTCAATTCTTTTTTTTTAAAACTTTTATGCATCGTTTGTTTTTATTATTATATTTGGAGTACAACTTTAATATGTCTATTATTAGTAATTATATGTTCTCAAATTTTTAAGCTTTATTAATCACATTTCAACAAATATCTATTGTTTAGTAGTAGACACGTTCTAAAAAAATGTCGGACACGTCACTAAAGGAGTGTCCGAAATTAAACATTTATCATTTAATTATGGACACGGATAAAAGAGTATCGGACACATGTCCGATAGTGTCGGTGTCCGACACGGATACGTGACATTCTCGAGAGTGTCCATGCTTCATAGGTTATGACCGAACCACACAAATTCCCTCGTGTTCATTCTTGATCGATTTCTTTTTATATTCAGTTTTATCACTTGGATATGTACATTCACTCATGTTGGGACTTCATTACATCTTATGTTTTTGAACTTGCAGAGGACCGGAATAATTTAGAAAAGTTGACTCTCGCTGTCCTCTCCCATTTACCCACTGCTATACTGTACGTTCATGACCTATCTGGAGAATGTGGGACCTCACCTTATGATCAGGTATTATGTTTGCAAAATTTCCAAATGACGAGATAGTGGACCTTAAATTGGAGACAGGTTTGTCTAACAAACATATGAGAGGTTTGGATTAGCAATTTTGGTTACAAATTATCTTTTAGAATAGCAAACTTAATTCTTAGCACACTAGTGTGGAAGTTGTCAGCAAGCATTGCTGGTAAAGTCTCTGGGCAGTTTGTGACTGAGACCTAGGATCAAATCCCCACTATCATCCGGGTTGGGAAGGGCTTGAAGGGGCCCGCGTGGCCAGTGTTGGGCGGGGTTGGGGTATCCCTGTTATGTAGCCGAACCACTGAATCAAAAATAAGTATATGGGTAAACGTGCTCAGATTGTAAACATGCTTTTTTTGCATGCTAGAACTGTGCATTTTTGATTTAGTACACACATGCTGATATTTTCATAGAATGGAAAACTATATCGTCAGAGATTGTCTTAAAGCTGGTTATTGTTATGGTACCCGATTGAATGTTTTTCAAGCTTCTAATAGAAAGTTGAGAAAATGAAATCGCTGTTGCATGTGTAATACCAGTGTCTAAGTTTTCTTATTGATGTGACAATCTATTTTTATTTATTGCTGACACATTAGGTAATATGGAGTCATGACCTTGCAACTCACTAGACCGAACTGTCTAATATAGGTTGTATTTTGAATATGGCCCTTATGATTTAGCAGCTTCCACAACCTCAACATATTTTCTGACATTATCATGCGTGACATGGCAATCAAATTAGTTTCATTCAGCCTCATGCACAGAACCGCCCTTTGATATTATTTGTTATACCATTGCTCTCGAGTTTGTAGATCTATGATGGAAGTAATGTATCATGAGATCAAGGCTTATGTCTAGAAGCCTCTGAGCAATATATATAGCTGCTTGAGAAATTTTTTGGATATATACACCACTTCTTAGTAATATTAAAAATTACAAAACTTGAGTTAATTTTTTTCCAAATTGACAATATTTTCTATGTTGTAATTCCACCATGTGGCTTTGGGGCATTTTTTAGGATCCACAAGCAAAATATGTGGCAATCAAACAAATTTTTGTAGGGCTTTTGGACGAAAATATGAGTCCTAATATGGTATGTTAATGGATGGCAAGAGTTTTATTGTTATTTCCATTTGTTTTATGGATTGATGTAGCTTGTTAATAGGCGTTGTGGCTTAAGGTAGGGTGAACTCTTAGGATGAACAAAATTGAAAGGATTTAACTATTTTTTTTTTCCGGTATCCGGAGCACACACATCTATTTTCTAATGATTATAATATTTTTAACCGTGGATTATGCAGTTTGTTATCTACAAAGACATACGAGAAAGGTTTGGCGACCATCTTTGGCTTGACGTTGTCTCTAAATGTGATTTGTTGCAAGAATCTTCCGTTGTTTTCATCAAGGAAAATGATAATAATGATCATATTGAGCTGGCAAAGTATCTGAAAATGGGACCTGATGGAGCTTTCCGTGTATCAGTAAAGAGTGAAGTGGGGCTTAATGAGGTTACCATTCTATGATCCTTATTACTTTTATTCCATAATAAGTGTTTTGCTTTACTGACTTAAATGTACATCTCTGTTTTATCTGACAAGAGGCAAGGTGATTGGATAGACCTTCCATAGGTGTTGTGGCGGTGGGAATTTGTGAAACGTATCCTGTGGTTCAGCAATGTTATTTGAAAGTACAATTTCATGAATTGAATTGAAATAATAGTGGACATTTGATGCCATAATCTATGAAAAAATTTCATCCACTTTAGGTCCGGGTGTAACAAACATAATTTTTGGCATTATTTGCATAAATGGCTGCCCTCATACTCAAATCCACAACCTCAAGACTATTAGGTCCAATTTAACTATTGAACCAGTTCCCTCTGTGAAGACCTAATTAGGTAAAGCTTGCGCCATACGCATATGTGCCTCCTTTTTCACACATAGGTGCATAAAGTGGCAATTGCTCTTAGATTATCCCGATCTCTAATTTGAATGTTACAGGTAATGTTTATTTTTCGAATGATCCTTGGTAGATTAAAGTTAGGAAGCTCCATTTGGTTAAGCCAGTGGCCAAAACCTTAAAGAGGTGACAAATTACTAAGGATCATTATTAAACAAAAGTTTCTTCCAATAACCGAGTCTAGATAATAATACTAGTCATCTCTTGGTTTTCAATCTTTGCTACCTCTCCGTTATTATTTCTGTTTTGGGTGAAATTGCATTCATTATATTTAAATAAAGTCCAATTTACATAAATCCTCTTGATTTTAATACTTATTTCCGCATTTCTTATTGAATTTTAGTTCTTGGTTTAGTGCCATCAATTAAAATAATATCGTTAAGAAAATGCACACGCCACGGACATGTACTATAATGGTCAATGTAATTCTAGTCAATTTATCCATGACTAGTGTAAAAAGATAAGGACTGAATACTGACCTTTTGTTTAATCCAATAGTGATTTTGAATTCACTTGTTTCGCCTGGGATGATCTCATTGTATTAACACCACCATTGTATATATATTTTGTTACATCGATATATCTGTAAACCAATCACATCTTTAGAACTGTCTTAACCACATGAAGATATATGTTTCTTCTTCTTGGTTGAACATAAGTTATGTCCTCTATGATCTTGATACTTTTTTCTACAATCAACTAATTAAGATTTTTCTCCAATCAGTCAAGCCTTGGCCAATTTCATCTTCTTTAGTGCCAATTTTTATGTTGGACATCCTTATTCTACGTGAAAACTTTTTTCTCTGGTTTCCCAAAGATACCAAATTCTTCACCCTCTAAGCGTCCAATATTGTTGCTTTCCAATATAGAAACTAGTCCAAAAAAGAGCTTTGTATGATATCATTATCAATCAATCATGGAGAGAATTATGTTAGATGCTTCATTTATTGGACGATTGTTCAGAGCCTTCTGGATCATTCTAACTGTGTTCTGTATCTAGTAATATGGAGACCAAAACTTCATAGGTAGCGCCTTTGGTGAATGCTGAAAGAGAGCGGCCTAGTGCACTAGGGCGGGAGTTGGGGAAGGGCCAGATATACGAAGTCTTACTTCGAATGCATAGAGGTTGTCATTGAACAAATTTTGATTTGTAATTTGGAAATGAAAACAGAGAGGAAGTTAATACTTGTAATTGAACAGATTTTGATTTACATATTCTCTGGTAATTAGGAATAGAATCCATGGACACACCTAGTCTACCTGAGCTCTTGTGTTTTTACTTTGCTGAAAACATGTGCAAATTCCACAGAAATAATCTTTTATTCACCTAGGCAGCGCAGATTATCTCACGCTTCACCTTTTTTCTTAAAAAACAATTATTTTGTTTTGAATCACCTTCAAATATATTGGCCATTTCTCTGTTGAAATGTAGTAAGTTGCGTTGGCATGCAAGATTTTCCTGATATACAATTCTGATGTTATGGTTCACATTTTGCAGCTGAAGAGTAGAGTGCATGAGCTGCTGGTATCCCAATCAGCTAGGATCAAAAGCCAAATGAGAAATAGTGAAACACTAGAAGGTTCTTAACTAAATAATTACGAAGTCCAGTTGTGGTGGAAAAATTTCGTCAGTAATTGCAGTTGGGACCATACCTGATGATAACAAGCTGAAGCAGAAGCTGGCTGATCTACTTGGTGTATATTTCCTGTGCTGCTTTCCTACCAATACGAACACATTTGCCTCTCTGCCTTTCGAGATTCAAGCATGGTGGCTAAGGTTTTTCCTAGTGTGGCTGAATACAGGGAGTAGAATCAGAATGTACCAACTTACTGTTTGCTTAAATGATTGGTTTTTAAGTTAACTCACCCTTTTAACTTAACGGCGTTCTTATTCGGGTTGATGGAAGGGGTTTACCATTTTATTCAGAGGCATGAACAGCAGTGCTGTGTGTAGGTAACAAACATACATTCGGATCTTGTTAATCTCCTCCTTCACCAGACTAATGTCTTGCAGACTTAACTAAAGACAGTTTGTTCCCATTGACCATTATATATAGAGTTTTGGGAAATATTATCTATTTCAAATTTGTAACTCAAATTTGTATCTCAAATGAAGAGGAATCGTTAGATGAGTAGGTCTCATTTTTTTTTAATATGGGACTCACTGATCCAGTAGTTCTTTTCATTCGGGATACAAATTTGGGTTACATAGCATTACTGTAAAATTTTTAGTGTCTACTTCTGTTTGTGTCTCTGATTGCTTACTTTTGTAAATGATCCTTATACGATAAATTCTTTGTAATCATGTATTTTACTTGAGCTCAGCATATATAGTGATTGCACCTTAGGGTTGTGGATTATCTGCATAAGAAAGATTAGACAATCAATTTACATTGGACTAGTGATCGTCGGGTTGAAAATTGATTTTGGTCCATTTCACATGTTTCTTGTATATGACACAATCTATTAACATTATTACTAATAAATGAGTTTGATTAGTGTTAAACATAAATAATATGAAATTAACACAATTAGTACGTTTAAATACTATCAATTTTATTATATTTTATTAAGTAATAATTTATTTATTATAAAAATATATATATATTTACTCATTTTTATTATTAAATTTATTAAGTTAATTTTTAGTTTATAAAAAAAAGTATGAGAATAGGCTTGATTAAGTAGTAATAAAATTTTAAACATAAATTAAGCGTTAAATTTTTTATTATATGAGTTAATAAGAACACGACACGAAATAAATAGATCGATACAATACGATACAATTAGTTAAACGGATTAATTAGGATTGATTAATGTTTGATACAAATTCGAAATGTCACGATCAAACATTGTTATCCCTAGTTTCGGTCTAGTCATAAACTCCTAACAAGTTATGTGATGCTCGCAAAAGTGCCGAATAATAGTGTGTAAATTTTAACCTAATTCAAATTGAGAGAGAGAGAGAGAGAGATCATCGATGAGGAATTGGCAAAGCACATCATTATTACCAACAAAACACATTTATTCTCTTATCAAGAATCCGTCACATTGGTATATGAATATAGAGGGATCAACCCCATCACAAAATTTAACTTTTCCTTGTTCAAATATAACTCTTTAACAAAATAAACTTTAACCTTCTAAAGTGAGCGACAAACAGAGGATCGGACATGGTCCATGTAGGCTCGCATGACATAGTGGACTAATATGCAGCAATATATTATACCGCCTGCAAGAGAGAGAGAGAGAGAGCATTAGCTTGAATCAATCACAATGACATTTGGTGCATTTTCAACTCAAGAAGGGGTGTTCAGTAGCTCAAACGACAACATGATATTTAACACCGCAGTGGAAATGTTTTTCTACCATATTGTAGCAGATAATAGAAACAAAAAAGGCAAAATTACCAACTGAATCACTACTTCGGGTCATCATTAATCATTTGCTATGGTATTTGAGTACGTATGTATATAGGTTTATCCCGCATCTTTGTGAGGCTTCGATAGAAAGATTCCTCTACCAATGCAACACAGTCAACTCTATTTATTAGAACAATTTCCGTTGAGTCTCTGCACCTATTATTTTGATTTTCTCTTTGTTTTTGAAAAATAGGATTTGGCTCAAGATTGCCCATTTTTATTAATTCCATGGAAGTTTTTCTTCCCCCATTTCAAATTCTACCATATCATCATCCCAACCACCGCTCCCAATATTACCATATTAACAGGACCAGCCCCCCTACAGGCTACAAGTCCCTTAGGAAATTCAAACAACAAAGCTTCAATCCAGAAACTTGCACCATCTGGAAATAACATAACATCGATTATTAAGAATAACAACAACTCATAACCTTACGGATGAAGGTTTACCTCGTATTTGGCTGGGCTTGATAATTTCTTGGCTATAGTTGCAATACCTAGGCTGCAGCCTGCACCACATAGCATTACTTCATTAATCTTTAGAAATTCAAGAAAAATAAAACAAGAGTGCTCGTGAATTCTGAAATTGGTGATGCATGGTTTAAAAAAGGCACTCTCCCTCCCCCCCTAAGGGGTTAACCACCAACTGAGAATCAGAGTATATGGTCAACTATTCTGCCTCCAATCTTAATGCATTTCGTACTCCAATGAGGAGTACTTCATACTCAGCTTCATTGTTGGTGTCAGCAAACCCTAGCTGAAGGGCCTGTTCTAGGACTTCTCCGTGAAGCCAGACCAGGACAATGCCAACTCCTAATCCTCGCTGAGTTGAGGTTCCATCAACTTGTAACTCCCAAGATTGGGACTTGAGATTCAAGCACTAGTTTATAACTTGCTCCTTGAGGAGTTCAGATGTGAATTCCGCTAAGAAGTCATCCAAAACATGTGATTTGATTGATGTTCTTGGGATGAACTTGAGGTCATACAACCCCAACTCAAGTGACCACTTTGCAATCTGTCCAAAATGGTCAGCTTTTCCAAGTGTACTCTTCAAAGGATGTTTAGTGATTACAAAAATGGTGTGAGCTGGTAAGTAATTATTCAACTTACGTGAAGCTACAATCAAAGCCAGGAGAAGTTTCTCAAGAGGAAGATACCTTATTTTTTCCCCAAGTCAAGTCTTACTTACGAAGTAGATTGGCTTTTGTTCTCTTCCTTTCGCACGAAGTAATAAGTCACTAACTACATGTTTCAAGACTGCTAGATAAAGTTGACGCTCTTTGCCTTGTCAAGGATTAGACCGCAAGGGAAGAGTCTGAAGATAATTCAACTCATCAAGCACACATTACATAAACTATTGCTTTTTTGTTAATCTGTTCCAAAACCAATCACAAGATGCCACACAATATTACTACAGTAATATCTGTCGTTTGCCCTTTCTTTCGTGGGTCTCTACTATTTGTCCTTTCCTTAAAAAACCAGGGAAAAATGGTGACTTGCCCGGAGATGTAACACCATAGTGACGGGGAAGGAAGCAGTTAAATTCTATAACTTCTGAGTCACCTTTTTATTTAGGTGAACACATATTTTCCTTGTTTCAAAGTGCATAGTTCATAACTGTCAATTTACTGGTCAGATTGTAGCCAGTTCTAAAATTTCCAAACTTGCCCAACAGGAATTGCTCTGTTTCCCACTTTTATCCATTCTTCATTTTCCCCCCAATTCATTCATGGGACTTTGAATTAGTTCGTTAAGCTAAATTATTTTCAGCAAAGCTAAGTATTCTTCATCCTTATATTCCATGGCAATAAATCACATTTTTCCTAAATTAAATGTCCTTGAAATGAGGAGGTCTCGACTCAAAGGATCCTCAAGCTGCTAGCTCTTAAAAGACATAGTCCTTGAAAAAAAACAGAAAATTCGCTTCGCTCATATCTAGTGCTTACAGGAACATAGGACCTGATGTCCCTTGCAAATCCATACATCTCAGGACATTAAATTTAGCAACTAATTTTACATTAAATTTAGAGAAGAATCCTAAAGTTATCATTCAGAGGATAGTTTCCATGTTGCTGCTCTATGAAGAGTCATATTTTCTATTAAACCATAAGCTATCATATTTTTTTTTAATTATCTCTTTCAAAGTTAATTTCGGTTTACCTCTGCATCTCACTTTACCATCTGGGGAAACTGACATTACTTAATATTGTTCAAATTCTGTGAAGCACAACTACATTCCTTTACCTTGTCATCTGATGGGCTGAAAACAGCTTTAATCGCTTCAGAAACTTCTCCAATAGGCTTCGCAGCGTCAATCTGAGGATGCCAAGGTGGAATTACATCAGAGGTTGCAATACAAATGCAGGAAAACTGTAAAAGGAGGAAAATGGAATATTTTTCAAAGTTAATTTCGGTTTACCTCTACTTCTCACATTACTATCTACCTCTCATATTACCGTCTGGGGAAACTGACATCACTTAATATTGTTCAAATTCTGTGAAGCACACCTACATTCCTTTACCTTGTCATCTGATGGGGTGAAAACAGCTTTAACCGCTTCAAAAACTTCTCCAACAGGCTTCGCAGCGTCAATCTGACGATGCCAGGGTGGAATTACATCAGAGCTTGCAATACAAATGCAGGAAAACTGTAAAAGGAGGAAAATGGAGTATTACCTTCCGAACCTTCCCATTGACAGTGTAATACTCAATCACAGGGAGACTAGATTCCAAGAAAACCTTAAATCGCTTCCTTATTGTGTCAATGTTATCATCTTCCCTTCCCTTTATTGTCCCAAAAGAGAACAAGGGAAACACAAATCACAGTTAATATAATCTCAAAACAGGAATCATATTAAGAAACAGAAAAATGATTAAAAAAAAATGGCACAAAGACAAGTATAATTTCAAAACAGCAGACATTAAAACATAATGGAGATAAAAAATCTTAGCACAAAAATAAGTCATAAATCTAACCTGGTTGCGACTCAAAAGGCGCCTTTCCATCTCCTCTTCAGAACAATCGAAAAACAGAACGAATTCTGGCCCAATTCCTGTCTGCAAACCATCAACATTCATGGCAATTAACACAAGATATCTGAATAGTATTTTTAATGAAGTTATCTGAACTGCCTATCACAGACCAAGAACTTGAACATACAACGCTGGCAAAAGTCAAGACTTGAAAAAAATTATTACACATGAAACTTACAACAGACTCAAATGCTGCACGATTTTCCTCGTTACGAGGAAAACCATCAATTAGAAATTTGTCATTGCTATTTTCCTGCATTGCTCGCTGAAGGAGTTTGATTGTTACCTCCGAAGGAACAATCTTTCCCTCCTTAATCATGTTCTGAATCATGGTCCTATAAATTATTAGAAAACCATAAATAGAAGCAAGGGGAAAAAGTGGAATTCAACAAATGATCAGAACCCAAAGCTTATTAAGATAATATATGTTCTGAACTTACAGTTAAAGAATAAAATTGAATCACTAGAAAGAGAAACCAGCTTCTATAATGACCTATAACCTCACGTTCACATATGCATTGGGTCAAACTGACTTAACCTTTTGTTTCATTGAATCAATGGACAAGCCTAAAGGAAAATAATATAAGACAAGATCCTATCAAAATAAAGTCATGATGAAAATCTATGGTTGCGGATTCCCAGATTTCTACAGATCCTTAATAAACTCGCCTCTCCCAAGTCTGAAACACCTTCATAGGCATCAGTAAAAGAGTTCCTAAACCCCTAAGTCATGGTTCACAAGGATAAGTAAGTCCTTATGTTTCCTTAAAACAGCTCTTTAAACTGCGTTTGGTTGAATTAGGACATTGAGACAATTTCCAACACCAAGAAACAGCAATTACACTTGGTTATTTTGGCATCAATCCTGTTGATGCATAATAGTCCACTGGCAGAACAAATTCAGTAGAAACAATTAGCAATCCAGTTTTACAACAATTAGATTTCCTATTCAACCAAAACTATTAGCCCCAAATAGAACTTTCAAAAAGACAGATGGCAAAAAGAAAGAGAAGACAACTGCAAAAATAATTTATTGATCAGAAACTGTCCAATCATGTGAAATACTGGCCTTAGACATCCCGAACATGACACCAATCATTTGGGCAGCATCAACTCATTATGATACAGCTATGGAATCTTCACAAAGTACTGGAACAAGCTACATCACTATCAAGAAGACATCATGGAATCAAAAACCCAATGTTCAACTTCCAGGACATGAGGAAAAGGTGAAAGGAAACAAAATGTTAATGGTCATATATCAAGCAAAAATAATAACTTCAAATTATACATCCTTCAGTAAAACAGCTAGTGAATCTCAAAAAGAGGGTTGAGGGTTGGAACAAATGTATAACAGGAAATTCTGGAAATTAGTCCACAAAGGGCGTAGAAGAATGCACACGAGATTACCTTTTGAGTGTAATGGTATGCAAGGTGCAGAGTTCTTACATAGAAAATGGACCAGAGGGAACAATACAAAATGGTGAACCTATTTTGTTTGATCATTCCAGGGTCAAGGAAAAGAGAGGGCAAGCACCCGCTAACAAGGAATACATAATTGAAATGGAATCTCACAAGAGCTTCTTATGAAGTCATATCTCTGTTCTCAAAAAAAACAAACTCAGGCACCAATAAGAGATGGCAAGATCCCGTTTATCTTTACTTTGCTTAAGAATCATAGAAACATAAGATCAAAAAAGCCATCCAAGCATAAAGTTTAGCCTATATTGATGATGGTAACCATTCGAGAATGGCTATGCATGTTACACAAATGCCAAATGTACAAGGACGACCAACCCAGAGTTCATTCTTAGATTGATGGCTGGCGTAAGCAGAATATTTCTAAGGATGATGCTAGTATCGGGGCAAATCACAATTTACCGTATATACTCCTGTTGAATTTCCTGGATAAATGTTAGCGAAAATTAAAATAGGCAGATATTGTAAAAAGAGAATGTACCCATTTTCCGAACCAGATTTTATTTCTGCTCTGAGAAGATCACCAGCACTGAGATGGGTGTAGCCAAAGTGCTCTACGATATTTGCGCACTGGGTACCCTTACCACTACCGGGGCCACCTATTCAATTTAAGGGGGGAAAGTAAATTCAGAAGTAAAAAATGCCCTTTAAATTCCAAAAGGGGCCCATAAGTAGATTTATGAAGTGGCCAAGAAGCAAAAGTTCACCTCAGATAAAACCAGAAAATAACAAGAAATTAAAACATCCCCTGTTCTCTATTTTCAAGCATTAAAGCATTGCACGGTACGTTAGTATAACAATATCTTTTGCTACCTAGAATGTGCTAATACTGTAAATACTAAATAGAGCAAATTAAGTCTCAACAATTATTTGAGGAACATTGTCCTTATGGGACCATAAAACCAATATGGGGAAGAATACAAAACCTCGATGCATAGCAGCCTAGGTAGTTGAATCCTAAAGAATTGGCACAATAATGATGACACTAAGTGTAATACAAATCTTAGAGAATCCTTGTATGATGTCAATCATTGGCAAGCCACAAGAAGGCTGACAGAATGATTAAGTTAGGGGGCTTCAGTTAAAGGTTAGCTCCATTGCCCTTAGATAAGTTTGTGGGATGGCTCAAAAATCTGTTCAAGGTGTTAAAAAGAAACCTTTTCCATCTCCCCCCCGTCAAAAACAATCTTTCATTGGTTTTCCATTGGGAAGGTCAGAAGGATAACTTATAGTATTGTAAAATAACGTCAGGTGTAAGAGTTGTCACGCTAACCTATGCCTATTGAAGTTTTTTTTTTGCATTTCCTTTAGCCACATCCATAGTTACATTTCCACACAAGTTAGATCCATTAAAAATTACCAAATCACAAATTTAAGAAAAATTATTAACCTAGCAAAATATATAAATTTAAACACGTGCGCTAGAAAATGTTTTCATTAATTCTGTTGTAATCTTATCCAGGCAGTATCATTAGTACGTTATGAGTGCAATAAAAAGTGTATTTGTCAGGCATTGGTTCTTATCTTAGAATTTTTACCATATTTTTAAACCTAATTCCCTCTCCACTAAGATTTCTCACTTATTCCCAAGCTACCCTTTTTTTATGAAAGCGTAGTTTCAACCCACAATTTTTCAATATAAAAACTTGTTTGCAAAACAAACTTTTAAGGTGTTGTATTAAATGCATGTTTTGCAAACACGCTTTTACATTGAAAAACATGAGTTCAAACCACGCTTTCATAGAAACAATGATAGTTTGGTAAACAAATTTAAAAGGACGGTATTTGGGGAATAAAGTTAGAAAATTGCCGTAGAAAGGAAACTAATTTCCATATCTTATCTCTGTGATGTTTATTACATCTCCTACAATGTCATGCTCATAAAGCAAAACGCAATACACATCTTAAGACACAGGCAAATCATGAAATATTTTAGCTCGTTTGTTTGAGTATTTTTAGTTATATGGGTAGTCCAAAGTCAACTACCAGTCAGAGACAAAAAAAAAAATTAAGCTTTTGAGGTTGAAATAACAGTGTTTTGTTTTGCTGGATCTTGGACTGAAATACCTTCTCACTTGAAGAATTGATTTCATCATATCTCTACTCTTTACAGTTCAGACCTTATGAATTCATGCTTTTTGCATTTTTTATTCAAGGTTTTTGAACTTTATGTCTTTGCATAGTGGGCCCATATCATTTTTGTAAACTTGGTTGGATATTGCAAAAAGCTTCAATCCAGAAATATAAACATGTGCTACATATACATTAAAGGTTTTCCTTACCTATTTCCACAGATGTAAAGAGAAACAAATACAATACACAATACGACAACACAATGCTTGTTACAGAAATTATGGAAAAAAGAATGAAAAACACAGTAAATTATTCAACAACTTAAGGCCTTAACACTAATAAAGGTTGCATAAGAAGAAATGAAAATAATGTTCTTATTGCAATATATAAATGGTACATAATTAATGTATTAGGGGTACTGGAGTACAAGGAATAAGAGAACAAATTCAGCTCTGAGAATATCCAATAATGTGTACAAGCTTCCACTAATTATAGTTACTTCTTTAAAGATTCATGATTAGATACAGGAACCAAAAGCACTCACCCAGGACAAAAACAACCTTAACCTTCTTCTCAGTTAGTGAACTTCCATTTGCTACCTGCAATCAAATATATTCGTCAATTGATAATTTACAGTAAATGGTGATGTGTGTCTGTCACTAATCAAACGTTGGAAAAACAGCTTGTAAGTGAAATCTTAAAGCTTACAAGGGCAGTCTTTAAAAGTTTACTCGACAGCATGAGCAATATTGAAAGTTCTAATGATTCATTTTCATGTCGATAGAGAAATTCAATCTGAATTCTATTCCTCTCAATTTTCTACCAGTCATCCAAATTTTAAATTACAGATTTTACCTTTTTTTATATTACTCTCAGGTCATCAATATTATTGTCTAAATTTCGTAAAACTTGCACCAAATTCAATAATAATATGCCAATTCTTTCAAAAATAATGAAATTCATTAAAAAATTCTCATGTGAGACTGGATTTTTTGAAAATACAGCTGAATTTTATCATTTGAATTTGTCCTATTTATATTGAACATCTGATTGAAATCTGTAGTTCACACAATTTGTACATAAATTCTGAAGAATTCAGAACCACGCATAGATTCATTTGAATTTCGATGAAGGGATATCCACTCAACATGTGTCAGTGTTAGTCTACAGCTTGACGAGCAGAAAAGTAAATTTGAGCATTAGAATTCCTAAAAAAACACACGTGCCACTACAACTGATATAGTTTGGTCTGCCATTAAATGAAGTGAATTTGGAAAAAGAGATATCATTCCTCTATCATCACAATATGCATACAGATTGAATGTCACCAAGATATAGAAAACCTAACGTTGCAATCTTGTTCTCCGAAGAGGAAAACTAGGGCTTTCCATAAAACATACAATTAGATTCCATCAACTCAAATAATGTAGAAGTCATAAATTGATCAAAGTTTAATACCTAATATTTAGGGTTGCAAAGCGAAATGTTGTCAGCACGCAACACAATTTCCTCTCTAAATGGGGAAAAAAAAATTAATTATGCAGCCAGAACAAAAGTTTACCTTGTTTGCAGCATCGATAACAGTCCCCATGGGTGCCAATTAAATTATGTCTGAAAATATTCCCTGCACAGAACCCCAAATGCAAGTCAAACATAAAAATGACAAAAAGAAACAGTTTCTAAAATCCCAAACAATACTGTGTAGATGAATTTTTCAAACATTTATTTCTGTTTTACCAAAAGATCTAAAATCACAAACAATATCGATGGTGGATATAAAAAATACACCAAAGAGGACCATGGAAACTCTAGATCATTACTTCATTTATGACAGCTAAAACACGATTTGCATATAGTTAGATTACCCTCATTTGGAACCAAAAAGCTGCCTGGACGCGCCATTAAATTTAGTAAACATCATACGGAGTTGTTACCATAATCACCAAAAAATAAAAAACTTTCACTAATCAGGACACAGTCCAAAATATTTTTCTGATGGCCGCAGATTAAAATGCCATTAATTTCTACTTAATGTTATAAGGTTTGGGAAAAACCATGTAGGCCTTTTTCATTAATATCCTTAAAACAACGATCTCATGTCAAATTACCCATTACATGCAATTAGCCCGACCCAAAGCCCAGTGACCACAAGGACAAGTAGAATGTAAAAACTATCAATTGAAATAGCAAAATGTTCTGGTACTGAAAATAGGTGTATTTCATTGCTCTCAACAAAAGACACTGGCTCATCTGAAAATCCAAATGCACCACAAAATAGGTTCATCCACATGCCAAACAACCAAGTTCACACACGGAGTACACACATTGATTCCTCACATTATGAAGATATTCAGTACAACAACAAATATTCAACAGCAATCATAGCAATTTGCACATGTATAACTTCAGGTTGTAAGAAAGAATCAAGGACTTAGATCTAAAAACATGATCCAATCCTGTTTTACAAGATCTGATAAAAAAAAGAAACCAGTGCATCAAATTGAACGGAGATAAGTGAAATTACAACCCAGATCGAAGAAAAATGCAAATTTTAAGCATTACAAGCTTGAAATTTTACTAGATCGAACTAGAAGTAAACCCAGTACGCCATACTCAATATGACCACCAATTTAAAAAAGAAAATACGCATATAAATATTTACATATAATGATCTATGAAATCCTGGAGATAATGCGACGAATTCCTCAAATTCAACACAAGAGGGACAATTTTTTAAACTCAAATCACTATAACTCGCTATTAAAAATTCAAAAAAACACAATTCAAATATTCAATTTCAAAAGATCTAATACACTTTGAACTCAGATCAACGCAAAACTAGAAACGCTGAGTTATGTAACCATCAAACTCACACCAAATTGCCAGGTTAAGACATGTCAGCATGAAATACATCAGAATTCAAACAGATGAAGCAAATGTGAAAAACAAACGCACGCAGAAGCATATAAAATAGAGCAATAGCATTGGATCCGGTGATAAGGGATTGCGCAGAACAAGATCTGAGACTCACCTGCTTGTATGAAATATGAATTGAGGAGAGAGATTTGGATGGAGAGAGAGAGAGAGAGATGAAGAAAGAAAGACAAGGTGCGAAGATTTCGTGTGGGGTGTTGCCCTTTTATAGGGAGATGAAGGAAGGAGAGCAAATCGTTAGTAACTGCTCTTTCTCTCTCTCCTCACATTCTATAGCGCTTCGGTCGGTAGGAGGGCATGTGGAGGACGGAGTTGGCGTAATTTCAACGGCTAAACCGTTAGCAGTGGATCGGGTAAAGATGGTGTCTTATATTCATATGCCTATTCACTGATTCAGATCCATTTACTTGACGGGTTTATTCATTACTCGTAAAATAAATGGATCCCTCCACCTCGTGTTGGATTGATTATGTATAAAATCACACCTTTAGTCCAATTTATATATATATATATATTTGTTTTTTATTTTTTTGGTCTCAGAAAAAAAGGAAGAAGGCGACCAACAGACAGGGTGGCCCAAAACATTTTGAGGCTTGAAACAATAATATCGAATAAGATTTTTTATTTTTATATTTTATTAAAAATTAATTTATATTTTTTTTGTTATATGTGTGTGATAGTGGAAGAATCAGTGTTGTCGATAGAAATATTTTAACTTTTATTTTTATTTTTTATTAGAAAAGAGAGTAAATGTGAGGTAAATATAATTTGACTTTGGAGTAAAATTTTTTAAATGTTTAGTATTTTTTTTTTTAACTTTTGATTTGTGAGTTTCTTATATTATAGGTTGAATCATAAACCCAAATTATTGAAATTAAAAATTTTGATTGAAGTTAAATTTTTTGAGGCCTTTTGATGGGACTTAAAATTTTTGCAAAGTTAAATTTTGATGTGGATTAATTATAAAACTCAAATTATGGGGTCTTCTCAAATTGTGGGGCCTAAAGCCCAAGCTTTTTTTTTTTTTTTTGTCAGACCATCCGGTATCCGAAAGTCATTTTGAGCTCCGACTAATCCGGATTCGAGCCAAGTAGGACAACAAGGGCAGCAAAGCTCTCCCTACCGAGCGCAGTTGCGTTCCCAAGACTCGAACTCGAGACCTTGGTTAAGCTAGAACAGCCCCTCATCAACTGATCTAAAGCTCGTTGGTAGCCCAAGCTTCTTTTACAATGAGGTTAGGCCGGCCTTGCCAGCAGACAGTGATCTCCCTTGCATATGACCATGAGGGTCAGTGAAATGTCTGGTTGGATACATAACTACTATTCTATTCGGAATAGTTCATCACCACACTATCGTTAAAGCACTAATGACAAGATAAGGGACTCCCTTAGATCGAACTATGTTTGCTAATCACGTGAGAGTCAGGATGCAACCCAAGACGAATCTATCTTACGATTTGACCACCAGCTCCGATGGTTAGTCCAATTTATATGATTAACTAAATTCATACCAAGATTTTTTTAAATTAATAATTAATAAAATATTTTTAAAAAAATAAAAAGTAAAATAAGAAATTAGTTCTAGATCATAACTTTCTTGTGTTTTTTACAAAAAAAAAAAATTGATTAATTGTGAAAAAATTTAAGTATAAAAAAATTATTTTTATTTTTTATTCCATACTAATCAAACACATGAGAGAGTTGATTTTGAAATATAAGGGTTTTTGGTTTTATCATAAAAAATTTAAAAAAAAAAGAAAGAAAGGAAGGAAGAAAAGGTAAACATTGGCATACATTATTTTTCTTTTTTATATTCATTTCTCATTGGGTATTGTAATAGAGAGAGATTTCAAATTTAGAAATGAATTTCGACCATTCTATGTTTGTTTTTAACAATATCGTCTTGAATAATCATTTATACATTTAATTTTATTTTTATTTTCAAAAAAATAAGTTTTTTTTAAACAAAGTCCATCCCAGTACTAAAAGGATTATAGAATGATCATTTTTTCAGGTTTACATTTAAGAAAGAAAAGGACGTAAAAAAAAAAAAAAAAAAACTACTTCAAATCATATGATTGATACATTCTTTAAAAAAATCTTTATCCATTTACATCTTTCATTATCATGACAACCCACAATCATTCCCAACACTCTAGTATTCTTTCTCAATTTCATTAGTTTTCGTATCATTTTTGAAATGTTATTTTCTTCACATGCCTCATTATAAAACAAAATTAATGCAATCAAATTCATGACAAAAACTACGTTTTACTTTCGTTGGTCCTTCATCTTCATCTTTGGAAATTTTGAAGCCTAGTGTTTTGAATCTCTCCCAAAAAAAACTGATTAATCAAGAAGAAAACTTTGACCCTTGATGAATAGGAAATTGTATTTATAAATTTGATGTCGCATTGCATTCCCTTTTCGATATACATTTTAGGATCAAGATCTTCTCCAATATATTTTTTTACTTAATTTCTCTTAATATCTCAAACTACCTCATTTCGTCTGTTTAATTAGCAGTATTAGAATATTTAGAATTGGGATATGTGTTTTACTTTTTATTAGTAAGCGAATATGATAATCCACTGGCATGTCTTCTTGATTTTCTTCTTATTGTTATTCTAAATTAGTTATTAATTTGTATGACTGTTGAGGGTTTTTTTACTGATTTCGTTTATTTCAGTAGAGTTTTTTTTTCTAATTTTTTATTAGTAGGATCAATTACAATTGCATTGAATAAAAAAAAATCTAAAAAATTGTGCGTTAATGTAGTTATTCCATTAAAACCTACATGCCTTATAATCAAGTCACCGAATCATTTCTAAGGCGCCAGATTAAGGTTAACCACTGAGCTAGTGGTCCAGTGGCTTGCAGTGTCTTATTTCAGGTCTTTTGTGACTCCCAAAAGATTAGAAAACAAGGTTCGATTCACGAGGACTTGCGTTGTTCTTACTGACAGCTTTGTAGTGTGGGAGTTAGATTATAACTCGAGTCGATTTTTAAGTGTGTTTTGTAATTTTTTGCTGTCTGGACCCAATTGGAGAGGCTGCCCTAGTAGGTTTAGGCTCGGCAGAAAAACCGATGAACCTATAATAAAAGTCTATAAACGGAACCTTATATAACACTCGAAGTTGTTGCTGCTTCCTTTGTGTTGGAGGTTAAAAATTGGGTGTTTTTTGTTGTTCCAAGGTAGCTAGAAAATAATTTTGTTTTCCCAAAGTTGATTTTAAAACCATCATCTAAAATAAAATTTTCTTCATTATTTTTACAATATAATGCGTTATTTGAAGTGGAGATTTCGAAAATGTCCTTATATATAACGTCTTTAGAAAATATTTGAATTTAAGAATTAAGTATTTTTTTTTAACGGTCAGGGGTGTCCGAACTAACTTATCCCCGGTCTAATTAAAGGTAGGTCATCCATATCTAGATTAGGGTATTCATGAGAGATTCTAATTTCTCATGTCTAACCTCAAGGGATTGCCAAGATTCGAACTCATGACGTTTAGGTTCATAGTAAGTCTATATTACCACTTGAACAATCCTTGAGGTTAAATTTAGGACTTAAGTTTCAAACTGCATGACTAGAGAAAAATGTTTTCTAAGCATGCAAGAATAGTGATTTTTTATTTTTTTTTGTTTTCAATTCTTATGTCCCTCTTTTTTTCTTGTAGGGGGACTTGAATGGGTCTTGCAATATCTTGGTAAAATTCTCCAAGTGTTCCTGTCAAATGGTCTCCAATTCTATGGTGTTTAAGGTCATTATCGAAAAGAAAAGAAAAAGATCAATTTAGCCAACCACAAGCTAGTGTGGCCTAGTGGGGTTTGAAGCTCGAAGAGCCCCACTAGTTCTAGGGGTATTTAGAGATAGATTTAGGGATACAGATAGCCTTATCTATCGGTTCAAGATATTTGCTTGTTGATGTCATTTTGGCTAATTTTCAAAGTAATTTAATGAATTGAGATCATCTCAATTATACTTTCACTCGTTTTTTACTAAATTAAGTGGTCTTTTATTTGTATATAGTGAATGATCCACTAATAAGTGAAATTGAATAAAATATATATTATAGAGAGAGCAAATTCGAATTTCATAAACTTTAGGCAAAAAAATTATTTTAGATAGGGGACTAGGAATAAGGTGGCAAGAATAAGAATAGGTTTGGTGCATAATATTTGAAATTTAGGAGAAGTAAGTGATAGATAATTTTATTCTTATT
>CM042189.1:5019436-5035789 GCA_023539305.1 Ilex asprella
GGGTTCAAGAACTCCAACGTCTTCTCCATCATTTCTAGTGTTTTTTTTCCCTACATTTGCGTTCAACACATAGGTGGTGGTTGTGAGTTTCAGTGGTGGTTGTGGTTTTTGGGTGGGTATGGGTTGGTGGTGGATGTGGGATTTGGGTGGTTGTCAATTTCGGTGCTTTGTGGGTTTCGATGGTGGTCTTGATGCACAATGAAAGAGAGAGAGACAGAGAGTTGAAGAGAGGTGAGAATTGTAGATTATTGTCCAAACAAATTTTATAATTTTTATTCTTTAAAACTATTTTCAAAAATATATAACCAAACGTGTTTTGCAATATAAAATTTTTTAAAAACACGTTCTTTAAATTCTTCTAAATAATAATTTTCAGATATTGTTTTTTGAGATGCAAATTAAACATACCCCTATTGTTTCCACTTTTTATGCCAAAAACCTTTGGCTCCTCTCCACCGTTCGTCAATGATTTTAGGGTCACTAAATTGTGAATGGTGTCAGGGAAGAGTCCAATTTTTTTTTGGAGCGAGTGCTTTAACGATAAGGTTTAATTTTTTCCTTCTAATTTTAAAAAATAAAATAATATTATTATATCTATTATATCATACATGATATATAAAAATTCATTGAACAAGAAAAAAAAATCAATGTATATTTTTTTCTATATGTAATCAAGTTATCAATTATCCATTGATATCCATTTTGTTATGCAATCGAATTCTCACAATATTCGTTTTTAATTTATTTAACAACCACATGTAACATTTTACTGTCTCTACACTCAGAACAACATTACTAAAGCAAAAACTTTCATACTCATCATTCATCAAGACCAGCAAATTCAACAGGAGCCAAATTGGGGTAAAAAAACATGATAAATGAAAATATATAAGCAACAAAATAGATGAAGCATTTACAATGAAGCATATGCATTCCCTCTTGAGGTTGATGTCAGTAGTTTCTATAATTGAGTTCTGATAAGCATGATGATAGAGCTTCTTTTACTTGGGGATTGTTGGAGTCCATGTCAAGTGCATCTTCATATAGCCTTTTTGCCTGCTGCAGTAACTTCACTTTCTCCTTGCTATTTCTTGGCCGTAGGTAAGATCTTTCTTGCAACGCTGCAGCCCACCGGAAAAGAGCTGCACTCACCCATGTCATCAAAAAAACCAATTAAAATCTACTATATGCTCCAAACTGTATAATCATTCTAGATGTAATAAAGAACACAAAATTGTTAAATAGATTCATCAATCGCATCTGGAATCTATCCATAGTTTGGTGAATCTCTCCCTTGAGTCTTCACTAGGGCAGAATAATCATTCCTTTTTTGAAATACTTCCCGGGGATAGTGAGAATACTTGCTCCTTCCATTTTGTGATCCATAAGTTTCTAGGAAAAATGAAGGGTAAGCACACAAATTATTTTGCTTGGTTCTAGGATGATCAATCTGACAATTTTAACATCATCACATCCCTAGGATCTGATAATAACAACTGAATTCCTATCTTACTCTGGTATTTTGGTTGCATGTATACAACAATAACACTGACTTCTAATTTTCAGGGAAAAAAATTATAAAATTACAGTAATTGACTGACAAATAGCCAGGTATCATACCATCAGGTGCATATGTGTTGCTTTTGGACATCATAGCATCAAACTTATCAATTGCAGCCAAGAACACCTTGTCAGCATCAAGAGCTGCTTCCTGTTATATGTAAAAAACATAAGTTTGGAAATACAACTGCAAAAGTTAAACTGAAAAGTGTCAAGCTAGCCTACACAAATAATTTGAGAAAAATTTAAATTAATTTTTTTTTTGGTCAAATTTATTTAAATTATTCAAATAGTGGAAATCTGGAATATTTATCATAATAAGTAACTGAGACTCGAAAATTTCATTCCGCTGACTGCTTTTCAAAGCAAATTAAGCTTGTATGCCTTCAAAATATATAAGAAAAAACTAGAGCAAGGTAACCATGAAAAAATCGATGCTTACTGGTCCAACATCTGCAATCAACTGTGCACGGAAGGAGAGGGCAAGACCCCAGTTATACAAGGCTCTCATATCATTCCCATCTATTGACAAGGCCAATCTATATTTTCTTCCAGCCTTAACAAGTAGTCCTTCACATTCTTCACAAACATCAACAAGAATAGATGCAAGATTATCTTTACTTGCGACCTGATCATCCAGTCCGCTGAGTACATTGTGCCGTTTCTCAACCGATATGGGTTCACTTCTTGCAAGCACAGATCTCAATTCACGGCTGATCTTTAATTTCAGTTCTCCATGAAGAAGATAAGTGTTTCCTAACTGGCCCACAGCTAATAAACTCATGGGCTTCAAATCTATGGCCCTTGAGAGTAACTTGGCAGACTTTTGCAATGCGTTCTCTACTTGTCCTTCGTCACCTCTATGCTTCAAACATTCCCTTGCTTGTTTTAGAAGACTATTAGCTTCCATAACATATCTGTTGAATTCCATATCATCTGAGATTCCTGAAGATGGGATGGAACCAAGGTCACTCTCGTAGGTAGACTGACGATCAGCCTGGGCAGGTTCATCAGCAATCACCCCCTCTTTCATAGGAGATCTGTAAGTCGCTTTTTCATTCTTTTCAATATTGTAAGCTTGCCTGAAATTTCCATTAGTGCTGCGAAGCATTTGTTCTTGGCTAAAGGAAGCCTTACTCTTCATATGCTTCACACTGACACTAAAATCAACAGAATCAAGCACATCATCGTGAGATGCCCATGTTTCTTCTTCATTGTGATGATCCATATCCCTAGAAAATTGTTGGTTGTTAATTGATCGTAATCTGTTACTTAGATAACTATATTCCCGATTGTCCAAAACTCTATCAGCACTACTATCCATCGCACCTAAATTCATTCTTTCATTTCCAGCAATCTCTTTCATTCTCCTAGACCTATCAAGTAATACTTCAGTTCTGTCCGGCCGCTGTTCAGCTTTGCTATAAATGTCTCCAGAACCTGTACTTCCATTTCCAACATTAGCATTTGACATAGGATTTGAAACCCGTTCTTTAATTGATGGAGCTAGAATATTTCCTTGCCTTCTACCATTCACCTCTGTATCTGTCAATTCACTCTCACCAAAGTTTTTCACTTTATTAGGCTTTGAACCAGCTGATTTTTCTCGAAACAAATCAACAACAAACTGTGACATATCAGTCACAGTCCCATCTACCTCTTTTCTTTTCTTAGTGGACTTTTGCTTTGAAGTTCTTTCCACTTCTTGGTTCTCAACCAAAATAGTTTCAATACAATCTTCAACAACATTTCCAGCATTCAGAACAAACAACCCAACTGAATCCATTTCCTTAGTATATCTTTCCAAATCACTCACTGTAATTAGATTACAGTTGATACTTCTTTTTATATCATTCTTTAATTTCATTACCTTAACATCAAATCCATTAAACATATCCACCAAATTCCTCAATTTCTCAATTGAATCCCTAAAATTCTCGTCTTTAGACCTTTTCTTAGCCCCAATGGAGCTCCACTCATTCAATTTCCCCCCTTTAACAAATCCAATTGAAAACCCAACCACAAAAACTACTACACAAGCTGGAAATATAACTATTGACCAAACTCTAATTCTAGAAATGGTCAAAGCACAAACAAAACCCAACAGATAGATAAAGATGTACTTCTTATCACCAATTCCAAGAGAGTGCAAGAAATTGTCAAGCTGATTGGACTCACCAGAGTTGACTGAATCAGCACCAAGTTGAGGACAATCCCATCCACCATAATTCAGTGAGCTTGAGGCTGTGGCTGAACACAGAGAAAGAGATTTGGGAGTGCAAAGCCATTTTCTGTCGGAGAAGGTGAGAAAGTTCGAATTTTCCCGAGAAAGTGCTGGAAAGCGGATCACAGGGATTTGAGGTAAGAATTGAGGGTTCAGGTGGCGAATCAGAGGTTTAGTGATTAGGGTTTTCATTTCGGTGATGATCGGAGTAGATTTGTGGAAAAGATGTACGGAACAGTTCGAATTACATGGCAACCACCATCTGGTCTAGCTAACAACCTGAATATTGTTGGTCTGTCCTGTCTCTCCGATTGATTGAACACTCCGAAATTGGCACCAACGAATCAAACCTAGGTTTTGAAGTTTTTTTTAAAAATTGAACCGAATTTGACCACTGCCGCCACCGGAATGTGAGCAGCGAGCTATCGACATTTCGATAGCACAGGTGGAAGTCGAAGTCGAAGTCGAAGATCAGAATGTTTGTGGGAAGACGAAGACCGCGTATGGAGCGATTTGTTAGTTTATGAGTAAATTACACTTTATCTCCTGTATTATTATTTTTGTTTCAATTTATACCTTCTTCTATAAAAAATTTCATATTATACCTTATAATAACAATTTTATTTCATATAATTCCAACAAATAATGACAAATTTAAAAATTTGTCAGAGAGAGAAACCTCAAACACTGTTTTAAACACAGTTTTAAACTCGTTCCTGCTCGACGAGTTGACCCGGGGAACCAGTGCCTAGATGGAGCCGGGTCACTCTTTAGATCTTTTATGCACCAGACCCATCTGAAACCCATTGAACCGGATGAAACCCGCTGAATCGATCTCACTCGGACGATTTTAATCAAACCGGATGGGTCAATTATATTAATATAAAGGGCTGAGTTTTGGGCATTTTGCCCCAAATCAACACTCCACAGTCTGTTGCATCTCTCTCACTCAGTCTGTTCATCAAGTCCAATGAAAAACGACGAACCAGAACTGATCAGCCCTAAATCAACACTTCTCTGCCTCTTCTCTTTGCAACGATTGATCATCGATCGATCAACCGCTGCAAACCAGAACTAGATCATCGATCGTTCTCTTTGTGTTTTTCCCCTAAATCAATCCAGACCAGACACCACCAACGACTAGCCTCCACCAGCGGCTCCATTCTCCAGTCCAGCCTCCAGCACCACCAGGCAGCAGCGATCCCCTTTTGTTTTGCCCTAAATCGATCCAAACTAGACACCAGCAATCAACGACTGAGCAGTGAGCATAGCCTCCACCATCAACGACTGAGTCCAGCTTCCAGTCCAGTCGACTCTAACGACTCCAGTCCACCAATAGCGACTCCAGTCTAGTGAGTTTCCCTCTTTGTCCCCCGTCCCCTTCCCCTTTTCTCTCTATCTCTTTTGCGCTTCAATCCATCATTTATTGCAGAAAAATGGAGGTTAATTGCTTGAAGTTTTAACTTTCAGATTAGCTGTACTCACAATTGCATTTGCAGAGTTCTCTTTCATTTGGTAATGAGTTAACTATATGGGTCTTTTTTGATTGTGTATAGTTCATGACAATTATTCTTCATTTTTGTAAACCCATTTGCTGTTTTTTGTCTTTTTGGCTCTCTTCGTCGCTTATATTGTCAGTGAATCAAGATTTATCATTCTATGCATACTATGAAAGATTCGTGCTTTGTGGGTTGATTACTGGTGTGAGCATGTGAAATTCTCATTATGTTTAACTGCACTGCATACATTTTAGAGTTTAGAGATTGTGAAATTCTTCTTGTGAGATTGTTTGATTGTACTGCATAAATTCTCCTGTGAGCTCTATTATTTTCATTGAAATTGGATACATGTTTGATGATTTTTCTCTACTTAACTTTACATGTTTGATGTTATTTTTAAAATTATTGTGATTTTTTAGCCTATTTATTAATATTTATAATTATTTTTTATTTTTTTATTATATTGTTGATTCAACCAGTGACCCATTAACTCGGTCCCTTCACCGAGTTACTGTTTGGGCCGGGTTTTAAAACTATGCCTCAAAGTGTTTCTCGTCAAGTGCCTAATACTACTTTATTTTACCTATTTTACAATCACATGGTTATTGGAAAGAAAAATAAGATCGACTAAAGGAAGAAAATTTGAAGTTTAGGAAATACAAAATCACGAATGAGTATTTTTCTTGATTTTTAACCAGAACATGTGTAATAGGCTGCTACTTATTGGCATACCACTCACATGTACTTTTGCAGTCAAAAAATTGACAATCATTATTTATTGGATTAATATGAAATAAAATTGATACTTTATGGTATGATAGTCATAACACGTGCCTAAATGCACGATAAAATATAAAAATCAAACATCCAAAATATCGATCCCACTATATTAATTTTGTTTCAACATGTACATACTATCGTAAATGAGTAATGTTTAAAATAAAAATTATGTTAAACTACAAATTAATCAAATATTAAATAATTGAACATGTGATAGAAATGAGTGATTCGATATTTTTAGGAGAAAATGATGTAGGGGATAAAAATTCAAGTTGTTATGTGTTTTATTATATAAATGTGAGAAATTTTATAATTTAAGATATAATATGAGAAATTTTATAATTTAGGGTTCAAAATAAAAGAAAGGTAATAGTTCAAGTGGTAAAATGTAATTTTCCCTTAATTTATTGCTGTGAAGGATTGCAAACCGCGGTCGTTGGAATAGTTTATTGTGGAGCGGTGTCGTTTGGAGGTTGGCAAGCCAATTCTGTGGGTCCAATCCATGTTGTGAAACGGCACCGTTTTCACAGCGGAGGAGCCGTGCCTTTTCTCAACGGGCTCGGACTGTCCTGGAATTTCCTACTGTGATTCGGTAATGGTAATTCTCTCTCTCTGCTCCTCGCCATTTTCCTTCCCTTTCTTTTCTTTGCCCTAAATTATTTTCCGGGAAAACAAATAGGTCATTTGTTCGATGTCTCCTTCAATTCATGATACTCTTTCAAGTCAACGTTTAAATTCAGGTTTTTTCTTTTCAGTAGTTAATAACTAAGGAAGGAGCTTTGAAATGGTGGAAAACGTGAAATTAGGTCTTTTTTGACTCAGAATATCCTTAAATTTCCACAAGAAAACATATCTACTGCATCTCCTACGAAAACTTGGCAAAAATTGCAGTAGTTTATCTCCATCTTACAACCACCGACTGAAACCAGGTAGTTTTGATGTTTCAGAACTGAAATTGTTTCTTTTAATGTCTTATTTTATTACAATGTGATATATTTATCTCTTTCCATTAACTTTATCGGATCCAATATGGACAAGAGGATTGAATTAGAAACGAGCATATTCGTAAAGCCGTGGAAGTACCGCCGATAGGAAATAAATTAAGAGAGAAACGACTTAAGTAGTTTGGAGTTTGGACATGTTTATAGAATATCTAATCGATGGTAATACGGGAGTTCAATGGAGGAAATAGGAGTCATGTAGTTGACTCTAAATAATTAGGATTAAGGCTTTGTTGAATTAGGAATCTGAAGCTTACATTAGTTTTGAACCCTTGTTTCTGTAGTCCTAACAAAATACATATTTGTTTTCTGAACATGAAAGACAATTCATAGATTATTTCAGGTTACTCTCTATATTGGGTTCTATTAATATTGCCAATATGCAATTTGGAAGAGAGGATTGTTCTTTCATAAGTAGACTGGCTGTAATTTAACTTGTATCTTTTGCTCTCCTCTTTACAGCAACTGTGTTGCAGCCAGTTGGGTTCTGGTTGGTAGCAAGATGCACCTTGAGTGTACTGGAAACCAATGGAAGATCCTCGTTCGGTAAATAGTCCAAGAAGGACCCTAAGTTTCACTAAGGATAGGAGGGCAACTGTGTCCTTTCCAGATTCAGATGATGGGGCTTCTGGCTTTGGTGTTTCTGGAGAGCATGGTCCAAAGCCTTCAGAAGTTTATGGGTTTGTAGGCTCCATTTCAACTGTTGTTGCTACAGGTGTACTTCTATCTTTTGTTGTTTACTTTCTAGCAATGCTTGGTTGCTTTGGAAGTTACCCAGTTGAGTGAATTTTATAGGATATGAAAACTACAGAATTTGATTGCATCTTTGAGTGTTGGGGTGGTGGGGAACTATTAAATTGTTTGATAAGAATATTTTAGATTGAAGGGTTGCTATATTATGGGATAAACAATTTCAATATGTCTCTAAAACTAGTTTTTTAAATTCAAACATGATTTTTTTTGTATCTTTGAATCTCCATAGCTGGTGCACTTGGGATCTGGAATCTATTAGAGCATGATACATACCATGCGGCCATGGAAAACTTTGAGTGAATTCCAGTTCTCTAATCTTTTAGTTTGATAGTTGGACAAGCTGCACTGATATGATTCAATAATGAAATTGGTTCTATTTGACTGCATATGATGGCTCAAATTTTCATTTGGTTTAATCCATAGAATCAATTGCTAATCCAAATATCCAATGGAATTTGTTCGATAGGAGCTTACCCTAAAAAGCCCTAATTATCTATTACCAGAAATAAAGCATATTTTTTTTTGCATCCTAGATTAGGAAGCAGACTCTATGACTCCTAAGCTACAATTTATGCTTTGTTCAATTTCTTTTCGTTACTCATCACTTGTACAACTCATTATTTTCTTTGAACAGTTATTTTCTTGGTATGGGCGTATGTTCCCGAGAGTTGGCTGCATTCTATTGGGATCTTTTACTACCCTAGCAGGTCGGTATGATGGATCTCTGTTCTTTCTTTTCTGTTCCTGAGCTTTAGTGGGTTAGTGAGATCCTCTGGCATGTATTGTATCCCTGTCCAATAGCCAAATCTTTGAAGTACTTTGTTAATGGATTATTCCTATATGCAAGCAAAACATATCTTCCTGCTAATCTCCTGAAGTTAGGATCTCTCATGTTTTTAATTCTGCATTTGATTGCATGATGTGTTAGAAGAAGGTGCCTGGTTGATTGTGCATGATTTGATCAAATTTGGGACATAATGGAGTTCAGTTAGAAGAAACTGGAAAAATAGCATGCTCTATATATAGTGTTAACCAACAGGTGAAATTTTGAATGTGGATTTTGAAATTTGTGGAATTTGGTGAAAGGTGAACCAACCAGAGAACAGAAACTGGCATTTCGAATCTGATAACTTGAACAAATCCAGATACATGTCATTTGTGAATTGACCTGTGTGGATGTGGTTGATATTCTATTTTATCTACAGCCCCTCCTTTATGGCTTGGCATCAAATTTATTTTGGTGCTATTACGTCAGTAGAATGTTGCTTACATTTTCAGGTATTGGGCATTAGCAGTCCCAACTTATGGCATGGTGACAATAGTATTGGCAATCGGATTTTATGTTGGCCTCAACTTCTTGGCAACTCCTCCTCCAACGTCGTACACCACAATTTTTGGTAAGCTTTTAAGTTCCATTTCTAGGGATATGCTTGGAATTTCAGACGATTCTACTTGTTTTTTGCCCAGATTGAGACTCTTTTTTGTTGAGTGAGGCTAAAATTCTGATGCATTTAGTCATGCAGATGGTTTCGAATGTGTTCAATATCTTAATTCTTTATTTATTTATTTTTGCTGGTATGTTTTGCAGATGAATTCAGCAGAGAGCCTTCGAGCTCTATCTCTTCATCAGAAGAACATGTGCAACCCATTGAACCCATTTCTGATATTGGCATCAACCAAATCAATGACCTCATGTTTAATGATTTGAAGTGACACTTCAACCCTTGCTCTTAGTCATCCTGCTCTGTAATTCTGACCTCACGCGTCACCATGAGATTTGCGCGTTGCATAGTTCTTGAAGGTGCTGAAATCACTAGACGATGGCAATTGCCAGTGGACGTTTTGTCTATCTTAAGGATTAATCATCAATTTCAGAGCCTGCGCTGTGGAATTCCAACCTTGTAAACTTCTTTACTGAGGTCCTTATAAGGTTGAGATTTTAGTTTCTTTAGTCTCCTAATTCACAGTATCACCTAACATCTAACGTGTTTTAATCCTCTCCACATATGCCAAGGGGGAAAAAATCTCTCTTCAGAAATGTGCTTTGAGCCTTTTATGTGCCTGCACAGGAGTCTCAAACCTTCATTTATTATTGATACTTTTCACAGAACCTAATTCAGAGTCTTTAAAGAACACTATTCTTTCAGGCATTTACCAAACCAATTGCAATTAAAGTTATTCGAACCTACTTCTACCATGGCTAGATCTAATTAGTTTTGTTCTATCCTTGCTCTCTTCTATCCTATTAACTAGTTGGTAGTTCCTCTTTCAATAGATTGACAATTACTTTAGTCATTCTATTATACAGTATAGTTTCTATAGCAATGGGTCTCGGCCCGAAAGTTAAAAAAGAATGAATTTCTCTAGGACTTCACTAAGAAAAAAACTCTTATATGCTCTTTGATGTTCCTGATAAGAAAGTAAAAGTCGGCCCTAAGCAAGATTCAAAGACGTTTCAGGCCAATTCTAATCTTGATATAAAAGTGAAGTTTCATCATCGAATGTGATATCTTTTTTAGTCCGGGTTTTTTTTTTTCTCTTTTGAGTTAGGTTTTTAAGACAGGACAAAAAATCAAAATTTTTGAATATCTCTCTTCTGGTCTATTAAGTTAGTTCGAGATCAAAATTAAACCTCAAAATTAAACCTGAGAGAGACTAGACTTCGATTGGCCAGGCCTTCACTGCAGGGTATCATGTACAGTTGCCCGTGAGAGCCTTGATAAAAGAAAAATATGTTTGATAAGGCGTTAGTTCAATCGGACAAGGTTGTTCTTCGCAAAAAAGAACATTCGGTAGTTCGTTAGTCTCCTAATTCACAGTATCATTTCACACAGAAGTCTCAAACCTTCATTTATTTGTGTTACTTTTCACAGAAGCTAATCCAGAGTCTTTAAAGAACACTATCCTCCCAGAGATTTGTGTTAGTTCAATCTGCTGCTAAGAATTATGTTCTGGCTTTCATTCTGCATGGCCAGAATCCGTTTAACCTGATCGGTTTCTCGCCCCGAGTCCCAAGAAAACTTAGATTTTGTGCTACTTAGATATCACACCTCACTATAAATTACCATTAATCTCCAAAATTTTGCAGTGATATTGGAGTATGCTCAATTTACAATTTTAAAACACCCTCAAGCACAACCAAATAAAGACAGGCATTAATGCAGTAAGAATACCTCAGATTTCCAGACGCAATGTTCAGTCACTCACTTGGGAGGTACAACCCACCCCCACCCCCACCCCCACCAACAAACACCAAGGTTCCACCCTTACAACACTTCAGCCTGGAAGGTAAAAGATTCTAACCTTCCATGGTTCCACCTTCCTAGAGAGACGATGAAGAACTTACCAACAAAATACCAAAACTGAAACAACAGATTAGCAAAATATGATATCATTCTCCTTAATGGTATCCAGAATAATCCCAAGCCTACCTTCAATACGCTCATCCTTCCTGGGCTCAAACGACATTGCAAATACATCAGCTTCTTTTGATCGTTCAGCAATCAACTTGCCTATAACTCTGCAGGCATTATTATCGGTGAGGGATGGTAATGTGTTCCTTAGATCTTTGGAATTCGTGGTTGCCACTGATATCACCTTGCTTGTTCCCCGATGCATCACTTTTGCATGGATAAATCGCTTTGAAAAGAAAACATTTAGTAGAAATGGTCTCATGTACATATCCGTCCTTTGCTTCCATGATTTTCTGTTAGGTTTCTTCGCAGCTTCACCTCGAGATCTCCGTGTCCATGCAGCTTGAACAACAAATCCCTGCAATACATGCAGCAGAAATTGGGTTCTCTATCTTGCTTTATGTTTCAAAATTACATAAAAAGTGTGCGTTAGAAGATAAAATCACTAATGAGTCGAAGCACTCTGACTTCACCATGCTCTAGACCTTACAAATGAATATCGAACACTTCCAAAATAGGAACTAAGCTTTAAAAAAAATTATTCACTACGGCATTGTACCTTGGGCTAATCACAGAAACAAAGGAAAACTGAGGCTCGTTTCACATTGGACTAGGAGTGCATTCAGAAGCAGCCATAAGATAAAGGCACTTAAAGTTGCAAATTGTTTGCAAGATCAAACAAAGAATAGCTATGCAATCTGTCAGAGATCATTTTTGAACATTCTCATTGACAAGAGCACATGCTACCTTAACTATAGTAAATTGCACCTGCTCGAGTGGTAAAAACTAAATTAAATTTGAATTGAAATGGCCAATACAGCTAATAATCTCTACAAGTTGCTTCTGTATATATAGCAGACAGTAACAAGCACCATTAAAGGCTACATAAGGCAAAAAAAGCTTTTGACACCTCCAAAACCAGCAAAAAAATTTTGATACTACAGTAACTGCTCAATTGGGTACCACACAGGAGAACAGTTTCAATATGACTTTTCTAGGTTGGCATGAAAAACACATGTAGATAGAAGAATTTCCGGTAGCCCGACTGAAATGAAGTTGTGAGGCAAAGAAAAGGTGAAGGGAAAGAAACACAAGTTTATTGAAGAGGAAGATACACAGGTGAAGGTCGAGGCGAAAGTAGGAGTGTAGCTTTATACTAGTCACTTCTTTTTCAGGTTGAGAAATAGTACTGTGCAAGGCTTTACAAGCAGAATTACGATGTTGCATTACAGATTCTTTCAGTATAAAAATAGGTTGACACTCCTTAATTGAAAGCAAGCATGTAAAAAGAAGCTCCTGCAAATGGAAAAACTTGATGAATGCTTACCTCTGCAGATTTTTACCTTGATAAAGTATACCAAAGACATGTTAACTTCCACCACATTAAAAAGAGAGACTAACAAATTAGTTCCCTTTTGAGTAGTTAATGATGATAGGCTCTACTCCAAGACGGACTGTACAAGCAACCTCCTCTATTCAAGTTGGTCATTCAACTAATGCCTTCCTTCACCAAGAGGAGTGAAAGACAGGGAACGGAGGAGAGTGAGAAAATAATATTCATGGCCCTCCCAAGGGAAAGTAGGTATCATCAAGTACATCATCCCCGGAATCTTATATTATTCTAGTTTACAAGGTTTACCCACTAAAATATACTTGGGGTTAACAATAATAGCAGCAGTAAAGATGAATCTCACTTCGTCTCAGTTAACTGAGAAAGTTTGTGTTTCAAGCTTCAGATTACGGAGGGGTTTTCCACAGCCATCACAACAATGGCCCTGTTTAGAATGTGATTCACAAAATAAAATTTTTATCTCGATCAGCTTATCTTTTCCTACTAACCACCATTCATACATTTCATGTAATTCATTTGCATAGATACATTCAAACTGCAATGGATATAACTTACATTCATAATCTATTTTTCTTCAGGTCATCAATTTGGCTTAAGCAACAAATTCTAGTCAGGTTACTGAACATGTGAAATACAAAATGCCAAATTCATCCTGATTTCTATCTAGCTAAACAAGAACTGTTTGAATTAGGCCAAAATCAATAAGCACCCGGCTCAAGATACTTCCATAATTTCCTAAACCAAAAAGTTTTTACCAAACTCCAGAGTTTTAAACTCAACAGGATTATTCAAAGCTATTAAAACAGCTCTGATTTCATACGGTCATATTGTATACTACATGCAATTTCTAAATAATTGTAATGTTCCCAAGTTGATATTGCGAAAGCTTACGTATATGTATCATTCGAATACTTTGCTGATTGCAAATTTACTACATCGATTACCTGTTTCATCACTTCTACTTCACAAGAGTAGGGGACCAAGTACATAGTATAAATCCCTCATGTTGAATAAGCAGGTTACCACATTTATAACCACAATCAGCATGCCCAATATGCTCCAAATGACATATTATTATTATTATTTATTTATGATGAAGGCGATGGCATTTCTAAAATGGCACATTGTGATTGTCTTTATTCTTTATTCCAGAAGCAACTGATTTAGTCCATGTAAATAGGCTCCCAACATTACAAAGCAATAGACACATATTGGGTTGTCATTTCTATCAAATAAGCATCACAAACCACGATTCATGAATTGAATTTTTATCTGTAATTATCATGTAATACATGTCTGCCAATATATATTTGTAAATCATTTATCCATAGATAAAGACAATTATTCAATTCTACATCATGATAAACTCAGAGAAAGGGATTTGCTAAGAGAACATTGATATCTCCAATTATTTTCAAAATAAACCAGAATTAAGTGTAGGATGAAAAAAATACAAGGGTTCTAGGAAATTGGTAGTTTACAAGTTCTTACAGTAATGCAAAATTGGAAACATGGGTGAGCTAGAACAGCAAATGAGGTATCAATTGTAAATAGAAACAAGCTAAAACAAAAAGTAAGAGATTGAGAATAGGGCTCTAGGAATTGGGTAATTTTACATACCTGGTTCAAAGTGATATTTGAAGGGCCTGAGATTGAATTGATGGATAGGTTCAGCTGAGGAAATGAGGAAGACCATGAGAGCGAAGTGGGTTTCCCTCTGCGAATTGGAAAAACTACAGAGGATTGAAGAAAAGTCGAAGGTGTTGGCGAAGATATGCAAGCGGCCATCTTTGCTAGAACGCGAGTTTCACCGAGAAGAAGAGCAAAGGCAGAGATACCTTAAGGGGGGAATCACACTTTACACCACCCAAAAGATTTCATAATTTTCAATTTATACCCTTAATAATTATTTTTTTTTACATTATGCCTCCAATAAATCACCTAGTATTGCTTGAACAATCTCACCTCACCAACGAGTTGGTGGTCCTGTGGTTTAATGTGCCCCGTTTAGGGTTTGTTTGAATAAATTTTGAGAAGGGATTTGGATTAACTTCGTCAAATTCTTCCAAACTCAAACTTAAACTTCTCTTTATAAATATGGGATTCAACATTCAATCTGGTTCATACTCATGTTTAGTTTTTAACATATACACATACATCACCTACGAATATATCATAATTATTAACAACTATTTATCATGTAAATGACTATTTTACCCTCAATCATCCAATTCATATCCATGTTAAAGGGTACAATTGTCTTCTGCATCCTTAACCCCTTAACTCATCTTCCCAAACTCACCCTCTTTCTAGGTTTGACGAAACTCATTATCATGATTTTAATTTTCAAGCTAGTTACAAGCTGAGTTTGAAAACTAGAGATTGAATTTTCAATTCAAACATGAGATTCGAAGGTCCTTTAGTCTATTTTTCTCAAATCTATCTTGTCAAACCCTCCCATACCCATTTACCAAACGACCCCTTATAGTTATCCTTAACTTCAATAAGATTAACACACATAGTTCAATTCACGAGACTTTCGTCTAATGGTACTTCTTGTCTTGTAAAGACTTTGTCTTCTTGAGATCAAGGTTTCAAGTCTCCCTTTCCCTTTTCTTGAAAAAAAAAGGGAGTTCATGTTGTTTACATTGACAACTTTGTAGTGTGGATTAGACTATTACTCGAATCGGCCTTTAAGAACACTTTCGATGTCTAATTGTCTCTAGATCTCTAACTGGTGGGCTTCTCTCATAGGTTCAAACTGTTAAATTAGATCTCAATAACACACCTAGACAAGAGTTCCACCTCGTTGACCATTCACACACCTTTTCCGGTTCAATAAAAAAACAAAAAACAATAACACACATACCTTAATAAGAACAAATTAGATCTCAACATAGCCTTGTTTTCATTTTTATTTTTTATCTTTTTCTAATGTTTTGAAAATATAGGGTTTTTTATTCACCCAAAAAATGAAAAAATAAATACCAGATGGAGAGGAGAATATTCTCTTCTCCCTCCAGGTTTTTTGAGATTTTGATAATTCTGCTTGTGGTTTTTTCTAAAATAATAAAATATTTATGTTTCCAATTTCTGGCAGTAAAGTTTTTTAGGGGCAATTGTCAAATTTGAGTGGGGATATTTTCTAGACATAATTAAACTTTCATGGACTTCACATTAGGATTTAAATTAGTACTTTTGTCTTTTTCATGTTTCTCATCTTTTTCAAGAAGGCGAGTGATATTTGAATTTCGTACGATAAACTTTTCTTTTAACTTTTTATTTAAAGTTAGATTACTTATCATTAATCAAATGGGATCATTTATATTCAAGTGTGTCCATCATTAATATACCTTGGATACTATAGCATTGAAAAAACTTATGACAAGTTTATTAAAGAATAACTCAAAGGTGAGGGTAGATTAGGGAAATCAAGAGCCTTGAGTCCACTATCCTTTAGCATTGTATTATTGGATAATTGATTTATCCGAAGTCAAGATAGATCCTGAGAATACAAAATTTGTTTGGGAATGGCCAACGACCAAGTCATTGACAAAGGTAAAACATTTCATTGGCATTACTAACTACCGCTGCACTAAAGATTCATAAAAAAATCCTCCCCGATTGATTTTACTTGGGCCCCAGAAAAGAAACAAACCTTTTAATGGGGAGAGGGTCTAGAGCATGTGTTCCAAGCACTTAAGGAAAAAGTCTGCGAAACACTGATTCTTGTCATATTCTTTACATAACTATTTTTTAAGCAATATTTGTG
>CM042189.1:5075789-5089174 GCA_023539305.1 Ilex asprella
TTCTTGGCTACTTTGTATGAGCTGAAGAGCTCGTTGTGAGCTACATGGCTCTATCGCGAGCTACTTGGCTCTTTTCGTGAGCTACTTGGCTCTTTTCATGAGCTACTTGGCTCTTTTCATGAACTTAAGAGTTCTTTCTGAGCTACTTGGCTCTGCCCCGAGTTACTTGGCTCTTTTCATGAGCTGAAGAGCTCATCGATAGCTTCTTGGTTACTTTGTATGAGCTGAAGAGCTCGTTGTGAGCTACATGACTCTTTTACATGAACTTTAGAGTTCTTTCTGAGCTACTTGGCTCTGCCCCGAGCTACTTGGCTATCTTTTTATGAGCTGAAGAGCTCGTCGTGAGCTACATAGCTCTTCTTTAAGTTACATAGGGATTGATCAAAAGCTCGCTGTTTTATTGAAATTTAAAGGCGTACCTCGGCTGCAATTATGGCTCTGGAGGCCCCAGACGATCTCTCACATTGTCTCTCCTCTTTGGGGAATGATCTATATCTCTCCTTGGAGACCTGCCTCGTTCTTTATCCTTCCTGGGACTTCTCTCCCTCTTCTTTTCCTCATTTCCCCTCTCTTTTCGCAATGAAGAACTCCCTATCTTCGAGAGGAGTGCTTCTTCCCCATTTATATACTTTTCTGCTTTGGCTAACACCTCGGCCATACTTGCTTGAGGGTTCTTTGATATGGAAAACATCAGATCTTTCGATTGTATCCCGAGCCCCGCGATGAAGGCGGTTATGGCGAACTTTTCATCGAGGACATCCACCTTCAAAGATTCGGAGTTGAACCTCTGAACGTATGATCTGAGGTTCTCGTCTGGCCCTTGCTTTATATTCAAGAGATGGTAGCTCGGCTTTCTGTAGATCCGAGATCCTATGAAGTGGGATACGAACGAGATTGAGAGCTCTTTGAAGGAAGAGATCGAGGCTGGGGGGAGTCTATTGAACCATGTTAAGGCTGACCCTTTAAGGGTGATAGCAAAAGTCCTGCATCGCACGGGGTCCTGATATCCATGCAGCTCCATTTGGTTTTTGTATGTGTTGAGATGGTCCATAGGGTCTTTTGTTCCGTCGAAGGCCTCAATTTGAGGCAACCGAAATTTTGGTGGGAGAGGAAAATGCAGCACCCCTATGGTGAATGGTGACTCTGTCTACTGTACCAGGGCATCCATAGTGACAGGAGCCTTGCTTCTTACAGCCTCCTTCATGTGGATGAGCTCTTGTTTGATGTCCTCGAAGCGTTGTTCCCAGTACTGCTCTCTTCTTTCCTGCTGGTAGGGGATAAAATCACTCCTTTCCCCTCCATCATTCCGGATTTGTGCCTCTTCGTTGTGACAATTCCCGGGAGGCGGTTGTGGACCTCTTCCCATGGTCTGGCTATTCTCCCCTCCCTAAATGACCTCTCTGAGGGGGTCGAGGTGGCACTGTTTCTGTCGAGGAAGATTATTCGGGCCTTCTTGGGCTGGTCGTGCCTCCTGTGGGCACTTTAAGAGTTTTAGCAGCTCCTCGTTTTGCTGTAGCAGACGCTGGTTGACAAGGCGAAGGGCGTCTAACTCGTTATTTGCTGGGGGGTCCCCGGTGAAGATTTTAGTCTCTGGATTGTTTTCAGGTTGTTGGCCATTGATGGCTTCCTGTGGATCTTGCATGCGCTGCAGATTGGTTTGACCTCGGCTCATGTTCCGGGTTGAGACCATCAGTCACTGATAGATAAGCGTATTTGTAAAACGAGAACAGTCGTTCCCACAGACGGTGCCAAACTGATGATACTTTTTCACCGCGGATGAGCAGGGGGTGTGTAAACCGTGATGATCGGGATGGATCTGAGCTATATGGTTCTCGTGATTTGTAGTAGAGTATTCAGGGGAGTCTAGGGGAATGTGAACAGTAAGAAATATAGTGGTTCACCGGCTCTGGAGCTCGGCTAGTTCACTCTTCAATGGAGGCTCTTGCTCCTTTTTCTTTATTGATCACTTGAGTGCTTATTCAATACAATATGAAAGAAATTAGGGTTTTGTCATGGCTCTGTAGCCTCTAGGATTGCCTCGCGGGTATCTGGTTCCGTAGCCTCTAGGGTTGCCTCTTGGGTATATGGCGTTGTCCTTTGCAATGAAGATATAATACAGTATTTATAGTGCAATTCCTATCTTCTAAGAGATCTACACCGAGATCTTTGCCTTCATCCGTGGGATCCTCCATGATTTTAGGAAAAAATCTTGGTCGGTTGATATTCTGTGCCTTGATTATAGCTTCCTACCACTTCTGGGAGTGCTTTCTATTAGCCGGTTGTCTTCTCCACATTTCCTTTCTTGTCCTGTCTGAGGGGAACCCAATGTCTGGACCCCCGAGCTATAGATGTCCAGTCTGGCCTCCTGAACTGACCTCCTTGTCTGACCTCCTCTCCCGAGCTCATATATAGGATTTATTCTAGGCATCATCAAATAACAACAACAATTAGGTTAGCAATTGGTCTAATTGTCACCGTCATTGCTATTAAATTTTAAGATCACGGGTTCAAATCTCTCCGTTATTTTCCTTTGTAATAGTGTCTGATCAAAAAAAATTACACATGTTTTGCTTAATGTAACAAAATATTGTGATTGACTATAACACTAATTAATTGTAACTTCACATTATAATTTCAATAATTGGTCATAACATTTTGGGATCGATCAACGAAGTCGACACCTAGTATTCCTCAAAATAATCAACCGAAGTGGGTCCTGACTTTATTACACATAAGATGTATCAATCCTAGTACTCTGCATGGCTGAAAATTGTCCTGCATTGTGTTTTGAGAATCTCCTTTTCAAATCTTACTTTGCTTCGGTCAAATTGTGATTAAGATTTGATCGTATTAACATGTACAAACTTAAAAAGATCGTTATACATACGGAATGAAGCAGGTTTTCGACTGCAAGATTTTTATCATACAATTAAAAACAAAGATTAATCTGCTTATGAGCCCAACGGTGACAACCAAAATCAAACTTTACCAGCAATATGCTTAAATTTAAATGCATCATACTTTGCATGACTGAAAATGGTCCTGCATGGATGACCTTTCGAGAATTCCCTTTTCAAATCTTACTTTGCTTCGATCATATCGTATCATTAAAGGTCTATTTGGTAAGAGGGATGAAAAATTGAAAAGATGGAAAAAAAGATGAAAAGTTGAACGGATGAAAAGTTGGAAGGAATATATTTTCCTTCATTATGTTTGGTATGATGGATGAAAAATTGAAGGGATGCATTTTCCTTTGTTTGGTATTGGATGAAAAATTGGATAGAAAGGAAAAATATATATCAAATTTACCATTATACCCTTACATTTCATTACATGAATAAGATTAAAGAAAATAAACAAAAATGCATGATTTTTTTTATAAGTATATAATATTTAAACCCCCTAAAGTTTATAAGTATATAATATTTAGACCCTTTTTAAGTTTAAAATATTATACTTAGATAAAAAATACTCCAATCAAAGATGAAATATTAAATATTTTAAATTTTACAAAAAAAATTCATGTTATGTAGTATCATTTATTAAAATAAAATTTACTTATAAAGAAATTCTTCATTTAATTATTTAAATGTGTATCTAACTATAAATTATATGTATTTTTTTCATTATGTACATTTAATTATTAAATCTTCCATTACATAACTTAATAAGTTAAGTTTAATTATATTATGTGGTAAATACTAAATACTAAAAAATATATAATAAAAAAAATTAGACCTAAACAGTTTGAATTATGGAGCTATTGGAAAACAAAAGAAAAAAGGAAAAAAAAAAAAGAGGCAAATAAATTTTTAGGCCTCATTCATCAAAAAAGCCAAAGCCACACATGTTCTAGGCAAAAAAAAAAAACTGTTAAACTTACATTTTATTAAAATCTCATTTTTAAATAAAGTAGCGGGTAAAATAGTCCATTCAAAAAAAATGCCCATCTTTCCTCCATTTGTAATCTATTTTTTGCCCATTTTTGGGAAAAAAAATTTGGTGGACCCAAGGGAAAGCATTTCGCTTCCATTTTTCATTCTCTCCCATTTTTTCTCCATACTAAATAATGGAAAGATTTTTCTTTCCTTCCACTTTTTTTTCTCCATTTTTCATTATTCCTATTTTCCCTCCAACCAAACACAACATAAGATTTGACCGTATTAGCATGTGCAAACTTAAAGAGTTGATTAATCTATACGGGATGAAATAGCGAAGGTTCAAATGCTTGTGGACCCAACAAGTTTCATAGGATAATTTTATCGGACATGCAAGGTCCACACTCATAAAGAAACATCAATTGTTTGGCACCGTCCGACTTGGTATTCAGAATGTTAGGACATGAAGATTTAAATGGCCTCAAAACAAACACCTCTTTTCCTTTATGACGATATTTTCATTCCGACTTCAACATTGTGGGGCCAACCCTTTTCACAAAAAAACAAGAAAAAATATATATATATATATATATATTATAAAATAGAAGTGTGTTTGAATTTTATCTCAGTGATATTTTTTTCCTCAAAATCATCACCAATCACTTACCTTACTCATCATTCTTTTGTCAAATTCAAACGTCAAATCGCATCACTCATTTATATCATATGTATAATTATTTATATATTTTTATCTTAGAAATATCACATCACTATTTTTTATCATATATTTAATTATTTAATATTTGATTAATTTGTAATTATATATTTTGAAAAATTTTAATATAGTGGATCGATTTTTTAGACCCTCGAATTTTATATTTTATCGTGCTTTCAGGCACAAGTTATGACTAGTATATATATATATATTAGGGATAATATGTGTCTGAAGACACGGTGTAATATGAACGATTTTTTAGAGAAATATTGGTGACCGTTAGATAAATCTATGTGAGACCGTTAAATGAGTTTATTGCAGTCTGACTTATTTTATATTATATATATATTGAATTCTTTATTTATAAAAGTACAACAACGATTAAGAATGATTTAATTTTTGTCTACTTTGATCCAATTGTACAAAATTCATTCCCAAATTTGTTTTCCTACTCAAAAACATCATCTTCTCAGTATGACTCTCAATGTTAGATAGCTCAATCAACATACTCTGTAATATCAAATAACCTCATTATTCCACATCCACCTCTCTCTTCTCTCTTTCCTATATTTATCTTATTTTTTCTCTGTTCACTTTAATTTTAAATTATATAATTAAAATTAATTATTATTAAAAATATAAATATTACACGATTAATATTCATTTTTTTGTATTATAGAATGTCTTCAGACACCAAGTTGTTACTATAGTACCCAGATATAATAAGCACATTAGTTCAAGAGTTGTTAGTCCTTGAATTATTAAATATATTTTTATGTGATTCATCAAGTAGACAACAATCAGTTAGATTACAAATTATTTTTTATCATAAATTTATTAGGTGATTTGAATGTTGTCTACTTGAACGATCACATAAAAATATATTCAATAATTCAATAACTAAGATGATGTAATTGAAATATTATGGACTAAAATGAGATAAACTTTATATTTTGAGATCTCCAATGTAATTAACCTATGTTACAATAATGGTAAATATTATCCTAACACCCCCTCGAGATTTCACAAAATTACCCTCTGGCTCTGTGGTTTCATAAATTGTTCTTAATCCCAATTTTTTTTTTTTTTTGGTCATTTATTAATACAATAGAGAGAAACGATAAAATTCAAACCCGCAAATTTATGATTCAACAGTGGTGTCCCATGAGGCCAACTGTTAACCTCCCAAATACTGTTAAATAACCATTATATCATTTTCTATTTTGCTTTGTTACTATCTTATCCTTGGTCAAAGAAGGTGGGTTACGGTTCCTAATAAACGAAATTCCATTCTTCAATTTCTTAGGTTAATATTTTCCAAAAATATATAAATTTTGATTGGTCGATTAACGATTACACAAATTGACTACAACATAAACTTAAGCATCAAATATCATAATAAATTTGGAAACTACGTGGAATTTTTTCTGATATCGTACCACTGGTCACTTTTTTTAATATTTATATCATTTTTTAGTTTTAATTTTATTAATTTTTGGGATGCACTTAGCTTTCAGGTTTACTTATGACCTTTTTAGGGCAAACTATATCAACTTTTAGGGTTTTTTGTTTGTCACTTTGTGGTATGATTTTGAAAAGCGAAAATTGTGTGGTGTTACCTAAAGTAGAGTTTATTATTTTCATTAAACCTTTTGGCATAAAGATTACCCACAGAGCATGTTTGTTAGAAGGATAATGGTGGTACATGGAAGTAGGATTAAGAAAAATAGTACGTGGGGCTCAATAATATCTTATTTGTTTGTATTTTTTTATGTGGTACTATTGTTCGAGTTACAATATCAACTCGCTCGCTACAGCCACCGAAACCCATGTACATGGGCTTATACAATACCACCTAGGAGGTGGTATTATTTTTCTGAATTTTGGCCACCAACAGTATTAAGGATGTTGATAACTGAATTACCCTTCAACCTTTTAATGTTAGTATGAGATTTGGCCACCAACTGTTTTTTATTTTTTATTTTATTAATTTTTTTATTTTTAATTTTTTAAAAAAAAAATTCTGATTTTGAAATTTTCTTCTTGTATTGTATTTAAGCGTACAGTATCACCATTTTTTTAAAAAAATCATTTTTGAATTCTTTCCTTGTAATATGTTTAAGTATACGGTGTCACTGGGGTTTTTTTTATTTTTTTAATTTATTTTTTAAAAAAATATATTTTAAATTTTTTTCTTTGTATTATGTTTAAGTGTACTGTGTCAGTGGTTTTTTTAAATTTTTTTTTAAAAAAATTATTTTTGAATTTTTTCCTTATATTATGTTTAAGCGTACGGTGTCAGCAATTTTTTAAATTTTTAAAAACAAATTATTTTGAATTTTTTTCTTATATTATGTTTAAGCATATGAATTACCACCCCATGTATTGTACCAAATATTGTGCAAAAGCGTTACACAAACAGAGTAATAGAATAGATGATGTTAAAGGTAAAATTGTGAACTTGTTATACAAAATGTGATAGAATGGATGGTTATTTGTAGGACCCACCATAGTACCTATTAAACTAACAAATATGGGAGGGAATTGAAATATTTTCTATTATCGGTACTAATTTTCATTAGTATTGAAAATGTAAGGAATACATTTCTTGATACCATGTATAGTTATCCTCAAATCAAACATACCCATAAGGTATTGTCAAATCAATGAGTTATAAACTCAGACGTCCTAAATTTAAATTTTCAAATAAATATACCATAATTTCAACATCAATTAGACCCCAAAAAGGGATTAATCGATACCACCCAACTACCTTCTTCATTAGTTGCAATATCTCAGCTTCAGCCACCCCTGCAGCTGTTGCCATCACCATTACTCTCCTCATACCCAGGGGCGGCGGCTTAACAATAGAAATAAAAAAGCTTGAGCTTTAGGCCTATTTTTATGGAAAGCTTCAAATTTTTAGATATTTTAAATAACTCATTTGAAAAAATTAAATTCATAAATATTTTAAGCTTGACAAAAATACATAAAAACACATACCCAATCAAAAATAATTTAAATTCAATCATTTAGGCCCATAATCCAACCCAAACATTAAAAACCCAAAAAATAAAAATTTAAAAAAATAATGGTAAAAAGAAAATTAACCAATCAAATCATTACTTACAAATCTCTCTCTCTCTCTCTCTCTCTCTCTCTCTCTCTCTCTCTCTCTTAAGAAGCCAAGTTGGCCAACACCCAACAAAAAAGACCAACTATGTATCAAGATAGATTAGTTGAATTAGCGATACTATTAATTGATAAAAAAATATGGTAACAAAACTTGAATATAAAACTTATTATTAGTAGTTTTTCATTTCAAAGGTAAGCAAAATAAATTTATACTAAACATAGAAACCTTTATTTATAGATACTCCTTTAAGCATCAAATTACTTTGAGCCACCCCTGCTCATAACTTACCATACAAAAACCAATTCATTAATTTTGATGTCGTACATTTTTTCCCACAACAAGTCTAAAATTTTCTTATTTTATTATTTTTACCAACAATTGTTATAAGTATTTTTTTTATCTGAATTGTTATAAGTATATTAAAGCCAGATTTATGGCTATCAATTATTCTTTGGTGTAATACCAAAATATTACTTTTGGTACCATTAAACGACTCTAGTACTACTACCATCAATAAGGATGTCAAAATATGATACGATCTTTTAACACGATATAAAATTTGAGAGTTTAAGGGTGTGTTTAGTTTTGTTTTGCAAAACTATTTTTTGTTCTCAAAATTTCAAAAATATCTAAAACTTGTTTGCTTAGCAATTTTGTTCTCAAATTTTTGGGAAAAAAAATGAGAGTTGGAGCAAAAAAATAGAAAACAAGTGTAACTTGTTTTCATAGTTATCTTTGAAAATATTGAAAATTGGGAGACAAACACCTCTAGAATGAGGTCTGTCCTTCGAGTCCCCTGAGGAGCAAAAGGCTTCCTTCTTCTTTTTTTTCTTCCTCTCTATCAAGCATCTTCTTCTCCAACGTTTCTTCTCCAGAGATCTTCGACAAAGACAAAGACAGAGAACTCCATCTCCTCTCTCTCTCTCTCTTTTTATAGCTCCTCCTCTTTAATGAGGATGAATACGCAAACAAGACCTATTTTTTTTTCTGCATCTGGGTTCAGTGTTTTGGTAGTATTTTGTGGGTTTTGGTGGTTGTAAATTTTGGTGGTAATTGTTAGTTTTGGATGGTTATGGGTTTCGTGAGTTTTAGTGGTGGCTATGGGTTTCGATATTTTGTGGGTTTTGGTAGTGCTCTGTGCTTTTTGCGTCTTGATGCACAGTGAGAGAGAGAGACAAAGAGTTGAAGAGAAAGGTGAAAATTGTAAATTATTATCCAAACAAATTTTATAATTTTTGTTCTTTAAAACTATTTTCAAAAATATTAACCAAATAGATTTTGTAATCTAAAAATTTTTAAAAACACTTTCTTAAAACTCTTCCCAAAAATAGTTTTCAAATACAATTTTTTGAGATGTAAAACAAACAAGTCCTAAGTCTTCCTTAAGTCACTCGTTTAGTAAATAAATTGATTCAACATAACATGACTAATAAACAAATCGAATATAAATGACGACAATAAAAAAAAACACATGACACGACTCGTTTATATACCAATTATACACGATTCATACACAACACAAATTCGATATGACACAAATTAATAAACAAATCAAATATAAATAAAACAAAAATTTGACACAAACTCACTAAAACTCAACACAAACCCGCCTCACCCAATGCAATTGAAGGCCCAACCATCAACAAGTTGCTAAATGTTTACCTTAAGACCATAAGTTTGTCTTTCGCAAGCAAAATCAAACTTGTGGGCAATTACACACCGTTGAAATATAAATCGTATTCACTAAAATAACGTAATTCTTGTTGAGACTAATTTGAGTTATCATGAAGGAAAAAAAATAATTCAAGATAACTCAATTAATAACAGACACAAACTATAAACTCAAATATCTTGAATTTAAATTTTCATAACCCCTTTAGACAAACTATGAAGAATTTATTCCTCGTGAATACTCTAATTCTGACGTTAATGATCTTCTTTTCACCAAACCAGAGAGAGAATTAAAAAATTGAAATATAGTGTAGTTAGAATATCTTGTTGCCAATCTAATCAAATCTTCTCATTGAACTCTATAAAATCTGCCCACACACTATCATTCAAGGTAGTCCCTTTTAAGCCTACAAGAGAACCTCCAGCTTCTTTGTTCCACATAAATCCTCGGGATTCAATGTGGGATAATAAAGCTCCTCAAAAACTAGGATTTTTAGGCAAAAATCTTGTTCTCAAGCCATTGCATGTAACGGGAATTAGTTTCATAGGTAATCTGCCAGATAGAGGTCTATAGCGATGGCATAATCACATCAGTCCAAACGATATATTACAGGTTTACGTTAAAGAACTAGCTTCGGCAAAACGGGGTTAAGATTGCCTACCATTTGCTTCTCTTAAATCCGACATAGACGAGTTAAGCTTTAGGTGGCCAAATGCTCAAAGTAATCTTTCTGTGAATTAGATAGCCATCGAGCAAGGATTATTGAACCGTGTGCACTTAACAAACACATAAATATTTGAATGCAGTATACACCTTAGGGTGGGCTGGCTGAAGCTTCAACCATGAACCAACACAAAACACCAGAGAACTTTTGAATGTCTAAAATTAGACTACCTTGCACTAAAAACAGGTTCTGCATCCAGGGTTGGCTGAGTCCTCCGAGTGTACTTGAGAAGTAACCCTTCCGAAGAAAGTCCAGGTACACTTAGATCCCTATAAAAATAATGTCAATAAGAAGAATGAGCAGACAATAAAAGTGGGAATTGATTAATAGAAAATATGGTACTGAATAAAGCACAACGGATAAACACAATTCATTTAGCCAACCCCAAATGGTCGGGGTAAAGGTTTTGTTGAGTTGAGTAAAGAAAATATTAGTCAAGCCAAGAATAGACCTGATGTAAGGGTGTAGGTCCTTCCACTCCCATTTTTGCCTCTCTCGAAAGAGTACTGAGAATCGATCGGCAGGGGTGGAGGGCAGAGAAGAAACACTGAAGGCGAAGACCCAACTCTCTATTCCAAGCTTTTCTATTAGAACTTCCCCCTCCAACATGTTAAAATTCACTTGCATCCCTTCAGGAACCTTTCGCATCCACTCCTCCATGAAACTCTCCATTTTCATCTTCCCTCCTCTCAAGATTCCTCTAGCAAAATGAAGGCAAACTAGTCTCTCATCCAACTTCCACAAGCAACTTCCACCGTCAACCCCATCCACCTTACTAGCATAAACTTGCAAACAGTGACATGCAACTTTTCGAGGATACCCATCTAATTCTAGCACACCCACAACTTCATCTTCATTAAGTTCATTATATGACCAGTCATTTAATATCAAATTATGGAAAAGCATGTTCAGAACCCCGTCCATGTACTTCTCATCCACAATTCTCCAATATCCATCAATCTCTACCGCTGAAAGAGCTCGTAATCCAGACCTCAATTCCTCATCACTAGCTTGCACCCTCTCAATTAGATCATCCCACCTATACAAACCCGTATTAATCTTTTCCATTCCCTCCAAATCCTCGACCTCTATCACCTCATCTGACCCATAAGGATTCTCCGAGAGAAGCAATTTAAGCTTGTCTAATCTGGGAGCAACCTCAATCAACTCCATGCTACCAGGTGCCACTTTGATGACAGATGCAATCACCATCTTGTCATGATCTTTCTCATCACAATCTAATGGTTTTTCTTGCAAAGCTGATTGATCTGAGGGAGGTATAAGGAATACAGAGTTAGAGGTTCCAACAAACTTAACCGCATATGTTTTCAACTGAGTGCAAAGAACTGCATCTTCATCTGGCTGTCCTCTTAAGGTTACTCTGGGAACAACAAAACCCTAAAATTAAATGAGTATCTTAAGAATGAGATAACTCTGGCAACGATGAAACCATACAAACAAAGCAGGGGGGTAAAATGGGATTAAAGTTATTGCATACCTTTCATGAAGGATGTCAGGGATAAGCTTCTCATCAAGCTCGAGCAGAATTAGGTCATCTTGAGCACCAAATCGTGGGTGATAGGCAATGGAGATTGACGTGTTGGGTTGAAGGGTTATCACTGCTTCAGCTCCTCTTCTATGACAAAACAGTGGTTGTTCCATCTCTTTGTTACCTGCTTATCATGCAATAAATACAGTCCTTCTCTATATGAAAATTTTGCACCTAAAACTAAACGCAAGTAAGGATTACAAAACAATAAACCATACACAGTTCCAACTTCAACAAAACTACAGCTCAAAATCTTCAGAAACAGACATTCAGAAACAAAACTTCTTGACTGACTACTAATTGCTTCTTTGAGTTAACACTGAGCAGATGAGAATTCCTCGACTTCTGTTCCTATCTGCGTTCAAAAAAGAAAATAAGTCAAGCAAGAAAACAATAAATTACAATGCTCCAGAGAACATCTTTTAAAGCCAACCACTACTCTGCCCTATAATTTCCAGTTAACAATAAAACAGAACAAATAAAAACACTATTCGGAAACAATATAAGTTCAAATTACAATTGCCACTAAAATTGTAAAAATAAAATATAACAGAATATTTACTTAACCAAATCCATTATTTATCACTTCCAGGTAATTGGAATTATGAGCTCCTTTTCTTTTTTGAACAGATTTGGAATTATTAGCCCAATCTTTTATAGTTTTCTATACACATATTGCAACTACCATTGTGATGACATCTGCGACTACATGTCATAGTCCTAAGCTTAAAATAACAACAAAGAGATCATATCACCTTTGGACATAAAAATGATGATTGCTGAATGATAATTCATCGAGCTTATTTTACAATGTCTGATGAATTTCCACAATAGTCAAAATATCAATACAATTGCAACGAGAAAGCGATTTTAAGTTGATTTATGTACTTCAAGTGAACAAAAAATAGATACCGAAACCATCAACCATTTCAATGCATCAATTCAAAAATCAGTCCAAGGATCTAGGAATTAAACATCTGTGCATAATTATATGGCATGTTAGCTGTTTGGCAAACATATTTCTAAAAACAAGATTTAGTTTTGTGAGAACACTTTATTTCCTGATTTTTCCTGTAAAACAAACCTATCAGAAAAAAAACCCCAAAAAATAGAATTAATTCACACCAAAACAGTTATATGTATGATTTTGATATTCTATATTTCCAAAACCAAAACGGTTTTGCAATTAATAAAATTGCACACCTCTGCACTTGTTTGAGCCTCTGATGAGTACCCATTTTGCATAGAGCACTAAAATCCATCAAACCCCTCCTAAACTAAAAACCATTTCTGGTTGGCTCTTCCTTCTTCAGCAATCGCAGAATATTTCGCAATCTCAACTCTACACAGCCTTAATCCCAACTATTTGAGGTCGGGAATATGCATCCTAATTAGATTTCAAATTTAGAAATAAGTGTAGTAAAGGATCAGTCCCTTTTTCTACGACTCGAGCCATGGAAAGATGGCAAATTACTAACACACGGGACATTAAGAAAACGAGAAAGAAAAAGAAAAAAGCAATTCTACCAGCATAAATCAGCACAAAACCGAGAGAAAAAGTCCATATATCAACCAAAACAACATCTAAGAAATATTCAGAACCTATTTCATTTCACACAAAACCCAGTTGAGAAATCGAATCAAACATGATGGAAAACTGATAGAACAATCTCTAAGAATCACAAAAGTAAAGAATAGTTGCGAACCTTAT
>CM042189.1:5104561-5141569 GCA_023539305.1 Ilex asprella
CTGGAGCCAATAAGCACCCATCTGTTGGGATTTTCAGGAGAAAGGGTGTTGCCCCTGGGATCGGATCAGCTCATACCCACCATAGGGGACCCTCCTTACTAGGCCACCACAACTGTAAGGTTCCTAGTGGTTGAAGTTCCTTCGGCATACAACATGTGGTTAGGGAGACCTTCCTTAAATGCAATGAAGGCTATCCCTTCGGCATACCACCTCGTCATGAAGTTCCCGACAGAAAACAGAATTAGAATGGTCAAGGGAGACCAACGTGTAGCTAGAGAATGTTACATGACTTCTATGAAACAGAAAGAGATGGAGAGCATCCAAGTGGACGAGCTCGACATGAGGGATAAGCTGGAAACCAGACCAACACCATCGGAAGAGCTGCAGTCTGTTCAGCTCGACGAGGAAGCAGAACACCTTGTTTACGTCGTGTCCAAGCTAAGCAAGGAGGTTAAAGACCTTCTCATCCAATTCCTGAAAGAAAATGCTGAAGTATTCGTTTGAAAACAAGAAAACATGGAAAACATCGACCCCTCGGTTATCACCCACAAGTTAAGCATAAACCCTGCCTGCAAGCCCGTCAAGCAAAAACAAAGAAGCTTTGCCCCAGAACGCCAGAAAGCCATCAATAAGGAGGTCGGAAAGCTTCTCCAAGCCAAGGCCATCAGGGAAGTAGATTACCCTATTTGGCTAGCCAATGTGGTCCTTGTTAAGAAAGCTAGTGGCAAGTAATGGTTATGCATAGACTTCACTGATCTCAATCGAACCTATTCCAAGTATAGCTTTCCTCTACCTAGGACCGACTTGATAGTAGATGCTATCGTTGGGCATGAACTCCTCAGCTTCATGGACGCTTTCTCAGGGTATAACCAAATCATAATGGACCCCAATGACCAAGAGAAGACCTCATTCGTGACAGAACAAGGAATGTATTGCTACCAGATAATGCCTTTTGACTTAAAGAATGTAGGAGCCACGTACCAACGCCTAGTGAACAGAATGTTTCAGAGACAAATTGGAACAACAATGGAAGTTTATATTGATGATATGCTGGTGAAGTCGTTAAAGGCCGAGCTCCATGTCCAGTATCTGGCAGAATCCTTCGGGGTTCTCAAAGAATACAAGATGAAGCTTAACCCTGCCAAATGTGTCTTTGGGGTTTCGGTAGGAAAGTTTCTAGGCTTCATAGTGAATCGTAGGAGGATAGAAGCTAATCCTGCCAAAGTAAAGACAGTATTAGATATGCAACCACCCTCAAACACGAGAGAAATTCAACGACTGACAGGGAGAATAGCTGCCCTGAGTCGTTTCATGTCTCGATCAAGTGACAAATGCCAGTCTTTCTTTCGAGTACTGAAGAAAGCTTTTAAATGGGATGACCAGTGTGAAGAGACATTTAGGTCCTTAAAGGTTTATCTAAGTTCCTCTCCTATTCTGGCCAGTCCCATAGAAGGAAAGGTGCTTACCCTATGCTTGGCTGTCTCAGATTTCTCTACCAACGTAGCACTCATAAGAGAGAAGGACAAAGCTCAACAACCAGTGTATTACTGCAGCTGAGTCTCAGGGGTGCAGAGGAGAGGTACCCGAAGATAAAAAAACTTATCTTAGCCTTGGTCACCACTGCCAGAAGGCTCAGACCATACTTCTAGGCTCATACCATAGAAATCCCGACAGACCAGTCGATGAAACAGGTGTTACATATGCTTGAATCCTCGGGGAGATTAGTGAAATGGGCCATTGAGCTCGGCGAATTCGACATCAGGTATAAACTAAGAACTGCTATAAAAGGTCAGATCCTAGCAGATTTCATCTCAGAATTTACAGCAGGAACACCTATGGAAACCACGCAACTAGTACCTGATCTCCTAGATGGAAACTCTCGGTAGATGGCGCAACCAACGCCCAAGGAAGCGGAGCGGGCCTAATCTTGACATCACCAAACAGAGTGGACGTAGAATACGCCCTTAGGTTTGGTTTAAAGTCTCAAACAACGAGGCTGAATATGAGGCTGTTATTGTATGACTCAATCTGGCTCACTCGATGGAGGCAGAACATCTAGAGATATGCAGCGATTCACAGCTTATGGTAAGGCAAATAGAGGAGTCTTATAGAGCTAAATGAGAGAAGATGATCTTTTACCTCAGAAAGATACATAAATTGATCAAGAAATTTGTACAAGTTAAAATCAAACACGTTTCCAGATCTGAAAACTCATGAGCGGACTCCTTGGCAAGGCTTGCAACCGCCTCACAGGAAAGTTTGGAGAGATTAATTCTAGTGGAGCATCTAGCAAAACCCTCCGTTGACCTTGAGAATGAACAGATACTCCCTGTGCAAGCCTCACCGAGCTGGACGGACCCTATTCTGGGATACCTTCGGAATGAAACCTTGCCAGAGGACCCCAAAAAAGCAGCAAGGTTAAGAATCAGGTCAACCAGGTTCTCTATTTTGCAGGGAAACCTTTACAAGCGAGATTTTTTAATGCCCCTCCTTAAATGTGTGGGGGATAGAGACGCAAATTACATACTCAGAGAGATCCATGAGGGATTTGCGGCAACCACATTGGAGTACGGACCTTGGCAGGAGAAACATTAAGGCGGGGATACTATTGGCCCACAATGCTCAAGAACACGACGGAATTAGTCAGGAAATACACAGTCTGCCAAATGAATGCCAATCTTTTCCATTGCCCACCAGAGCTCCTAACCTCGGTAGTTAGTCCTTGGCCCTTTCAACAGTGGGGTTTGGACATACTCGGGCCCTTCCGATTGGTATGTGACAGTGAAAATTCGTCATTGTTGGGGTGGACTACTTCACTAAATGGGCAGAGGTGGAACCTTTGGCTACGATCACAGAGTAGAAAGTCCAGAACTTCACATGGAAGTCCATAATCTATAGATTTGGAAACCCTAGGGCAATAGTCTCCGACAATGGGAAACAATTCAACAACCCTAAGTTCAGAAGATTCTGCGCTGAGCTGGGAATAAAAAATTACTTTTCGGCCCCAGCTCATCCACAGTCCAATGGGCAAGCAGAGGTAACCATCAAAGCTGCGTTGAAAACCAAGATTGAAGCCCGGAAAGGGAAATGGGTGGAGCATATTCTAGAAGTGTTATGGGCTTATAGAACGACTGTGAGGTCAGCAACCCAGGAAACACCGTTCGCTTTGGCTTATAGAACAGAAGCAGTGTCCCTAGTAGAAATCGGTATCCCATACCCAAGGGCCGAACTCTCTGATCCAGAGCACAATGATGAGTCACTCCTACTAAACCTCGATCTCCTGGACGAAAGGAGAAACAGGGCACTGCACCGTATCCAGGATTACCAGAGGAAGACCGCAAGGTATCACAACAAAAGAGTCAAACACAGAAGCTTTATAGTGGGAGACTTGATGCTTAAGAAACTCCTACTTGCCAGAAAGGACCCTTCCCATGGGAAGCTAGGTTCAAATTGGGAGGGTCCTTTCATTGTATCCAGGGTGATAAGACCTGGAAACTATGAGTTGCAGACCGAATGAGGGAAAATCCTACCTCATTCCTGGAACGCAGAGCATCTCAATTTTTTTTTTCAGTAAGTACTTCTTGTAAAAGAATCATTTCTAATAAAGTGACAAGTTCTTGATTCAGATAAGTATGAGACAAGTATGATTCTCTAAAGTAGCTAAAAAACTAAACAATGAGCTCTTAAGCTCATTAGGTCACAAAAGAGAGCTCTATAGCTCAGAAAGAGCCTAGTACTCATGATAGACTCTCGTTTATAAGCTAAAAAAAGGGCTCCATAGCTCATAAAGAGCCCAGAAGCTCACGATAAGCTTTTCAATTTATAAATCAAAAAGAGAGTTCTACAGCTCAGAAAAGCTCCATAGCTCATAAAGAGCCCAGAAGCTCACGATAAGCTTTTCAGTTTATAAATCAAAAAGAGAGCTCTGCAGCTCAGAAAGAGCCCAATAGCTCATGATAAACTCTCGTTTATAAATTAAAAAAAAAGCTCTATACCTCAGAAAGAGCCCAGTAGCTCATGATAAACTCTTGTTTATAAGCTAAAAAAGGGCTCCATAGCTCATAAAGAGCCCAAAAGCCCACGATAAACTCTCTAGTTTATAAACAGAGAAAAACTCGGTAGTTAACCATGAACTAGGCCGTTCAGAGAAAGAGCTCAGCCACTCAAAACGGACCATTAAAAAAATGGGTAGATTATGCCATGTAATATCCAACAGTCCAGTGACAAAGAAGGAAAGGTTGTTCAGATTACATCAAAGGGCTAAAATAACTATCGAAAACAAAGTTACTCAAAGAAGGCATCTGAAGCTCCCAAACAGAAATGCTAATTCTCCCCTAAGCGCTTCTTCAATTCAACCACTTCCTCCTTCAGACGGGCATTCTCTTCCCTTAATTCCTCCTTCTCCTTCTCCGTCTCTGAAAGTGCATTGAGAAGCTTGGCCCTGGCAGAAGAAAGAAAAGTCGCACTAAGAGAGGAATCAGGGGATGAAGGAGACTCGCACAGCCTGTACCTTTTGGAAGACGGTCCCACCACCTCAGGCTCTGAGGGAGAAAGATCTGGCGAGCTGCATTCGAAGTAAAAATCAATAAATGCTGCCACTGCGCTGGACAAGAAAAGATTACCCGACGTCATCAATTTTGAGAAAGACATAGTGATAGATTGCTTCACTTGCTCAATCCTAATGGCCTCTAGTAAATCTGGGTCAGGCGCGACTGCACAATAAAGCAAAGGTCAGAACAGGACATTGGAAAAAGAGAATGATCAAAAAAAGCTGTTAAGACCCTTACCTATGTGATCAAATTTCTGCCAAGAACGTGGAACCCTGTTCTCTCGTCGGCGGTCCTCAACAGACCTCCAAGAATCCCCGAAAACAAAGAAAAAATGGCTGAACCACCCTTGGGATGAGGAAGGAGTATCAAGCACCAGCCGACGCTCAGAGAAGTACCTCCATCTGAAACGACTAAAGCAAGGAACATCGTCTTCTTCAAGACAATGAAAGTACAAGAACTCGGCAGTTGTGGGAAACTGGTCATTGTCCTGGAGACGCTAGAACAAAAAGAAGCTGATGAGCACAGCCTACCCTTAAGGAGATGAACGAGAGGGGGCAGACCATAATACGCTAAGATACACCCAACAGAGGGATGGATGGGAAGACGAAGGCCCATCTCGAAGGAATCCTCAAAGAAACAAACCTCACCCTGAGAAAGATAGTCAGGAGGTTTGTTTGGAGTGGGAACTTGGAGAGGCAATTCCAATTCTTGAAAGAACCGTTTCTTGATCTCCTCCAAATTCGAGGAGGTCAGAGAAGAAGGAACCAAGAAGCGAGACTGGAATTTCCAGTCTATTCCTAAAGAAGAGCGGTCTTCAAAGAGAGACAGAGCATGATCAGCCATTAGAAGCCCCAGACAAAGAACCAAAGGAAGGAGAAAGATTCAAGAAAGTCTTCGGAGTTATAGGCAGGAAAGAAAAGGTACGAAACTTATAGCCTTGGCCAGATTTGGAAGGACCTAGAACCACGCCAAATTTAAAACCTCAGCCATTCTCTAGACGTCCTAAGTTTAAAAAGACAAGTATGAATTAGGAAAACAGGGAAATGATAAAGGTTATTTCATCCAAAACACGTGGGGAATCTCCTAAAAATTAAGGTTCACGATGATTGAGGAGACGGTCTAGAACAAAGAGGAGGACAAACAGCAGTACTCACTCATCATCATCTTCTTTAGCCATATTCTCATGATTAGCAAGAGAATCCAGAGCACCTCGACCTCGAGTCGTACCCCTGAGGAGATTCTTCCGCAAGTAACAGAGCTAAGGTCAACCCAAGGTCACCAGACTCAAAACCCTTAGGTTATATTCGCCCAAAGAAAATAGGTATCAGCAACAAGCTTGTGATAAACCTCAGCATCTCCCCACCAATGAGAAACGTTAGTCAACCACCCAATGCTCCCTCGAGAACACCAAAAACACAACTGCCAGCACTAAAGAGCTTGGACAGACATCCAGCCTTCAGACGAAACACAAAGAAAGAAAAGTCCAGTACAATAAGCTGCAGCTCCTCTTCGAGGGGTAAACCAAAATCCCATGATAAAGAGGCTTAGGAGGGCATATGCAGCTACAAGGATCACCAGCAATGCTAGCAGATGTGATTTGTGCAAATGCATCTTTGTTAGGTCACACATACGACGAGTTGTTGTGGGGGCATATGGTGCTTGTTCTTGTCCTGATTAATCAAGGGAATCCTAACACGACGCCAGGCGCGATAGCCAGCCTGACCTTGCACCCTTCTCCAGGATCTAACTTGGGAAAGCTCGAAACAAACCTCCAACTTTAAACCTTGATGAAGGCCATAGATGCAACAACATGAACCTCTCTTTGAGTACTCTTTCGACCCCTGATCTCCGACGCAGCTCATGTAATTTGGGAAAATAGGTTGGACCTCTTGAGGCCGAGATCACTTCAGACCTTTTAGCATGACCCCTACAGGGAAATCCTAAGCTAAAAGTTCTCAAGGCTCTTCAACTCAACAAGATTGCTTCCAAAAAACTTATAGATCTCCTCCAAGTTGAAGGAAAGAGCTAAGCACATACAGAGCTCGAAGAAATAAGCTCAACAAAAAGGGAGTTGTCAGGGTCAGAGGAAAAATTTACGTAGAGTCCATACGTGGGAGTCACATAGAGCTTACAAGGAAGAAGGTTCAGATTAAGGGTCAGACAAAAAAGATATACCAAGGTCACGATAAGTATCCTCAGGAATAGTCAAGTACTTTCAACACAGCAAAGCATGTTCAGCATTTGCCTAACCAACCCAAAACATAGTACTCTCTTAACACAATAATTTTTGCTTCAAGGGGAGCTCAGCACCCCTCAAAGCAAGGGGACAAGGAGAGTATATCAAGCAGGCCAAAGGGGAATACATAAAGGTACAAGGCAGTCAAGGGGAGTACATTGAGCAAATTTTAAATTTAAAAGAAATATATTAAACATAAAAATTGAAGTACACTTCAAGAACAGAAATCGCAAAAGGTACATTTCGACAACAAAACAAATTATTAAATTATTAACTCTGAAGTTCCTAAGTCTCTGGAGGAGGAGTGGTCAGAAGATCCTGCAAATCGATAGAAGCAGCTTCAGTAGAAGGGACAGAGTCCGGCAGCTCAGTAGGCGAGATCCCAGAAGCTAGAGGAGTTGGATTCTCAAGGATGTTGGCCCCAGGAACCTCCACCCCATCTATTTGTGAATCTCGGGCAAGGGCCTCTTTCACAAGGTCACCGGAGAAGGAAACAACTTGGGGAATAGCTGAACGGGCATATCCTGGCTTGTGTCTTCAGTAGGAAGAGCATAGGAGTCTTCCCTGCCATCAGAATCGGATTTTCCAATTCCCCTTCAGTTGGGAAAGGGAAATTGAAGTCCAGATTTGGGAAGGTCTTGGAAGCTTTGCGCTTAAAAGCAAGCCACCCAAAAGCCCATTGGGTGGTGGCGTCATCCTCCAACTCAGCAATCGTATCGCCCTTCTCCTTGAGCCCCTCATAAAGGGACCTATTCACCTCGCAGATGGCCTCATGATCTATCTTTAAGGTGTCAAGAGAGCAGCGGGCATCGAAGGCATCTTGATTAGCCTTGGACCAGAGCCCAGTCTTATGTTTCAGCTCGTCCCCCTGAATCCTTAGCTCTTCTCGAGCTTTCTTCTCTTTCTCTTCAGCCTCGAACTTAGCTCTTTTGGAGCCATGAAGATCAAAGGCCAGCTTCTCCACCTCACCCTGAAGACCTTGCACCTGAGCTCTGAGATCCTCATTCTCAAAAAAAAGCTCGGCGACTTTGATCTCGTAAACCTTCAGAGCCTTGACAGAATTCTCAGTGGATCAGATCCTACCCAGCAGACCATTTACATGAAGAGCCAGCTAAGGAATGAGAATAAGAACAAAAAAAAAATCAGCCTTAAGGACTAGCAAAAGCCAAATAGGAACATTAAAGCACAACGACTTACAGTAGTAGCTCCCTGAAGAGTTAAGGCGATTGCTTCTTCAAGAGGCATAGAGCAAGCCCTCTTAACGTCAGAATCAGAGAGAATGGATGCCATGGCCCCAGCTGCAAGCTCAGCATTCTCAAAGAAGGAGTCTCCTCGCCCCTCCACCTTAACGTTCTTGCCTTTGTCAACCCCATACCTCGTCTGGGATGGTTCAATGATTTTGCCAGAAGGGCTGAATAGAACAGTCTCAGACTAAACCTGAGAAATGAACTCCCAGGCCCTCTCAACCTCAGACGAGGTGAGAGAAGCTTCACCTGGCTCGTCAGACTTAAGGGGGTTGGGCTGAGGCTGCTGAGAAGAAGAAACCCATGCGTCTGGCGGGATGCTCAGGGGTGGGACCTGACTGTCAATAGCCGAACCTAGAGAGGAAGAAGACCCTCTAATTTTTGGGTCTTAGCTCGAGTGGAAGGGCTGCCGCCAAAACTAGCCTCGGCCTTTCTCTTGCTGCTCTTTCCTTCCTTCTACAGCTTGGTAATCTTGGCCTCAAGCTTCTTGGTAGACAACTTCATGGTGAAAGATCCTGAAAGGTCTGAACCATGACAATTAACTAAATCAAGGATAAAAGAAAGGGAGATAATAAAAACCCAAGGAATGAGAAGATTACCTAGCACTTCGTCAGGCCTGACAGCAGAGATTGGAGAAGGGGCTTCTACCATTACCTCGGGAAGGCTAAGTCCCCTCGCAACTAGGACCTGGAATTGGATGAGCTCGGAATACCTTCTTGGAGCACACTCCAACAGTCTCAGCTTCACCCCTTCGTCCTCTGTGCTGAGCTCAAGTCTGATACCTGAAGGAAACAGAAGCAGAGCAAATTCAGAAACCTGTAATTCTCAGAACAAAACCCGAATGATTCAGGCAATGACTCACCCAAGTTCTCTAGGTAAGACCAAGCCCTAGGGATACCAAGGGTATTCGTCCTATCAGCAGGGTCATACTCCCAGCTCGTGCCCCCAACAAAAAAGAAGTATTCTTTCCAGTGCTTGTGGGAAGTAGGAATATTAGAAATAAGCTGCTTGACATTGGCTCCCTTGGAAGCATACAAGAAGCCCTCTGATAAAGTCAGCTTGACATTGAAAAAGTCCAGAAATAAGGAGAGAGAAGGAACCCTGATTTTTAAGTCCTTAAAGAGGACCAAGAGACCCATTAAGATGCCCCAGAAGTTAGGAGAAAGCTAAGAGGGGCATACATTAAAGTACTGTAGGACAACATTAAGGAAAGGGTGCGGAGGAAAGTGAAGGCCATTTTCAAAGGCAGCCTCAAAGAAGCAGACCTTTTTATGAACTTCAGCAATGTAAGGAGTAAAACTATCAAGGCACGAGGGCTGGACACCAGGAGGAAAACGATAACGGGCACTGAAAATTCTAAGGAGTGAGAGGTCAACTTTACTAGATCCTATGAGCTCGGCTTGCTTAAGGGCGGCTCCTAGATACGATGAACCACCAGAGAGCCCAGCCCCACTGTCCTTACCGTTGCCTTTGCTAGGCTTGGGGGGCATAGAGGCAGATGATGAAGGGATCTCTCCGACTTCACATTCAGGATTAAGGGCATCAACGCTAGGGAAGTTGTCAATCTCCTCACCCACTTCCCCTAATTCGACATCGTCCTCGACAGACCTACCACCTAGGGGAGAGATAGAGGAATGAGAAGCTCTGGAAGAAGCAGACATGAGGGGACAAGAAAAAGGGAGATTGTAAAGGCGGTAAGGAAGGGGACACTAGTCAGACACTCCCTAATAACTATGAGGCTAGCACAGTAACTACCGACACAAAGGATTCTCACAATGGAATCCCAATTCATGAAATGGGGAAGAGGAGATAAACAGAGGTCACGGTTCCAGAAGTAAAAGAATCGATAAGCCCAGAAATACAACAACCACATCGAATTCGAGGGATCCAGAACGAAAAAAGACGAAAAGGAGCAAGAAGGTGTACCTAGCTAGGAGAAAGTAGCGAACAAAAGCCCAAAGACAAGTCGAAGGAAAAAAGCACTATGAACTCTCGGACCAAACACGGAAGGTATAACTTCAGGAGGAGAATCAGAGACTACACCGTCGCAAGGGAATTTGAAATCACAAAGAGGGGAAAATCGCAGAATGAAGGAAGAAGATGAACAAAAAGAAGGCGGTTCTAATAATAGTCGTTCTAATAATAGACGTTTGAGCATTTAAAGCTTGAGAGACAGGAGTTGAAATGTGCACGGGAATCGAGGAAGTCATGATTACCAGGAACCGTCAGAAGACGTGATACACGTGCGAGCCAAGATCAGCCACGTGCTGGTCCAGCTCGGATAAAGTTAGCTCAGCCCTTACCAAAGCCAGCTTAGGCCAAGGGCTGGGGGACAACTGATGATACCCAAAATAATTCCAATGGTGAGCTCAGATCTCTAAAACAGGTCGGGAGGTCAGACAGAGAAGATGAAGAGCTCAGATGACCAGAGATCAACCTCATGCCAACAACAAACCGACTGGAATGACATAGGGACAACTGGATAGACAACAAACATCCCCAAAATAAAGGGAATGAGAACAGAAAGCTAGAGTCAAGACATAAAACTCTCAACCAACCAAGATCTTCTCCCGAAAATCAAGAAAAATTCCACGGATGCAAGGCAAGGATCTCGGTGTAGATCCCTTAGAACTAGGAATCAGTCTATATATGCTAAACGGTGCCCCCATTGAGGAGGGAGACCTGAGAGGCCAAAACACGATTTTGTAATTCAATTCAAGTTATCAATAAAGAAAAGGGAGCAAGAGTCTCCATTAAAGAGTGGACTAACCAAGCTCTATAGCTGGTGAACCACTATATTTCCACAGTGTTACCGCCTCCATAAAACAAACCAGCCCTCACTCTCATAAACGATTCCACAAGCCAAGCAACTCCGATCTTATCTTAATATTACGTTCGTTGACTTCGCTCATCCACCTAAAATTGCACCATCAATTAGAATCTTATTTAAGGTTAAAATCGTCATTTCAAATGACATTTTTAAAGTGAAAAGACGTCATTTCAAATGATGTTTTAAAAAAAAAACTTAGTTTGAGAAATAAGTTTAAAACTGATTGAGTTGGGGAATAAAGATTATAGGGGACTGGGTTTGGGGAAAAGTTTCAGAGTAATCAATACACAATATTAGATTAAACATTTTGTTATCAAAAAGTGGGGGACTTTCTCATCCACCAGTCTATCACACTGCAAATTCTACATGACCATACTTGATTGTACTTTCACCGTAGTCTCGAGAATCATGACCCTCTCATTACTGATTAGCATAGAATATTGCATATTTACATGTGCTAACCATTCGTAAATTAACTGCTTTTATGATGCTAATGAGGGAAATTATATATGTCGAGTTATTAATGATGATATTTTGTATTCGTAGTTAAAAGGTGTTAAACAAGACCCTCTTTAGCATTTCAACAAGGATGGACAAATAAGGGGATGAAAGAATGAGAATTGGATAGCTTAATGGTGGCGGATACAGCAAAAACAGCAGATACCGTACCGGTACGCAAAGGCTATTGGAGTTCGAGGTACCGGTACAGTCTGTCGATCTCTTCCCCAGAATCTCTGCAACAGGAGATCTGTCACTTTGCGGACCCCACCATCAACTCTCTCCCGCTCCCCTAACACGCCCACAACACTATTCACGTTGTTCACACCATGGATTGGATGTTTTGAAGCCTGGCTCATCAATGAAGAGAGAGAGAGGAAGGAGCTGGGTGTGTAGACAAGCTCTGCACACCCCTGTTCTAGCCATGCTCTCTGTAACCCCTAGATAGAAGAGACACCCTAGGCCACCCCAGAGCTAGGGAGAGACGTTTTGGAGCCAAGGGAACCAAGGAGTTCAGCATTATTGCATGAGTAGAGATATAGAGAAGAGAGCTCCTGGGTAGAAGACGATGAACAGTATTTTTAGAGAGATAAATTGATTTTTCTGCATTTTCTTCATTACTTTGCTGTATAATCTATTGTAATGATCCTTATAACTTCATTGAATGTCATTAATGTTGATTTCCTTCATGTTTCTTGTTGGTTTAATGTACATTTAAAGAATTACCATTAATGCTCCTAGTATTTCATTTTCTAGCAGTAAAATGGGTTTAAAATGCTTTCACTCTTAGTCTTTAATTCCTTGCACTTAGTTACTGTGAAACCCGATCATGCATTACATGCATATTAACATAATTATGTGGATTAATTGTAATTATGTGAAATTAATTATTAGATAGCATTTTGTGTATAGAAATGATATTGGGTTAATTTTGGAATCATTTAAGAATTTTGGGGGAGGCAAGTAAGATTACTAAAATTTCATAAAAATATCTTTATATGTGTCAAACATGTGGTGGTATTTCTTTTAAAATAATATGTATGTGGGTGTGAGTGTGCCATGTGTGTGTGTGTGTGTGTTTGACTAGGTGTAGAAGTGTGTGTGTGTGTGTGTCCTTTGAAGTGTAGTAAAGTTGGTGTGTTTAAAGCCTAAGTTAGTGTGTGTGTGTGTTCTTCCTTTTGCTTGAACCGAGAGAGTGAGGGAGAGTAAACAAGGAAAACAAAAAAAAAATGGGTATGTCATTGGTGCTGTGAGCAAGGAGGAAGAGAAGGTGGGGAGAAAAAGAGAAAGAAAACAAGAAGAAGGTAAGGGTGTGTGTGTGTTCATTTTAGTTAGTGTGTATGTGATTAATTTTAAGTGGGTGTGTATATATATGAGCTGTTTTATTTCAATTTCAAAGAAAATTTTTGTAAGTTAATTAAGTGTATTAAATATAATTAAAGGCTATTAAGAAAGGAATTTACATGTGTATTTAACTAAATGTGAAAAATAATTATTGAGATGCTTTAGGTGACTAGTTTGGGATTAAGATTTTGGAAGTGAGATTGGGAGTTTAGGGGTTCAATTAAAGGGTGGTGTTGCATGATTAAATGTGTGTGTGAGAATAAGTGTGACAGTTTTAAATAAAAAGTGCGATAGAAATTGGAAGTGGGTATCGGTAACTCCGAAACCCTAATTTCTAAATATTATTATTACATGTGTGAATTTTAATCCAAATGACCCGAAATTTTGCATGCTGCATTTTTAAATGATGCTAGATGTAATAATATGACTTTCGAATGCAAATGAAAATGATATCCGGTGCAAAATGCCGAAAGTGCGATTTTTAGGATTTAGGGTCGAAACGTGTGGAAATGAACCCCTGGTCAATGGGTTTGACCTACTTAATCCTAATGGTGATTAATGTGAGTGATTTTGAAGATTTGGGGAGGCAATATGATTCCTAAATCTAATGTATAAGTATATGAGTGAACAGTACCGTAACTGGGATTACCGAGGTACTTTGGGTTGAATCATCTTGCATGCATTAGTGCGATCAATTATTCAATGTGATAAATATGTTGATATTGTAAATAAAAATGTGTGATGTGGAAGAGATGGAACGATTGGTATTGAAACAGATACGGAAACACCGAAGGAGTTCACCGGTAAGTCCGGAGGCTCGTCGTAGCTCTATACACTTGAGGTGGGTGTATATTTATATATGTTTTAAAAATGCTATTATAAGATAATGTTAGATGATAGAATTTAATAGAATTTCTCTATGATTATGTGGTATGTGATTGGATGATACTTTGTATTGTGAATTATGTATTGTATATTGTGGAATGTGGCGCACTGTTTGAGACAGGGGCGTCGATGCCTGATCACTGGGCGTACAGTGGTGTGCTAGCACTATGGTGTTCCGGGGAGGTTCGGGAGACACGGATCCATATGGGATCGATTACCCGATGAGGGGTAGTATGGATGTGTTATGGGTTGTGAATTCTTGGAATTGAATTGATGTTGTTGTTTAATACGTGTATTTACATAGTAGTTATCTATTTCTGTGTATTATTATCTTTTTTATTTCATATATGGCATGTATACTCACTGAGCGCGTGGTTCAGCTCACACCCCTACAGTTACTCTTTTTCAGGTATAAGGAAGGGAGGCACAGATCAGTCCACTGTCAAATTGGTTAAGCTTTGTATAATGTCAGTATGGTATTATGTTCATTATGTATTTAGTTTTAAATGAGCAAATGATACTGGTTGAGGGGCTCTATAATTATTTATGGGGTTATATATTATGTTAAATTAGAGATTATTATAGCAGGTTAACTAGTATATATATTTATAAACAAACTTTGCAAGCATACTTTGTAATGTATGCTAGGTGGGTGTGGGTTTTGTATCTGTCTATAACCTTGGAAACAAACAATTAGTACAGTTGGTATATATTTTATACAAGTTATGAGACAGGTTCCTATCATGCTTATTGACTAAGGTGATGGTGATATATTGCACCTGTGAAATTAATTGATATTTTATTAATCTGGATTATATATATGTAAACAGATGTATCAAAAACCTAGTCGCGTCTCATCCTTGGGAGACCGGGATGGGGCGTGACAGTTATTCTAAGTCTTCATAGTTCTTCATGCACTTTCATTACATTTCAAGCATGAGTAGCTAAATCATTAGGTTGGCAAATCCAAAGGGAAACCTCCATTTGAGTATAACACTCCAACTCATTCTCCTCCCTCTCTTATGAGTCTAATGGTTCGGTTTGACGGGGTTGAGAGTGAATATGTTGGTGAGCCTTTGATATTTCGTAGGCCTAGCCACGGTTTATGCTTAGATACTCATCAATCATATCCCTAACTTCCCCCGAATTAATCGTTCATTCATGCTCTATCGGAGGAGGATTTTAAGTTAAGATGGTATCCTCATTGGAGTGACCTCTTGGGTTTACCAACATTTGTTTTCTCTTTACATTTTCATTGATACACACTTCACTAAACAACTTTCAACCACAAAGATTTTTACACTTCCATTTTCATCAAATCACCTTCACATTGATTTACTTCCTTCCCCGTGGAATCGACCTTGGAATACCTTCAAGTAAAATACGACCCACGAAAGTCTCCTTGCGATTGGGGAGTATTTTTGTGCATTTACATCTCATATTAACATCATCCCATTTCCCTTTCTCCTTGCCCTTTTTTTTGACACTATCCTAAGGGAGAGACATCCTCCCTTTCACTCATACATTGCATAGTCTAAGGGATAGTATTTAAGGATTAATGGAAGCAAGGTAAACAAGCAATCAATTACCTAATTCTAGAGTTTTAAGACAATTTTTTTTAAAAAAGACAATTAATCCACAAAAATGAAAATAACAGAAATTGGGAAAAGTAAGAAAATGTATGTGAAATAAAAAAAAATAGCATTCTTTTTGACAAATTAAAAACTCATTATAGGTGGCAAACAATGAGATGCTGCCCAAGAACACAGTGAGTATTCAAGAACTCAACTTTCTTGCTACACCTAAAATTATTTCTCCAAGAAGTCCATCTAACTATATTACCCAAGAGGAATATTCTCCGTAAAAGACTAAAAGAAACATCATGAGGTTCTTTAGCTTGAGCACTTAGTAGTTTTGACCCCATCAAAAGTCACTCTGCTATTTTTTTTCCATCCAAATGGACCATACAAAGAAGAAAGGAGTTCCCTTCTTGAATTCTACTGGAAGAGGAACAGATGAGCAACTACCATTCCTTGTATACTGGTTTTTTTTTTATTGGGGGTGGGGGTGTACCTTTCCTTGTATATTGCTTATAGGCTTTCAATTCCTATTTTGCAAGTAGAATCTGTAAAACACATCAATACCAATAAAAAAATGACAAAAGGAGATAATTATTATTGCATGGTAAATATAATCAAAATATATTTGACTGAATTTTTCATTGTAATTCCAAAAAAAATAAAATAAAGGAACATAGGCATTGACCATTGTTTTATAGAATATTCGTTAGAAGTTGCGTTATGTCACCTCAAAACAAAAGAATCTTAATATGAAACGCACTACTTTGCATGCGCTTCGTTGAATTTAGAATATGAAAGTCAATGTTTAGTTTGACCGAGTTGAGAGCATATAAGAAAATTGGATGTACAATGAAACGCAAATTTATAAAATGATAAGTTCTACTTGACTTCTGAAGGGCAATGGAAGGAGGATAAGGGTCAAAGGCAACATCAAAGGCTTGACAAAGAGAGGGAGAGAGATGTGGTAGTTGATCAGGCAAAGAAGACGTCATGTGAAAGAGAGGCACACATGAAGTACAAAGGTAGTGGAAATTTTACTATTTTGACGAAGTGAATTATGAAGCGGCACTCAGAATTATGTGCTAATTACTGATTAAGATAATTTAGGCTATTAATTTAAGAGTAAAATAAAAATTAAAGTGATTTTTTCTAGTTAAGTCAATAATCAAGAACAAACTAAGATCATGATAACTAAGGAAGGATTTATTGTTTAATTAAGTATGAAAGGTTAATCTATTTATTTTAAAGTTGTTAATTATTTATTAAAGGAAGTTAAAGCTTAATGGCAAATCTAATTTTTTTTTGGGTAACAAAAATATATTCACAAAGACAATCAATATAATACCAAACTAAATTATCTGATCGAAAAAAAAAATACCAAACTAAATTGTAAAAATTTACTAACTTGGCGTAATAGTTTTGAGAATCAATGCTCAATCTTCACCTTGAAAAACATACTTAGTGATGTTCACCGATTTGTGAAACTTTTGGTTTTTCATGAAAATATATCTCAACATATAGAAAATAAATGCATAAGAGGCAAAATCATAATATAAGAATAAATGCTGAAAATAAAGACACAATCTAATATTCATTTTGTGTTGAATATTATTTGGAGTTTATAGTCAATGTGTTATTTTTTATTTATATTAAGTGTTATTTACAAATTAAGAAGCAAGTGGAAAATACATGCCATAGGGATTTATAAAAGCTTTAAATTAGTTTCATAAAATAAATAATTGTATAACATATAATTTCATCTGTTTTATGAAATAAATAATAACAAAACAACATAGGGGAAATAAAAAAAAAGAAAAAAATAATAGTATGATAGAGTTCCAATGCATGCCCGTCAGATTTATAAAAACTTTTAAATTGGTTTCATAGAATAAATAATTGCATAACATGAAGTTTCATATATTTTATGGAATAAATAATAACAAAACAACATAGGAGAAATAAAAAAATATAATAATATGAGAGAGAGAGTTATGTGGTGTTTGATAAAATTAAAAGTTGAACACTGAATGTTAAATTTTAAATGCTGAAAATTGAATTTTTTAATTCATAAACTATTTTAGTATCAATTGAAATTTAAGTATTGAATTTCATCAAATTGTTTGACAAATATAAAGACAAGTCATTTACATCGGAATTAAAATATTAATAAAAGATAAATCTCTACTTATCTGACCCTAAAAATTGTCAAAATTCAAGACGTTAGAATTAACAGCTTGGTCATTTTTGCAACTCCATTAGCAGATGGAGCGCATATGATTTATCAAAGAGTTACTGCAGCCGATTTCCCCCCAATAATGCATCTTCACCGCTTATATTGATCCAACGGTTCAAAATCTCTCCCCCCTAAACATAGAAAAACAAACCGCCCTCGGAATCTTTAGGCGGGAAACAGATACAATCCAATACACCCTCTCTCTCTCTCTTGCAGATGAGAACACATACATCGCAGTGCAGTCCTTAGAAGCTAAGCAGATCAAAACCCTAGTATAGTAATCACAGTAGTAGTAGTAGTAGAAGACATTGAAAATGCCCCCTAGAAAGAGAACTACCTCAGGATCGAAGAAATCGAACCAGAACCAGAATCAGAATCAGAACCAGAATCAACAACAATCTCAGCCTTCAAAGTTCGGAATCCAACACTTTTTCCAACGCCACACCCAAAACTCCCTCTCTCAAGAACCCAAAAAAGCCCCAACTTCTAATCCAAGTTCTGTACTTTCTACTTCCGGAAACCCTCATCCTATCCCCAATTCACAATCAGCTGATCCAGTAAAAAATATTTCAACCCTTCAAAACCCTAGGAATTCATTGAATTTTGAAAAGAACGACCCATCTAATGTTATCTCAGCACCTGAGAACCCTAAAAATAACAATGATTCGGTTAATTTTGATTTGGGTAATGGTAGTTTGACTTGTCAAAACTCTAAAGTGGTTTTGGAAGCTCGGAATTCTACAAATGGGGTGAATTTGCGGACCACAGAGACGAATAATCCTTCTCAGAATACGCCTACTGAGAATATATTATCTGTTGTAATTGACGTGCAGGAGAACCAATCGGAGGTGTCGCCAGAAATTTGCAAGTCTGTGCCCCTCAAGCGATTCAAGTTTTCACCAGGAATGGTAATTACCTTTTTTTTTTCTGGCATTTGTATGTGTTTTCGTCTATACAGATGGGGAATATCCAAAAATTCATGTTATTTGCTTATAGTTGAATTGGACTTTTTACCTTCTTTTGGGTGGATGGGAAAATCTTGATTTTTGGCGCATTTTCATTGTTTTAGCTGATAAAACAAAGTCAGGATGATGGAGGTGATGACATCACATGGAAAATTTCACCAGTAAATGAGCGACTCAATGCGATGTCAAAGCACTTACCTGAGATGGTGAAGGTGTTGGCAGATTCTTCACGGTTCAACTCTTTGGATTTCCATCAGTGCTCGCAGAAGAAGGCATGTTCTTGTGTTTGATATTACTTCTTTTATTTTGTAAGTGCACTACTTGATTGGTGGTTATCGCTCCAATGTACAGACCTCTCCTTGCTCTGCGGGTAAGCTTGAAAAGTGGCTTTGCTCGCCTCCACTGAAGGCTGCTGGAAAACCTTTGATATTGTCCAACAGGGTTAGCTTGAAAAAGGTTGGCCCAGGTCATGATATGAATTTAGATGGAAGCAATGAAAATGTAAATATTGAGAACAACTCTGAAGTGGTTATCAGTCAGAGTCCATTCAAAACTCCACCGTCTCTATCATATTGCCATGAGAAGGTAATTATCTTTTCATGGTATAGTATACCTGTTGGCTTACTTCAAAATTGTTTTTTGATTGTTTATTTCAAATTGAAGTATAGCCTGCTGATGGCGTTGATCCTAATGGAGTGTCCAATCAGCTGGGTTCAAGACAACACAAAAAGGTACTTATATGCCAATTTCATGACTCTCTGATTGTCATGTCATGTTATTAATCTTGTTCTTTGTTGGTACTTCCGCATTTCTTTAGAAATATTTGATCTAGTTGATGTAAAATAAATGCTTAAAGCATCTTGTTGTAGTTATATTAATTGTCTATTTATCAGGCATTGATCGAACTTTTAGATCAAGTAGAAGATGTAATTTCAGTTGAAGAGCCTGAATGTAGTAAAAATACGGAGACACACTTATCCAAACTTCAAGGAAGAATTGGCGGTGAGAGATTTGTCAAGGTTGATCCTCTTATCAAAGGTCAGGCACTTGATTCAACGGAAAAGATCAATAGGGAACCTCCAAATGTTTTTTTCCTTGTATTGGAGGTATGCTTCAGAATTCCGTTACTTTATGGTCCTTTCAGACTATAGAATGACAGTCCTGGATTTGAATTCTGTTGCGTCATATCCTGCTGTAGGTTTGTGAGAAACGTGGACCTTCTGATGCATCTGGTTCTCAATACCCTTTTAAGGTTTGTAGTGTGTTGAATTCCTGACTCATTTCAAAGTCTCCTTGGAGATCGGAACGGAATTGAATTAAGCTATTGCTTCCAGGTTGTGCGCTTACTGAATGAGCAAAGTGGAGAGGAGCGGGCCGTGCACTTGTGGGACGAATGGTAGGTAGTTAGAATTGTGTTTTTTCCATAGTATTCCTTTATTCCTGGAATTTTGTTTTAATCATGAGTTATTGCATATCCCTTTGTGATCAATTATTAACACTACATTGGTAGATGGATCTGAACTTTCTATATCTAGTTATGGGTTCCAGTCACATGCCACTGTAAATTATAATAACTTATTTTTCTAAAGAAGCTTCCATAGAATTAGCATCAAACTTTCAGTAGTTGGATGACAGTTTCTTGATCTTGAGTTCTTGCTTCATTGAATTATTCAATTACAGTGAATAGTTCAATGTGACTGTTTCTAAAGCAACATGCATCTTATTGTCTTATCCTAGTTGCAGTTTCACATTGATGCCTTCAGTGTCTGATGTTTTTCTAAACACCAAAAGAAACTAAATAAAGCTATGTGTACATCTTAATATAAATTCTGCTACTTCGATCTTTTACCAAGAGCTTTTGTGTTGAAGACTTATATTGGTTTATTTGAGTTGTACTGGTTATATAAATGCCATGGGATATATGATCGCAGCATTTGTATATATTATTGTTTTCGTCCAGGTTTTATAGTGTGATTGCACCTGGAGATACGGTTCATGTTATTGGTGACTTCGATGGCCGGGGAAAGTGTGACGTGAGTCGCGACAAGAATTTTCTAGTTGTTCACCCAGATATTTTGGTGTCTGGAACTCGGGTATTCTGACTAGTTCTTTTTCTACTTGGCTACTTTTGGACATTATGTTTATCTGGCTCGTTCAGTGCCAGTATTAGAAGATTGTTTAGCATTATTTTTTTCTGGTTGCTATTTATAAAAATTCCTGATCACTAGATTTGTGCTTCTTATCGGATGTGATACCATACTACTAGGTTGCTGCTAGTTTTAGTTGTCCAAGGCGTACTGTCCTGGATGAGAGGATAAAAAACAGCGAATATTCAGCCGCAGCATTGATCGGTACCTTACTGCATCAGATATTTCAGGTTCAATGATCTCATAGTTTTTTTAAAATTTCTCTTGTCAAAACTGTCAAATACAATGTTGTCATTTGGTCTGAGCAAGTTTTGGGTTATATATATATTATACTGACTAAAACATTTTCCAGGCTGGTCTGCTCAGGGAATTGCCAACAAAAGAATTTTTGGAAGAATATGCAAGAGTGGTGCTTCAAAAAAATTTTGAGAGCTTGTATGCATGTGGAGGTGGAGATAAATAGAAAATCTCTTTTCTGCATTTTACCATTTCTAACTGAAACATCGTCAGGTTCAACACTACATTGCCATTGTGAAACATCTCATTGGGCCATCTTCTCCTATTATTTTGTTTTTTCATAACTGGCGAAGTGTGTAAGTAAAGCACTAAATGTTTTTGTACATGAAGTTATAATCTATGTTCTTTTTTGTCATTGCAGTAAATGAAAATGATACTTACAAGACTTTGATTGAGGCAATCCCAAGAATATTAAACTGGATATTTGTCTTCCGAGATTCACAGGTGCAGGAATATTGGTTTCTAATTATATTATCATTTATAACTTGCTTTGAACTATGGTCTATGGGATGTTGTGTGGATGGCGGTCAGACAAGTTTAGACAGGGTTGTCATACTCTAGTCAACTGTGAACTTCACAAGGGTCTTGATGCTCAGCCAACTTGACATGGGCTAATTGTCAGTGTGCTAACTTTATTGGAATTAGTTGGTCTAGGAATATTGCTTTAGGAATTTGTAGTCATTAGAATGCATGTGTGTGACAGTGTACATATGTGCGTATGTAGCAGAAAAGTAGACGTACAGGCTAGCTAAATATGCCTAAATCTGAAGCCAATTATGCACTGCAATGAGTCTTGTTTTGTTCAAACTGCCCCTTTATTATCCTCCTTCCTTTAGAAATTGAAGCTTTGTTGTCTTCTTATGGATTGTGTTATTTTCTACAAATGATATTCCTCTTTTCCTTTACTGCCTTGGTGAGCTTTGGAACCAATACCTGCATATGTCTTTTTACTTGTATAACATGTAAGTTTTTGAATATTGTCTTGCAAGGCTGCTTACATCTATCTCAAAAATAGCCTTCAGTTCTGTTCATGTTGTACTGCATATAATTTTAGAGGCTAATGTTTCCAAAATTGTTGCAGGGGTCCAAAACTGCTAGTGTTGATTTTAGATCTGATGATGGAATATACAAGGTCAAAATATCTGAGGTAAGTAAAGTTAATGGGTCATCTTTAATTCCATCTACATGTTTGATCAATTTTTTATACATTCCATAACTCTATTAGTTTACAAACCTGATTTTAGGCTTTGAATGCATTAGTAATGTGCTCAGATATGTATATGCATAGCAGTACTTCATGCACTGGGGCATGGAGGGGGAAGGGAGGGTAATCAGTCCCATATACCTGGTAAATGTGGCTTGTCTCCATAGTTTGGGGTGTCTTCCTGAATAAAGGAGACCTCTAGTGCCTGCAAGAGATCCCATAATGGTGCCAGATTCTTTGGTTTGGTAGTCTGCAGAAGCCCCTTTTATAAATTTCATCTATCCCTTTAACTCTTACCAACTAATTTTGGATATCCCATAATTCCTTGTATATTCATACGATCTCTCTTTCTCTCTCTCTCTCTCTCTCCAATAATTCCTTGGATATCCCAATTCCTTAATTCAAACTCGTGATACGAACACATTTGATGTACTTTATGGATATTTAGTTTAAAAAAAAATAAAAAAAATATGGATATTTAGTTGGAGTTTTTACATGAACTTTTGAGATGTTTAAAGTTTCTGAATTTAGAAATTAACATCTCAGGCAAGATTGTTGGAAAAATTATATAGCTTAAGTTGAAAACAATCTGAACCCTCCTAAGAAAACAGTGAAGATAAAGGCATTTAATTATGTAAGTTTTCAAGTAATCTACTGCACATTGGTGACAAATATCTTGTTTTCGAAACCTTTCGACTAAATAAGAAAATAACTGTTTGCCAAAGTTGACATTTTGGTTAGAATGATAGAGACCTTCCTTCACCCATTCAAGGTGGAAGTGCTGGATCTGTCACTGACTTCATGCAATTAGGAATGTATACAATGTTGCTTGGTATTTGAAAAATGGCGGAAGACATGATAAAAAATCCATATCAGCCTAAGTTTCTCAGTTGATTGATGCTTTTATGCTCATATGTTCGCTTGAAATTTCCAGTCATAAGCACTTTGAAAGGGTTCACATTTACAAACTTAGCATTTACTCATCTGTTTGTAAGTGAAGAAATGTTTTCTTGTTTCATGGAATATCCTCTTCAAATGTAGGTAGTTGATATTGAGGAGATGGCATGGGCTCCAAAGTATGGCTTGAAAGGGATTATTGATGCCTCTGTCCGAGTAAAAGTTGTTTCACACACCAATAAAATTGATGAGAAGATTATGCCTTTAGAGTTCAAAACTGGGAAAGGAACCAGTGGCCAGGCAAGCTTCTCATCAAGGAGATATTTCTGCACAATGAAATGCGGAGATGATCTGAACTTAGGACATATTTAGTAGATACCACCCTTACTATTTTTTCTTCTCTTGATCTTATTTTTACTAGTGCTCATACTCTGTCATTTATGCAGACAGCTATGGAACATAATGCTCAAGTGATGTTATATACTCTCCTTATGTCTGAGAGGTGTGTATGTTCAGGCCAATTTATTCAAATGTTACATTTTTGTTATTGAGAATTAAGGATAGATGATGCTTTTGCACCTTTTTTGTATCCTTTTCTTTCTTTTTATTTTGTTTTTACCTTTCAGATACCTAAAGAACATTGATTCTGGTCTTTTATACTATCTCCACACAGATCAGACACAGGTAAAATTAAGTACTTCTATCTTATTTCTTCCTCTTTTCATGTATTAACTATATGAATGGATTTATGTGAAGGGAATTGTGGTTCAAAGATCTGACATGGTTGGGCTAATTATGCGTCGTAATGAACTGGCAACTGATATTCTCAAGGCATCAATGTCACAGCAACTTCCACAAATGCTACAGGTATGATTGTTCAATATTATTTTATCTGCTTGAATATCCTTTATGGATTGCTTTCTGATAATTTTCCCTTTTCCTCTATATTCAGAGTCCAAACATGTGCAAGGGTTGCAGGCACCTTAATGTCTGTACTGTCTACCATAAGGTAAACTTCTGATGTTTCTAAAGTCCAAGGATTCCTGAATCATTGTTTGAGTGGTGCCAGAAAGAAGAAGTCTTGTTCTGAATTGATAGAAATGAACTTAAACTGTATAATTATTACATGTGGTAGAGAAAAATTATGTTGTAGAGGGATATGTATGAAGTAACTCCTCTGTACATACATATTTGTTGAAAGTGTACATTGAATAATAATATGATGCTAAAAGCAGGTCACAGAGTCTCCTTTTAAGTTTCTTCTTAAGCAGTACACACTCGAAAGGGTGGCCTAGTCTTTTTGTCACTTAATGCTACTTGGACCTAATTTGTTGACCAATTCCGTTGCTACTATTGGATTCCCAATGGGTCCCAATATTGGACTGGGCTCATTTCCAATCCAAAGGCAGCGATATGTTAGGTCAATAAATTAGGTTCAAGTGACGTTATTCCTTCTCTATTTGAACAGAGTTCACCTTCCAATGTAAGTAATGGAAGCCCTTTCATGAAAATATTATATAATCATGAGCACTCGCGCTCATGCACTTCCTTTATACGAAGAGCGGTTGAGTTTTTATTTTCAGTCCTCACTTAAATAGTATCTTTTGTCATAGAGAAATGTATCAGCATGGTTAATTACCATGTCAATTGTGTTGCCTGTATATGCTGTTGAATGCTGTATTATATGTTGAAGGTGCATGGAGGAAGCACAGCGGATAGCGGATTGGGTGAGCTGTTTGATTCACTTGTTAACCATTTGTCAACTGCACATTGTGCTTTCCTGAAAAAGTGGGATCGTTTGATTGACTTAGAGGCGAAAGAATTGGAGGTGCAATATTTGGAATGACTGTTTTCATAATATCAAAACCTGCTTCCTGAAGGGTTAGTGTGTAATTATTTACTTTCATTTTCTCACCATTTCAGGCTGTGAAGAAAGAAATGTGGTGTTCTCGTAGTTTAACAAGTGAACACTACACTAGTTGTGTTTCTTCTCTAGTTCTTGACACTTCAGATAAACTCTTACAAAAAAAGTTTTCTAAGAGCAACCGATTTATTTATCGCTTCATGCGCCAAGATTTGCCTCCACCTGATGGTAAAGCATATGACATGGATTCTTTGGGTCCTGCCTCTTCTCCAATAAACAACATGGATTGCACCCTAAGAACTGGGGACTATGTGGTATGGATATTTTTACATAACTATTTGGCTGTGCATTTTTCTCCATTGGCATTGATTTAATATCTGAGAATACCAAGATGTTATTACACTTTCGCACAAACATTTATTTTCTGCAGTGCTTGTGAAGGATGCAATGCAGCGAAACAATAGTTCCAACCAGTTAGTTACATCTTACATGTTTGCCTGCAAATTATTTGCTCACGCTATGCCTGTTAATGACGAACATGTCTTATTCAGAAACATTTAACTGTAGAGTTCTATATCACTTCATGTTGATACGTTTTCATTATGAACCAAGTAATTTCATAGACAATTATTTTTATATTGTTTCAGATGCTGAGCACTGAACCTGATCGTTTGATACTTGCTAGTGGGGTCATAGTGGATATTAGTAACTCCCATGTTTTGGTAAGTATCTTATTGCAGTATTTAATATTCTGTCATATCCCTGAGCAAATTATCTGTTTATGTGTGCATTCCTGCCTTCTGAGGAGATACATGATAATTATGTTAAAAAAATTGAAAATCTAATTAACCATCCTGTGGCATCCCATTATAAAATTAAGTCTTACTTATCTAATTCCTTTCTTCAATAAAATTCTTAGGTTTCTTTCTCAAAGTGCTTAAGGCTTCCTGGAAGTAGCCCTTGTTCAGTGGCACAAGATCTCTGTCGGCAGGTCTGGCGGATTGACAAGGATGAAATTATGACTTCATTTGCAATTATGAGGTGGTTTATTTCACAATTGATTTCTTTACCTGTAGCACACGGTTGTCAAAATGGGTGCAATATGTGCCTTACATGTCTATCTTTGTTTATGAAGGTTCAACCTTATACAGCTTTTTCTGCAAAATGAGCAGAGTTCTCATCTTAGGAAGCTGATAGTTGACCTTGAGGTGATTCAGTTATAAATTGATATCATTTCTCTTTCTCTCTTTCTCTCTCGTTGTGTGTGAAGGTCATCTTTTATGGGAGCTTGTGCACTTTTTATAGGCTCCCAGATTTGACAGTGGATGTATATTTAGTCAAGATCCAGCCCTATCATACATCTGGTCGGAAAAAAATCTGAATGATGATCAGCGCAGAGCTATAATCAAGGTGCTATGTATTGACAGTTGTTCCTTAACAGTGGTTCATGATATCCATTCCAGTTCCATTTGATGCTTTTTCCACAGAATAAAGTGTTTTGGTTGGAAGTTTGCTAACTTGTAATATTCAGATTCTTGCTGTTACTTAGTAAGACTTTGATAATTTCAGATACTTACTGCAAAGGATTATGCACTTATTCTAGGAATGCCTGGGACAGGCAAAACATCCACTCTGGTGCATGCCGTGAAGGCGTTGTTGATTAGAGGTGCATCCATTTTGCTTACGTCCTACACAAACTCAGCTGTTGATAATTTACTTATCAAACTGAAAGCTAAGGTCATCTCTATCCTCGATGCATCTTATAATAGTTATACTATGTTAGTGACATAAATAGGTTACAAATGATTAGTCTATCAACCCTGAGAGTGTGAGTGTTGCGTCACATAATTTGCTGTTTTTGAGGAAGCTGAGTTTTTCTTGAAAGTATTGGTAGCCCAAGAGAAGTGTTGCATTTATTTCTTCAACTAGAGAAGAAGTTATTGCCACTGTCAAAAACAATTATAGGAGTAGAAGTCAGATATGGCCCTACAACCAGAAGTACACTTTGCTTCTCAAGCTGTCTCTTATCTTCTATTTTTCATGCCTTACTTGTCTTTTTGACTGAAGAATAAATGGACTTTTTTGGTAGTTTGTTGTGTTTATCTGCTTACTTGGTGTGCTTTTTGTATATTGTGTAAATAATTACATTTACTGCCTCCTTTTCAATTTGATATACTCATTTGAATAATTGGTAGAGGATTTGGTTGCATTTGATACGTTGGAGTATGTTTGTCATGGCTAATAGACTTCTTTCGGAAGTCTAAAGACATAATTAGTGGCACAATTCAGGAATTCAACAGATTACTTTTTGTAAAATGTTTGTCACATGACAGCTCATACATTTATCGAGGAACAGCAAATGTGAGAATTTGTTTGAACTTCTTTCTTACTTGGCCATAAAAACTGAATTTGTTTTGCATGATCCCAAGATAATAACTATATTTTTTTTTTTACAAAAATAAAATGGATAGTTGGATCCTAAATCATTGTTTTATTTCCTTCAATCCTAAAATAGTGTCCCCAATAAAAATGCATCATCTGATGGGTTTTAAATTCTTCGTAGTAAGAAAAAACCAACTTGCTTGAACTTTTCATAAGCCAATAACCAATAACTGCACTTCATGAAGTATCTGGGGGTTGGGAAGTATGTAGTAGGAATTGAAATGTGGCATTTCCCGCACATATTGGATGTGCATAATAAAAGTGCTTTCATAAACCTTTTTCCTCAGTAGAAGTGTAGAGATGAAATTCTTTAGTTAGTCGACTCAAGATTTTTAAGGGATCTTTTTTCAAATTGTTGTCAGCCCTTAAAATTCCATTTTGTTTTGCTCTGAAACCAAACATTTATTTCTATTAGAAGCAAGCACATGATAAATATCAAACTTCGTATTAAGGATTGGGTTGGGATGCTAGGATAGCTTGATTTGTAGTATTATTCCAACCCCTATTGTGGGTATTACAATCCCCTTCTCAATAAGGGCAGGTTGTACTAATTACCTTGCATACTTGTAAATTAGCATGCATCTTTTCTTTGTTTGAGCTCAAACTGGAATCGATTGCATACGATCAATTTAGAGTCGAAACCAAATTTACCTGAGCTCGGAAGGTGTATTCAAGCCTAGATAGAACCTTGTTTGGCAAAGATTGAGAGTTTGCTTGCATTACTGATCATTCTTATCAAGTTTCCTGTTAAAGACTCTTAACTCATGCAGACTACTTCCTATAATGTACTCCAGAAGCTAACTTGATTCTTTTTACTGTAATAGCTGGCCATACTTGTATGACTTGTGATTCTTTTGCTAAGAGTGTTTTGGTTGATTTAGATTGTTGAGGGATACCTCAACTAAAAGGATCCTACAGCAACCAATCATGAATCTTATTGAGCCAAGTTTTGTGCTGCCCACACTTGATCTCTTTACCAATCCATCAGGACACTTAAGCTTGACCTTGGCTTGTTTAGTTAATGAATAAGCCTAAACATATATTCAACGCGTCAAACTCTGGCTATTAGCTTAATTATACAGTCCTAGTAATGGCATCAAATCAGACTTCCATTCTCAAGCTTAACAGCTAATAAAGTGCCTATTCCATGATAAAATAATGCAATGAAAATGTATTTCAGCTTTCAAATATAACTCGCTGTCTGCAAAATCCTCTGGCAATTGGTAGAACAGAAATATTAGTGGTTCTACTACATGGTTTTGAGTGCTCTTGGTTACTAAACAACAGCAGGGACTTTATAGATGGATTGTGATTGTTGCAAGCCTTAGGCTGACTTTCTTTCCCTTGAGCTTGTGAGATTCTCAGTGTTTGTTTTTTTGTAATCAGGGTGGAGGACAGGAATTAGAATCTACTCCCTTATTACACTAATTATAAATAAGAAGAAATGCGTGGGTTGCAACAAATACCGAAATTGCGTATAACACATATAAGTCAATAGGTTATGATTGTAATTTCTAATGGTATTTGTGATAGCATATCATGTAAAATCTTGTACACTATATTTTTTTTTTACACAGCATAAACTATATGAGGATGTATCATTGCTGCTAACTGGTAAGAAATAATGAATCTAAAAGCTGAGGATTCACCGAGCCTCAATGACCATTGTATCTTTCCTAAAATACTGTCCCACATTTTTCTGATTGCACTTTTTTTTGTGTGTGCTTGTGTTTGGGTTTGCTGGGGGGGGATGATGCACACTCGTGTAAATCTTGGCTGAGACCAAGATTTGGGCAAGTTGTGTTAAAATGTTAATGTGTCACCTTCCTAATATGTAATATAACGGGATATCATAGCCACTATCCTGAGGATTTTTTGAACCAAGTAGAATAACTTGCTGACATGGTCTTTGCAGAAGCACTACTAATGATGACTCCCACTATTGCACCAGCATTTTTTTTTATAAAAATTGTCTCCTTTTTTGGTTCGTGTGACTTATAAACAACTACTGCAGGGGATAGATTTTATACGCATTGGAAGATATGAAGCTGTGCACGAGGAAGTTCAGGGCCATTGCTTATCAGGTTGGATTTTTATAATCAGAAAGTTATTTTTGCATATTCTTCTAAACTTACTATTAGAGCCTTCTATGACAGCAATGGACATGCATGGCATTGAAGAAATAAAGCGAAGGCTAAATCAAATCAAAGTCGTTGCTGTTACTTGTTTAGGGATAACTAGCCCCTTGCTAGCCAACAAAAGATTTGATGTATGCATCATGGATGAAGCTGGACAGACTACCCTCCCTGTATGTAATTTTAATTTACATGTCTCATCTTGTTAAAAACCATGGTGTGGGTGCTAATAGGTGTTAGTAGTTTCTAAGCAGCAATATGGGGTTTGGTCATGCTTTGAGAAACGTAGTCATAAAGTAGAGGCCCCTCAGCATCCTTCCATTTTGGGATGATTAAATTATGTAGCTAATGTCTTGATGGCAAATTGTAAATATTGAAGTACATGGGATACATATTTAATTGTTAATATGCCAGTTAACTTTTGTGGATCTTTATGTGGCATTTTTATTTGTATCTACAACTTTAAAACATTGAGTGCTATCAAACATTAATATTTGGCCATTTAGCTTCAATCACAAAGAATCTCAGCACATGTATAACAGTGTCCTCCTCCCCCCCTTCCCCAAAGCCACGTGTCTGTGTGTCTGTTGCTATGATACACAAATGTATATAAATATGTATAAATACTGATTTTTATACTTTGATGTAATCTATACTATATATTGATACAATAAATTTAGGGGAGAGAATTAAAAAGAAGATGAATTGAAATCCCACGTCGGTTGTGGTAGGAGTTTCAAGTTAATTGATAAGCTCCCATCTACTCTTCTAAATGTTAGGTCATTTTGGAATGGTGCTTGGACTTGGGCTTGTTGATCTTCTTACTCTTGCGACTGCATATGATGTTCATTAAAGTATGTTCAAAATTTGCATATATTCTCTTATGTGTGTTCATAAAAAAAATTTTTTGGGGAGAGAGGCCTTAGGAAGTCTTCCCTCCGTTTCTTTTTGTCGTAGAATTCACATTTATTTAATTACAACACAACGCATGCCACCATATAACCACTCATTCACCTCCCAATTAACTACCACTCCTTTAATTTTTTTTACAAATTTATTTTTGTCACCTTATAATTTACTGGAATTCTTATCCAATATCCCAAATGATGAGCTCAGAAATTGTAGAAGAATTAGGGAGGATCGTAAATTCCACACATCGCGCAACCCACCGTTGGTGGTAGATTATTGTTTACATGTGTATATGCTTAAATGTTTTCATTGCCACTACTTTGTTGCATGACCAACGGTAGAAGTTGAGATCTGTGGTTGGATTTCATGAAATAAAAAATTCACAGTTTATAATTATCCTGTCAGGTATCACTAGGGCCGCTGATGTTTGCATCAAAGTTTGTCCTTGTGGGAGATCATTATCAACTGCCACCACTAGTCCAGGTGTTTATCTCCTCTCTAAAGCTCTGACTGCTGACTTTTTTTTGATTGTATGGCTGACGAAATTTAAATATGGTTGCATTCACTATTAGAGTACAGAGGCCCGGGAGAATGGGATGGGTGTAAGCCTGTTTTGCCGGCTTTCAGAAGCACATCCCCAGGCAATTGCTGCTTTGCAGAGTCAGGTTATTCTGGCTTCAAGTTTAACTTCTGTGTTTTTCTCCTTACTCTTTTTGGTTGTTTGGTAAATTAACCGAATACAAATATGTTGCAATATGCAGTACCGCATGTGTGCAGCCATTATGGAACTATCAAATGCCTTGATATATGGTAACAGATTACGTTGTGGTTCTTCTGAGATAGAGAATGCCAAACTTAAGTACACAAGTTCAGCATCTCTGTCATCATGGTTAAAGGAGGTAATTGTACATTTCAATTCATTTATTCTCAAAAAACCATGTTCATTGCTGTTTTGGATCAGGAATTCAACTTAACTTTTAGTCCTAGATAATGAACTTCCTGGTCTTAATTTGCCATCTTATGCAGGTTCAAAAAATGAATAGGCACAAAGGGTGATGTTATCATGTCACTCTAATATTTGTGTTTCACATTAGGCATATCCTTTTTAACCAAAATGGAGTTTTCTTATTGCATTTGAGAAGCAGACTTTTCTCATCAGTTGCAAGAGTTCATGCTTATGAGATAATTACTGATACACCCTGGGCTATATGCCTGGAAGGCAAGAAAACAAACTAAAAAAAAAGAAAAGAGAACAATGCAAGTAAACGGGGGATAGTGAGGGTAATGGAGTGGTACCGCACCTCATCTCTCTGGTTTATAATGGAAGAATGGGGGATTGCCACATGGAGCCACCACATATATTGTAAAGGTTTCTGATATATCTAAAGGAACCAATAAGCTATCGGGCCTTGTTATCAGTGTTTCGTATGTGATGCCAATATCAGCGAAAGGTTAACATTGTCTGTTTGGTACACCTACTAGTTTGGGTTTTGGTCACTTCTCCATGGATGAGTTCTGCGTTATTATATGTCACTATGGAGCAAGCCAACTTAAGTACTCTTCACACAATAAATACCTATGCAAAATTGTCTTTTTCAACCTTTCCTCTTGAATGTGTGAAAATAATCTGTAGAATATGTTAAAGAGCGTTTTGATTGGGGCATAGTTATTAGTATTGTACGACATGCGATACGTATCGTACGATACGTTACGATACACCTGAAAAATGATACGTATCGTGTCTCAGTATCGTTTTTGTACCGTATCGTATGATACACGATATGATATGTCCGATACGTACGATATGTGACGATTCTGTTTTTTTATTTATTTTTTGGTTTTTTGGGGTTTAAATGACATCATTTTACCTTAAGATTTATTTTTAAATCACTACTTAGTGAAACAAAATCGTTTCAGTGGTTATGATTTAAAATAAATAAATAAAGTCTACTGTTAATGTTGTTCAATTGATTTCAAAATTTCTGATTAATACTAAAGTTGCTCAAGCAGTTGGTGTTAGAAGTTTGAATTAGAGGTCTTTGCATTTTGATATTACTGAACTATGTTGGGAATTTGAATAGTTGGTGGAATATTAATGAGATACTATGTTATTATAAGTCTATGGTTTTTTTTACTAAGGTATATACATATATTTTATTAATAATTATTTAAAAATTAAAATTGCACGTATCTTACGATACACGATACGATACACTATTTTTAAAAAACGATATGCCTTTCGATACACAATTTGACAACTATGGATTGGGGCTATCGTCTCCATTGTCAGTTGCACGGGTACACATTGTGTGTGATTTATTGTTGAAAGCAATATCAAGGTGTCACACTGTGATCTGCAATTGATACAGACTGTCTAAATGCATATTTTTTGGCTGATTTCAATATAATTTTCTTATTTAAGGACTAGTTGCCGAGCGTAGAAGACTTGAAGTCTGGATGTAAATTAGCTTAGGGATTTTCTTGTCCATGTGGTTTCCTATCTATTCCACCAATTATTCTCTTAGCTAAAAACTGTTGCAGCTCACGGACCTAAACAAAGATACAATACGGCACGGACACATAGACACAACATTTCTAAAAAAATAGGACGCTGATACGTTACAAATTGTGTTTTTTATATAGAATATATCACAAATATAGTGATAATGATATATTATTCATAAAAAAATCAGTATTTTATGATAAGTAAATATAATCTCTAGTCATTTAGTGTGAATATATAGATTAACATCATAATAATCAATAATTATCAATTTTTTCTAAACGTGTACGATGCATATATAATTTAAATGATTGCTTTCATCTTAATTGTGTTTTTCTAAATATTTTTATGTATTTTTTGTTTTTGTTATTATATTTTGAGTACAAATCTTAGTAATTATATGTCTCTTATAGTATAAGATACTTAATAGTCAAATTTTTAAGATTGTTTAGTAGTAGACACGTTTTAAAGAAGTATCGGATATGTCACGAAAAAAGTGTCGGATAAGTGTCCGAAGAAAAAATGTTATCATTTAATTATGGACACAGATAAATAAGTATTGGACATGTGTTTGAGAGTGTCTGACACGGATACGTCATCTTCATAATAGTGTTGCAGTTTTGCCCCACTTGGAGATCAGAGTATATCATGCACTTTACAGTATCAATATATTAGATGTTCCTAAGTCCAAAATGCTCTCCTATCTCTACCACAACTATTAGGCAAGGACCCATCATAACTTTTGGACCTAGTGATATCTCGCATAATTAAATTCTGTGTTGTACAACCTTGTCGAAGGAACAGAGGTCAGTTAAATTTGTGATGCGACCAACTACTATTTATCTGATTTAAAAGTCTCACAACCTTCGTAAGTATGCAATCGGAAGCATTCAAATTTTAAACGGACGTTTATCATCATAGTGACAAGAATTCATGATTTTGAATTACTGCATATTATTTGTACTTTGAGGATGGCTCAGATCAATTAATGTCATCTATATGCAGGCTTTGAATCCAAACAGACCCGTGATATTCATTGATACAGGTATGTACAAATAATATCTATCCTCTGTTACACCTCTTTACAAAGTTCCAATTAATCAAATTTCAGAAATATAGCTTGACTTGTTACTAATCTTTGTTCATGACTAAGATTCGTTGCCTGCTTTCGAGGCAAAAGATCGCAAGGCTGTGAACAACCCGATTGAAGCCTATATTATTGCACAAGTATGCCCTTTCCCTAGTTGTGTCCTAACTTCTTGGAATTTATCATCAAATTGGGATGCTCTCACCCTACGCTGTGATTGTATTTTTGTTTCTTATACGTAGGTCTCAGATAAATTGATTTCTGAAGGTATTGAAGGGGAAGACATTGGCATCATTACCCCCTACAACTCCCAAGCAAATCTTATCCGGCAAGCTGTTTCCACTTCTGTTGAGATACATACCATTGACAAATACCAGGTTATACTTTTTTTATATTGTTGCACTCTATCCAATGATACTGAGTTTCCTTTTTGGACATCAAAAAACCTCTATATCAAGCTAATCTCAATGCTAACACCTGTTCTTTCAGTTGGCAATAAATCTTTTCACGCGTAAAATAAATGTTTGTGGGTTTTGCATGCTTCCAATTTCAGCTGTATTAATGCTTGGATGCTTACATTTATTTAATAGTTCTTTCTATCTTAACTAAATATTCAATTTGATTTTGGGATGTGTCATATTTCTTTGTTTCCATCTTTGTTCTGGAATCTCACAAAGTTCATATGCACTTGAAGTTCCTCAGACATTTGATGTAAAAACTTAACTGTCGCCACATCGTTCATAACTTTCTTTGGGGAAATAGTGGTATACCTTTTCTCGTAATTATCAGAATATTATCCTGTAACTGCTGACTTCTGAAGTATTGGGTACAGCACACAGATCCCCTTCAGATTTCTGATGTCTCTTAGACCTATATGGAATGGCTTGAGGCCTTGAGGTGCAATGCAATCAGCAAGTAAATGTGTCAGATTGTTGTACCTGTTCATGCTTTGTCCTCATTGCATTTATAGCTTATGGAAAAAACTATGACAAATTCTAAACAGTCCCATATCATGGGCCCGTGGTTGAACAATTTAATAACTTCAACTAACTACTAAATATAATTTTCTTGTGCATCTTAATTTTTTTTTATCAAAGGATAGGATTACTAAAAGAAATTGCATATTGAGTTAGTTTCAGAGATCATGAGCCTATATTAGTGCTTCTAATGGTCCATCCGTCAATTGTCCAGGGAAGGGATAAAGATTGCATACTGGTGTCTTTTGTAAGGTCCAGTGAAAATCCAAGGAATTGCATATCTTCGCTGCTTGGAGATTGGCACAGGATTAATGTGGCTCTTACCCGCGCCAAGGTTTGCATCATTTGTTTCTTATTAACCATCCTTTGTGTCCAACGATTAATATGAAGTTGAAAACCAAATTTTCAATTGCTATGTACAGATGCCAGTGGCATTCTTAATTTCCATTTTGTTTCTTACAGAAAAAGTTGATCATGGTGGGATCATGCAGAACACTGTCGAAGGTTCCTCTGTTAAAGCTTCTCATTGAGAAGGTAGAGGAGCAATCAGGCATTTTGAGTGTCTCCAACAAGGATATCAGCCATAAAGGAGAGCTGAGAAGATGTTCTCAAATAAGATAATTGTAAAGTTTTGCCCTTTATATTTTTATCTTCATTTTTGTAATTGGCGATTTTGTCCTTCACGCCAATGTAAATATTTATAATGTTTCCCTCTCATGCCTTCACATTATTCAATGTTTCCAAACTTGTTCTTCCAAAATTTTTGTCCCACAAGGGCTAATGAGAGTTCATCTTTGTTCATTTCATAGCGAAACTCTGTGTCTCATTAAATATCTTCTTTCAAACGTGATTCATTCGAATACATGTATGGGTTTTGTTTTCTTTTGTTTTAACAAAATATTGAAAAAAAATAATTAGATCAAAAGAATGCATTAATTTTGGTTTTTCTTGTTGATGGAATTGACTTTTTTTTAAAAAAAGAAAAAGAAAACAAACTTATTTGCCCATTTTACAAAATATATTAGTTTGCTATTTGCACGACTCAAGCTAGAAACTAAGCTTTGTTTTTTAGAGATAATGGGATATGCGTATTTTTTTTAAAATTTATTTGACTTTAAATACCATCTTCAAATTTATCTTCTTTTAAGTTTTTTTTTTATCAAATAATTGTCAATAAGTACACATTTTAAAGTATTTTTAAATTCTTTCTAAAATGTATTTCATAATTACCCATATCATAAATAGTGCATACTTACTTTAATGTAAGATTTTCAAGATTAGAATATGAGGTTTTTAAAATTTCATTTGATATTTGTGTATCATTTAAATTTTGAATTTATATATATATATATATATATATATATATACACACACACACATAATACAGTGACATCAAAAGTGACACGCTCGAAAAAAAAAAATAACATCAAATAGTAACACATTCAACAAAAAAATAGCATCAACAAACAATAACATATTCAACAAAAAAATAATAACATCAAACAGTGACACGCTCAACACGTGTGTATATGATATCACTCTTGTTTTGTTGAGGGTGTCACTGTATTACTCTGTGTGTGTGCGTGTGTCTATCTATCTATCTATATATATATATATATATAATTTCAAAATTCAAATGATACACAAATATTAAAAAGAATTTTGAAAGTCTCACATTCTAATTTTGAATATCTTAAATTCAATTATGTATGTACTATTTATGGTAGGAGTAAAAAGATTTTTATGATTTTTTTTTAGCACATGTATTTCTATCCCAATTATTTTAAAAAATATATTTTTATCCTATTAAATTTTTTGAGAGGGATCGGCCACCTTAAACCCTTTTTTTTGAATCAAAAATTATATTGAAAGAGACAACAAAATTCAAACTCACAACTTTAAAGTATAACGAGGGCGATAGTTATCAGGGCACCTGTCAATCTCACTACAAACTTCGTCTCATGTCCTTGGGTCAATTTTGGGTCTCGGCAAATGGCTTGAAGTCCATCAGCAGCCCATTTAGTACGATTTATTATTGGGCCATGATTCAAGTCAGCCTGCCACGTGGTAGCCCGATAACTCAACAGATAGGATTGTGATGTTAGCTCTAGTAGGATGGCCTGATTAAGACAGCCCTTAAATTAAGCCCACAGCTGAAGAAAATTTCCAAAAAAAAAAAAA
>CM042189.1:5151569-5171725 GCA_023539305.1 Ilex asprella
AGAGGAAAGAGAGAGGGGAAACTTAAACCTTTTAATCTCAAGAAGGCAGGGTTTTTACAAGGTAATAAATACTATTGAACAAAAGGCTCGTTGATACTGTATAACTAATTAAAAAACTAATCTAATTAATAACTACATAATTATTCTGGCTATTTTTTTAAATAGTTATTAATTTATTATTATATTAATTTTATTTAAATAAATAAATGAGTTGATATATCTCATTCGAACACAACCTGTTTATCAATCGAATCAGGCGAGTACACCGTTTACCACTCAAACTCAAAAAGATATCACCCAAACTCACTTAAATTTGTATCGATTAATCATATCTCGTCAAATTTGAACATGCTTACCTACGATATATTTAAGTGGATACATTGTGATTTGTGCACGAGTAAGTCTGTCATCAATTATGATTGATAAAGTGAATCGCATTATCTAGAGTTCAAGGCCGCAAAATTAACTACTCTTGATCATTGGATCAATGTATTAAGGTCAATCCCATTTAACACGCTTTCATTCAATTTTTCTCAATACTAGATCATTTATCATGAATCTAACGTGCTTCCGTTAGATTCTAGAGGATTTACGATCAATATGGGTTGGTGATATTAGCACTAAGGGAAAAAAATAAGGAAATTATACTAGAGAGGATTTAAATTAATGACATCTTTTAAATTTAAAGACGTGTTTGGGTTAGGTATTAAAAGGTTGATGTAATACTAAGTTTGAATTGAATTATTGCGATTGGTATTAATTTCTCTTTAATCACGACCCGGTCCGCTATTGTCATTTAATAACTACTATTAGGTATTAATGAATATCATATGGTAGGTTGTTTTATTTTTAATAAATTTAATCTTAAAAAGACGATGACTTTATTACCCTTGTAAATTTAGATCCATACCTTCATATAAAAGTTACACGTTATGCACCCTATTGGCTTCAATATTTGTTTTGTTATTTTCAAATTTAATATCATACACTGTTACCTAATCGAAATACAAATTTGGTTTTATAACATTGATCCACACTTATTATATAAATGATAGGATTAAATAGTATTCTTATTAATACCATTTATATAGATTGGATGAGAACCAAATATCCAATTTCATCCTTTATTTATATCTGAACCAAACATGCCGTAAGAATATTTATAATTGGTACAATGAATCCCTATCTATGGTTGAGCCAAAAGTGAAGTACTAGTCGTCCAATTATCAACATCTGCTTTAAGCTTTAATCATGAAGTGACATACTTTTGGAGTGATGTAATCAATTAGTTTTTTTTTTGGAAAAGAGTTTGAATTCTTGATCTCAGAAAGACAATTTTTTTATCAAATACAGAGTATCATTGGACCAAAGACCTGTTGATATGTAATCAATTAGTGACAAGAAATTTTGATACTTTTAATATTTCAAGTGTCTTATTTTCCTCGATCTAGAGAGTTTAGATCGATGATTTAGAGTGGTTTAGGTATGGCTAAATTAACTTAGAAGGAAAGAAAATAATAATTATGATAATTGACTATCATAGGGGTCATTATGCAGCCAAGTATTTCATATGGATATAATGATGCAATAGGTGGAAATTAATATTTGGATAAAGTTGTGTTCCATATCTTGGTTTAATAGTAAAATTGCCAGATTAATAATCCAAAGGTTATGAATTTGAATTCAAATCTAGGAATGGTAATTTGAAAGTTTAGGTTTGTGTTTAAACTATTGTTCTCAATGCCTCAATTAATCCCAAAAGATAGTTCAAGTAGTAACATGGACGAGTTGTAAATTCAGACATCCTGAATTCGAATATCAGGTCATGAGAGATTTATCCCTCATGAATACCCTAATCCAGGCGTAAATGACTTATTTTTGATCAAACTGAACAGATGATTAGTCGAAGTATGCGTAAGTTGAATCGTGTTCAACTAAGCTAAAAAATAGTTTGTTCAAATATTGTTAAAGTTTAGTTCAAAATTGTCTTTTAAGTCGATACGCAATAAAAATCGTTGTTGAATTAGTCTCGAACCGAGCTATATTAACTTTCTTTTTTATCTAGCATTGCAAACTCCAAAAAAAAAAAAAAAACAAACAAACAAACTTTAAGTATACATATGTTCAATTAGTTTAACACATTATTCGATCTCAATCAAGTTTTTAATGTAGCAATGGACAACCCTAACCACCCTTTTATATAGTTTTATTCCACATGTTTGCCAAAAAACTACAAGGACATTTCTAAATTGGATGGCTGGTAGAACTCTATTGTTCTTGATTTGACATAAATCTAAACATATCTAAGTACGTGACATTTCACTATTCTTGATAAATACCACTTTATAAACCCTTTCGATTGGTCCAAATATGTCTAATGTGATGGGGAAACCATCCTATTCTGTGATTGCTACTCTTGATGATATATTTATTAGTCTAAGTCTAGCTACCATTCTAATCAAAACTACCACTCAAACTAGAAGATCTCTAAAAGTGGGCAAAGTTGAATGTTTGGTTCTTGTCACAATGTCTCTACCATAAGTAGGGGCGGAGCCGACAACTTCCCTTATGCGGGCAACAGGTAAAATTTTAAATGTCTACAAAAGTATAGTTTTATTAATAGAATATTAATTAAATGCGTAACTTTATATATATATATATGAGCGAAATATAAAAGAAGCCCACAAAAAAGTTTACTATAAATTTATCTATAAGATCTAATAAAAAAAATTTAAATCAAAAAATTGGGCTCAATCATATATTAAATCTATACATGTGAGAATCCAAATTGTCGAGCATCCTATAAATATTCTTAGTTGTTCCTGATGAGTTTTTATATTTTGAAAGTACTGAATGATAATTTCATTATCAACGGTACTTAAAATTTCTTTCTCGACATATGTAACCATGCAATCGTTTATTTATTGATCTTCTATACGATTGCGTATTTAATTTTTTAAAAATTAATTTATTTAGTCACAAAGTTGGTGTTAATTAGTGAATTTTAATAAACAATAGAAGCTAACTTAAACTATAACTATTCTATTAAACTAAACTCACGTATAGGAATTACTTAACCTATCATCACAATAAAACTATTCAAACCACCAAATCAAAGCAATTTAATCTAACAGATAATGGAAGACTCCATGCACAAATTTCAATTCAACATATCATACTAAAATAAAAGAGAGGACTACAAGTTTCAATTTTAATTCATCATAAAAATAAAATACAAGAGATGACTACAAGACCCAAAATCAATTAAATATATATAAAAAATAAACAATAGAAGAGAACTACAGACCCAAATTTCAATTCAATACATAAAACAATAAAAACACAGAGAGAAGTACAAGTTTCATAAATTTTTTAAAATTTTTTATTGGGGCCAAATGTTAAATAAATTATAAATTTTTTAAAATTATACTTATATCCCAAATTTTTTAAAAATTTTAGTGGGGGCTGCTGCCCCCACTATGGATCCTCCACTGGAGTTGAAGTTTTGGTGTAATCAGAGGTGGTAAATGAATGAGTTGGGTTGGTTAAGGATGAATTCAAGATGGGTGTAGTGCAAAACAAATTTAATTCGTTTTTAACCGATTAAATAAATGAGTTAGGTCATAACGGGTTGAGTTAAATCTATTAACGCGTAAAATAATTAAAACTCTTAATATGAATACATGTTAACACACTAAAGCATACATTAATACACCAAAAATATGCACACATATACTAACAAAAAAAAATATAAACATATTTATTTTATTTCTTGTGTTGTGGGTTGAGTTATGAGAACTTGTGTGTGCTTTTGGTGCAGTAGTGTGTACTTTTTTGTTTATTAGTATGTGTGTTTGTATTTTTAGTATATTAGTATATTTATTTGAATTTGTTGCTTGCATTATTTAATAGAAAGGTAAATACTCAACTCAATGAATATCCATTTGTAACCTATATTAACCCGCTTAATTAAAATGAATTTTATTATCCAATTCATTTGGAACCCGCATTAATTAATATAAGTACTCAACCTATTTATTTATGGGCGGATTAATGAATAATGGATTAACATTGCCACCTCTAAGCGGTAAAACACAAACGTCATGAATATAGGTCACGGAAATAAACTCTCATCATAAGCGAAAGTAATGTAACATATATATTTGGCCCTCACCAGATTGTACAACAATGAAAACCTCATATACCAAGCTGTAATTTTTTAATATAAATATTATGAGTACAAGTCATGGAAATAATCTCTCATCCTAAGTGAAGGTAATGTTGCATATCTTTGTGCATTACCTATCTATACTACCGCAACATGAACCATTGGATTAGTATGTCCCGCTAAATTCATTGAATATTAAATGTTAAAATTATGCCACATCAGGTAGTGTAGACAAGGTAGTGCACAAAGATAGTGCATATCATTATTATTCATTTTATAATTTTGTGTGGTTTGATGTTATGTTTGATTTATTGGTGGGGGGGTAGGGTGACTAGGTTTGGAGTCTTTGTACTATATAGTATGGTTCGGCAGGGCCAAGCTCTAGGCCTAGGCCAAGTGTGACATATGCCACATGACTAATTTTATTTGATAAAATATAGAAGAAAGGCTCTAAAGGATTTTGTAATATTCGATAATCTTTAATTACTAAGGCCCAAAAAATATAAAAAAAAAAAACTTAAAATTATGAAAAAAAAAAACACAGATATGGTAGGGTGTCTCTTCTTAGTTTTGAAGGCGTGAGATTCCCTCTCCATATTAAAAGGGTGCCTAATACAAAAACTCTAACCACTGTATAGTAGGTATACATAACTTTACTTACTCTATATATTATAATTACCAATTAAAATAAAAAATATTTTATTCAATAGTTTTTGTCTTTGTTCATGTTAGTCAATGAACAAACATGATGTGTATTTTCCTTAAAAAAAGAAGAAAAAATGAACTTGTCTACGAATTGGGAAAAAAATATTCATTCTCTTTTTGAGATATCCTATTTCTAACTCAGTAACTTTTAATCGAGACTGAGATTTCATACAATACAAACGATAATTTTGAGAAAGGAGAACTATCTTTCACTAGTTCAAATATGCTCAATAATTTTATTTATTCTTCTCATTCTCGATTCATATGCTTGAAAAACTCCAACACCCCCCTCCCCCTCCCAACCCCAATATTATGCCACCCACTTCTCCAAAGCTTGGATCTATAATGGTTCAATGATATGAGACCCACTCTTTTCCATGGGTTATTAACAATTTCCTCAACAAAACATGACAAAAAACGAAGGCACTATAGTTCTATAGGAATTGCTAGTTTTGTACCTCAGGGGTTGTCGACCACTTAAACTGATAAAACTCAGACCACACTATAATATATCATCCCATCAGTCATCACAATAGTGGAGTGACTAGGTCTACAGCTCAAACTCTGTCCTCTCTCTCTCTCTCTCTCTCTCTCAAACATCTCTCTCAAACAACCCATGACTTGGCTTTATGTGCTTATCAAATACCTATACCTTCCCCTAATGACAGTAGAAAACATCTGCATTAAGGTTAAACAACCAGCCAAATGATCGTCCTTAAAAATACAATATCATCTCTTTACATATTTATAAAGAGAAGTCTAATGTACAAGCTCTCGTAACTGCGGGGTCTATGCAAAGTAGAAGTGTATAAAAGGCTTTCCTACAACTCGTACTTTGGACGCAGTGAAACAACTTTACTGCTATGCAATGGCCCCATCCTATATGTTATATATATTACATTATTATAAATATAAGACAGCACAACACAAACATACAAATTCCCCAACAATAATATTCTTGTGTTTTCTGCATCTCTGTCACTCTCTCTCTCTCTTTCTCACACACACACACATATGCACATGTACACTTTCTCATAGTCACTGTGGATCCCAAAACTGAACAAGATCTCTCCAACATCATAGAATTCACTTGCCCAACTTGCTGTATTAGACATAGTTCTAGTACTATATCATCACTCCCAGAACTCTGAAGTTGATTAGAATACATCCATCAGCAAGGGTGGAAGGAACCATTGGAGGTCAAGCTGGAGAGGGAAGGATGTTGTTGGAAGCAATCTTTCATTCCAGCATCATAGCAAGTAAGTTCTAACTGTCTTCATAAGAAGGGAAAGACTATGCTAGTAACTTTTCAGTATCTTATCAATATCTTATTAAAAAATATGATTCAATCGGGTAAAATTATGATTCAAACATACGTGTTGGGATCAATATTAACATTTCATATTTAAGATCTATGCTAACTTTTTTGAGTCATAACTTGGTTTGAGTCGTGAATTGATTTATTTGGGTTATTACTAATCCCTATTGAGTTATAACTTTCGGTATGATATCAAGCTCATTACTGTAGTTGTTTTTTCATAAGGATCTCCATCTACAGCCATGCATGCACACACAGTAGAGCTTATTTACAACAGCAAGTATTGTTTCTTGTCTAGGACTGAATACTGCAAATAATCAAACATTTACTAAAGTTGTTTGCTTTCTGGTAAAATCCTCTTTTATTCACTCCAGCTAATATATTATTTCTCCTCTGAGCAAGTTCTTGCTTTCCTAGGATTGTGTGTTCTAAATTTGTTGCATTTTGCTACAATGTCTTTTACAGTTCCAGAATTGATGCATAAGTTATATGCAAAGATGGAAGTCAATTCGTCATTTGTCCGTATTGTGACCCCTGCCAGGATTGACCATGATACAGATTTAAATTTTCCTAGTTCCTAAGCAAATTTTCTGCAAAATACAAGAGTAAATTTGCCCCCCAAGAAAAGAATAAATCATACCCAGTGCATGAGTATTTACCTATAGCAGGTGTGAACGAATAAGTGGTAGGCAACCTTATCCCCTCTATTGGAATAATCTCGGCAATATACAAAGCTTATAAGCATCAATGTAAAACTTTGGAGGCTGCATATTAGAACTTAGAGGCAATTAATTTAGCAAAATCGAAACATAATGTTCTGGGGCCTAATTCTCTAATGAAGCTGTCCTTAACGTTTAAAGAATTTAATTGATTAAAGTCAAAGTTTAACCTCTTGAGTTGTACTTCATTCATAACATTTTCCCTACTGAAAATGTTATTTCAGCAAGAAATAAAAAAACATTTTTATTTAAAGTTTCCTTTTTTTAAAATCCCCCAAAAAAATGTTGTATAAAGAGCACAGAGGTCCTAAAAGCTAACTTCAGCATAGCAAAGCATAAACCAGTGCGAGATAACTCAGCTGACAAGGACCAGAACTTCGCTAAGAGGTTAGGAGTTTGAGCCTTGCCAGACGTATAACTAAAGCAAGATATAGTCTGTCTTACCCAGTCCAAAACCTGAATTTGATCTTTCAATTCCACCTAGTGACTCCCATCTTCTGCCAATTAAGACTAGATTAGATATATTGCCGTACACAACAACTTAGAGCTTAAAGGTTGATAAGCCCGAAATTAACTGGACCAGACCCAACGAAAATAAACGAAGAGGGCTCGAATAATCAGTATCCAGAATAAGACCCAAGTCACCATAGCGCAAACAGAGCTGAGTCAACCCATCAAGGGGAATCCAAAAGTAGATCAAGAAGCCAACGCCAAAGAGGGATGAAGGGGCGCCGCCCAAAAGGGTCACCCAAGCCTAGGCACCGCCCAAGGCCTGGCCTTCACCTGTTCCTCCTTTACCTCTTGACTTTTGTCACTCTAGTTCAAGTCTAACGTAGCTCAGGATCCTCCTCTGACTGAATAGGAACACGAGAGAGAGAATATCGAGATATGCACGAATATCTAATCTTATCTTGATTATACTTACCAAAATAGCAGAAGCACTCTCCCTCACGTCACCGCCTTACTAAATCTATATATTGTAAGTCGTTTTCATATAAAAGGGCATGACCTTGAGATCACACACATCTCTCTACACACATTGCTCTCTCTTTCTCTCTCCAAAAACACTGTAATTCCTCCGGAGAATACTTTTCCAGTGACTTTTATTCATCAACAAAAATCTACAACTATCACTGCCATTCCTGAAAGTGGAGTAGGTCACCCGGACCAAACCACTATAAATTTATGTGTTTGGTATTATTTATTGTTTTTGTCATTGATTGCTCATTAATCGCATCTATTAATATACTCGGTTGTTAATCTTGCACGATACCGATTTATGCATCATCAAAGGTCAACCAAAGGAAAAAGAACTCACAAATGATGAGTAAGACGAGATGAAGCATGAAGAAACCATGAAACACTTGATTTTCACTGGGATTGTAGATGGAGGGAACTGACCTATCATGGAAGAGGTGGCAGGGATGAATAGTAAGAAAAGAGCTTGAGTATAAAGATCTTTGTTCATGCGTAAAAAATTGTATACCTCCTCATACCTCACATACACAACAACAGACATGACTAATTTCCATAGGCCATTTACACATCACATTTCCAATTTCCTGGTCTGGATCCTGTTACCCTCGAGATTTGTAGTTATTACATTTTATTCCTCAAGGTCAATTTATACTTAGTCGGTAGCTATTCAACTAGATTTTATTAATGTCAACAATATTTTTCTTAAAATATCAACTTTGTTCTTGTTGAAAATATATAAAAAAAAATCATGAAAACATATAAAAAAATATACTTTTCAAAGAAATTGAAAAAAAAAAGAAAAACAAGCAGCCTCTCTCTCAACCTCACCAACAAATATGCATTAGCATCCTAGATTTTCCTAATCAAGTGAACAAAACAAAGAACACCTTCCCTCTGTCTTTTTACTTACTTATATTCACACCAGAGTTTCTCTATGCCAAGAGAGGGCCTCAAGAGATTGCCTCACTTAGCATGATTGAGGCCGGTTACCAACGGTACTATATGCTCTTGAAAATTTGGTACTCATTCCTTTCACATTGGGCTTCCTAGGAGAGCAACTATGCAAACTTTTGACAACTCAAATGGGAGAAATCTCCATGAAACCAACCTTATGATTATTATATCACAACAACAATCAAGTCTTTTAGTTTAATAAGATGCTATCTATAGTCCACAAGGCTCACATCTATAACCATTACCTCTCCTCCACCTTCATTTTAGAGAGATTGATTCCTGAACTCAAGTTCCACATATTGCCCAAGCAGATGAGTACTTCTCATGCCTTCAAATAAGATCTCTTCAGGTGAGGGAAGCCGAGAAAATCGTTGCAAGGGGTGCACACTTGCAAATCTTTTGGCTCTAATTCTTAACTATCCTCCCTTCCCCTAACCGAAAAAAAGTCATCCAATGATTATTGTCACACCACCACCCCGGATCACACAGGGTGGCCAGCAGACCGGCCACCAAGGCCTTAATCAACCAATCATGTGCATAATAAATGTAAAATACAGCGAAAGACAAATAATAAAGTGATCCAATTCATCGACCTAATAAATACCAGAGGAATAAACTAAACATCATCAATATTATTATTAAACTCTTGTAAAACAATAATTAACCATAAGGTTCACTACTTTAAGTATAAACAACATTATTCCCAAAACAATTGAATATTTGTCTCAACTATAAAAGACATTTATTCCTGAAGACGTATAATAAAATAAATCTTCAAGTCCTCTAATCCCTTGTATATCAACAGACTTACTTTTCATCGTGATCCTCTCCCGAAAAATGTTATATGTTTGGGTGAACACAATGACCTATGAATATCAACCACCTTTAATGAGGTGTGAAAATAAATCCTACAGTTACATACAGAAATAAACTTTGATACACACATAAGTACAACAAACTGTACCCCAACCCCTCTCACATAATCATTTAAAACAAAATGCTATCTTGATTACAAATAACTTTATAAATAAAAAGACATTTATAATCCAAAACATCACCTATTTTCACAAATAATTTAATAAATGAAAAGACATTTATAACCCCAAAACACTCACACACACATTCAATTCCAAATACATTTGTCAAATTATATTTGTTACCAATAGTCTGGTAACTGGTCCCATCTCTTGTTACCACTAGTCTGGTAACTAACTCCGTCTCTTGTCATCACTAGCTTGATGACTGACCTCTATGTGCACATTCTTATATCGACCACGCCGATATACAATCTCGTTATCATTTAAACCTGGTAACCCAGTCCCAATCTCATAAACGTAATTTTTACACACACCAAAACTATAATTTTAGTCCCAACGCACATAAAATTTCTCTTTTATCACCAAAATAATGATAAAAATCATCTCACAAGTTTTCCAAAATTCGCATGTATAATAGTTCACAATTGCAAAACATTTAATTGCAACTCCAAATTTCAATATGTATATCATATATATGAAAAATTCACACATACGCAAACATTTAATATAGAAAATCCTCCCAAAAGAAGTAGTAACTACTCACCTTGATTCCCAAAATCCAATTCAAAGCCCTCTTTCTCAACTTCAATGCAATCACCACTTAATCTAAAATAACATATAACAATCAATCTCTATTCCTAACTTTGGCGTTTCACAATTTTATATTTAATTTTTATACTTCGTATTCATTGATATATACTTAATATAGAAAAAGTTTCTAAGGTTTTGGGGTCAAATCATAATTTTTGAAACTTTTGGGGTCAAACTGTAATTTCTTTGAAAAACGAATTTTCGGAACTATCATACATTTTCCAAAATTCTATTCTTCCAACTTAACAAGTAAAACAGTGATTAAAATTAAGTTTAGAAGAATATATGAGTCAAAGTAAAACTCTTTGAAATTAAATGGGAGTTTTCTGTAATTTTTGAATTTGCTCTTCTTCCACCTACGGCAAAACCTAACTTCCTTTCCCCCCTTTTTTTTCGTTTTACACATTGATTAAATTCCTTAAAACTTCAAGATTAATCAATCTAAATTAGGTCTAAAAACACCTAAATTAGCATTTTTCACTAAAACTTATTTATATTCATCAATATTCTTCACCATGAATTTATATATATATATATATATATATATATTACTACTTATGATAAATATAACACTATGTGATTGAATAAAATACAAAACCCATAAATTAAGTAATCTCTCTCTTTTCTTCTTTGTTCACGGGACAATCTCTCCACAAGCCTTCTCACCAATAAAAACTCTACAAACCTAAATATATTTATATATATACGAAGAATTTGACCTATCCAACAATACTATCATATTTAAATCACATGTATAATAGTCCTAATTGGTCTCTATAATTATCTGATATTTCTTCATCCACCCAAAAAAAACTAAATTATCTCCACTGATTTCCAAATCAAATCTATAAGCCCATAAGGGTAGACTCCAAGCCAAACAAAAGTCTAAAACTTCTCAAATCCAACTTATTCACTTTTATTTTTATTATTAATATTGTTATTTCATTTTTTTTTTACCCTGGGTATTACAATTATCAATATCTATTCTTATCAAATTTGAATTTGTATATATTTTTCATTGGTCTGCCAAATTTTCAAACCATTCATTAATTTGCATGGTTTTCTCATTGATCTATCAATTTTTCAAACCACACATTCTCAGGTTGAGTCAGTAGTTCACTCCAAGTCCAATCATTTTACAGACTGCATGCATGCAAATGTGACATAAATTCATCAGAACTAATTAATATATATATATATATATATAAACACATACACACCTATATGAGTTTTTAGTTACCGTGAAACGTTCAAGTAAAGTGCGATGCAAAGCTCTTTGAATGTCATAATGTATTGATTGGATATTCAGCATGACATTCAACACGTATTGGCTTCAATTTCAACCAAAGAAAACTACACAACAAAACGTTGAAACCTGGATACAGATAGCAAGCTTTTTGTTGATCAAGCTGAGAGGAAATAGTTCCTTGATGCGCATCTGGTTCTAATCTTGCATGGACAATTTGCTTTTGCCAAGTACTCTAGGAGCAGCTGCACAAACATATCAACAACTGTGCCTAAGACTTGGTCAGCTTCCAAATACTGCTGCCAATCTTTTCTCAACAGCACCATTACTTGGCAAATGCAGGATTATGCAAAATGAGATGAATATCTTCTGCATAAGTGATCATTTGCATTTATTTAGCATATGTAATTAAGCTTCCTGTAGAGTTACTAAGAAATTTCTCATCATCTGCAAATTTCCATCAAGTCGTCTATTTGCACTCTGCCAATAATTATGGCGCAGAGGTAGAAAAAACCCAGTAAAGCCACTCAGTTAAAGTATCTGCAAGCACTAGGATGGCATTTAGCTGTAGTTTTCCACTCTACAACAAAGATCCTGAATGTTATTGTTTGTGATGTGTATCAGATTTGAAGTCTTTTCAGTTTCGAATGTCATGGCCGCAGCTAAGTTCACCCTGCCTATGGGAGCATGCCAGCATAGTTCTGGAGATCGGGTTCCTCGGAATCTTATTACTCCACTTTGTACGAAAAAGCGTGGAATCATTATGCAGACACAGAACAAAAGTGATGAGTGTAGAAAAATACTCCATTGGTGCAAAATCCGGCCTCTCTTACAAAATCAGTGTTGGCTGTGCCATTCTATTGCTGGGAACCCATTTGATGATGCTGATGATGCCGCAAAGTAGAAATGGGGCACACTGCAAGTCGACAATCCCAATTCTATCATCAGAGATCATGAAAGTGCTATCTTGGGCTGTTACATTGATCGCACTGTTCAAGATTCAAAAGAATAAAGACATCAGGTTCCCTTGGATTCTACGAACCTGGTGGTTTTGCAGCTTCTTACTTTCTCTTGCTTGCACAATTATTGATGCCCATCTCATAGTAACAGCCCATGCCCACATTGGAGCGCATGCCTGTTTTGATTTCCTTGATCTTCTTGCATCCACCTGTCTACTGGGCGTTTCAATTCGAGGAAAGACAGGCATAGTCCTCAACTTCCCAAATGGCATAACGGACCCACTTCTCAGTGGCAAAGACACAAAGCATTCAGAAGGCAAGAAGGACTGTCCATATGGAAAAGCTACTCTTTTCCAACTCATCACCTTCTCATGGCTCAATGCATTATTTGAGGTTGGGATTAAGAAACCTCTTGACCAGGATGAAGTCCCAAATGTTGACATCAAGGACTCTGCTGGATATTTATCACATTCCTTTGATGAAAGCCTTAAACTTGTCAAGGAGAGAGATGGAACCACAAATCCATCCATCTATAAAGCAATATTCTTGTTTGCTAGGCAAAAAGCCGCAATCAATGCATTCTTTGCAGTGATAAGTGCCAGTGCATCATATGTTGGCCCATACCTCATTGACGACTTCATAAATTTCTTAAGTAACAAGAAAACTCAGAGCTTAGGAAGTGGCTACCTTCTCGCACTTGGCTTTCTTGGTGCAAAGATGGTTGAGACAATAGCACAAAGGCAGTGGATTTTTGGGGCTCGCCAGCTAGGCCTTCGGCTGAGAGCTTCTCTGATATCTCACATTTACAAAAAAGGCCTCGTATTGTCAAGCCAATCCCGCCAAAGCCACACCAGTGGAGAGATCATCAACTATATGAGTGTGGACATTCAAAGAATCACAGACTTCATGTGGTACGTCAACACAATTTGGATGTTACCTGTACAAATTTCCTTAGCAGTCTATATCCTACATATGAATCTGGGATTAGGATCACTTGTGGCATTGGCAGCAACTTTGACAGTGATGGCTGGCAACATACCATTGACTAGAGTTCAGAAGAGATATCAGTGTAAAATCATGGAAGCCAAAGATGACAGGATGAAAGCTACTTCAGAAGTGCTTCGAAACATGAAGACCCTCAAGCTTCAAGCATGGGACAGTCATTATCTTCACAAGCTAGAAAGCCTAAGGAAAACAGAGTATAATTGGCTATGGAAGTCATTACGATTGTCAGCAGTATCAAGTTTTATTTTCTGGGGTTCTCCAGCATTTATATCTGTGGTAACTTTTGGGGGGTGTGCTTTAATGGGGATTCCACTCACTGCAGGGCGAGTCTTATCTGCACTGGCTACATTCCGAATGTTACAAGATCCTATATTCAATTTGCCTGATTTACTCTCTGTCGTTGCACAGGGCAAAGTATCTGCAGATAGAGTTGCTTCTTACCTGCAAGAAGATGAAATTCCGTCAGATGCAACTGAATCTGTTCCTAAAGATCAAACAGAATTTGACATTCAGATTGATAGTGGAAATTTTAGCTGGGATACTGAATCAAGACGCCCAACTCTTGAAGGGATACAGTTAAAAGTGAAGAGGGGAATGAAGGTGGCCATCTGTGGCACAGTAGGATCCGGAAAGTCAAGTTTGCTCTCATGCACGCTGGGAGAAATGCCCAAACTCTCAGGAAGAGTGAAGATCAGTGGTACAAAGGCCTATGTTCCTCAGTCCGCGTGGATACTGACAGGAAATGTCAGAGAAAATATTCTCTTTGGCAAGCCTTACGATAGTGTTAAGTATGACAAAACTGTTGAAGCATGTGCTCTGACAAAAGATTTTGAGCTTTTCTCTGCTGGTGATCTAACAGAGATTGGAGAAAGAGGAATAAATATGAGTGGAGGCCAGAAGCAAAGGATACAAATTGCTCGTGCAGTCTACCAGGATGCCGACATTTATCTGCTCGATGACCCTTTTAGTGCTGTGGATGCCCATACAGGCAGACAACTTTTTGAGGTTAGAAGTTCGAGACTCTTCATGATACATTTGATAATGAGTCTCGGTTCTATGCATACAAGGATTTTGGTGACTGATCTTCTGCTTTATGTATTCTACACAGGACTGCTTGATGGGCATTCTTAAGGACAAGACTATCCTTTATGTGACTCACCAAGTTGAGTTCCTCCCAGCAGCAGATTTAATTCTGGTATGCCCTAAACAGCATTTGTTTTTTGTGTCATGAGCTTCTTATTGAAAAACTATGATGTGATTCTATTGATGCTAGAAACTGAATCTATGCTGTGATTCTTAATTTTTTTGGTATCCAAATTCGAAAGCAATTGCTGAGTTAAAATCAAAATTCCGCATGTGTAATGAAAATGTAGAGTACAATTAAGGAACTATTTATAATTTTTCAGGCTGAGTGCTTGCGTCAAAGAGAATTCAGACAAATAGGTTTGAATGATACAGAACATAATACTTTTTTAAAACTGAAGATGTTGTGTACTTTTGAAAATATTTAGAAACTCTCCACATTCTTTGGGTTTAATAATTTAAAAATCAGAAAACATTATATTTTTTACAACCGTAACTACATTCAAAGAAAATACAAAGTATCCTTAACCACATTTTGAGACAAAAATTTGAAAGAACATCGATAATAAAAAGTATCAGATGCTAATATCATATATGCCAACAGGTGATGCAAAATGGAAGAATTGCACAAGCTGGTACATTTGAAGAACTTATGAAACAAAAAATTGGATTTGAGGTTCTAGTTGGAGCTCATAACCAAGCTCTGGAATCAATACTGACAGCGGAAAGTTCAAGCAGAACAACACAACATGCAACAACTGATGGTGAATCCAATACAGAGCCCGGGCCAGATGCAGAATTTCCACCCACTAAGCAAGACTCGAGGCACAACCTCTGCGTAGAGATAACAGAAAAGGAAGGGAGATTGGTGCAGGACGAAGAGAGAGAGAAAGGAAGCATTGGAAAAGAAGTTTACTGGTCTTACCTTACCACTGTGAAAGGTGGTGCCTTAGTTCCAATCATAATTCTGGCCCAGTCATCATTCCAAATATTGCAGATAGCGAGCAACTACTGGATGGCATGGGCTTGTCCAACAGGCGATGCTGAGCCAACAATTGCGATGAATTTCATATTGCTTCTTTACATGCTTCTTGCCGTTGGAAGTTCTATTTGTGTGCTGGTTCGAGCCACATTAGTGGCTATAACGGGCCTCCAAACAGCACAAAAGCTCTTCAGCAACATGCTGCACAGTTTCCTCCGCGCTCCCATGGCATTCTTTGATTCAACCCCAACTGGAAGAATCTTAAATCGGGTGAGTAAGATAGAGGTCACTGTAGACATATTTTGTTCTTATTTCTGATTGTCAAGTAATATAATGTAACAGCATCCCAATAGGCATGATGGAATTTGCAAGTATAGCAACAGAATCAAGGAAAATAGGATATGCTACAAATCGATGAGGGGGGAAAACTAATATCAACTGAAAACTCATTTCAAATGGTAATTTGCATATTACGAGTAATTAGTAAAATGAACTCGTGTGACCGATAAGGATTACATGTAAAAGACACGTATTGAATTTTCATGCAACAAATTATTTTATGGAAATCTTATAAAATACTTTATCATCGCTCACAAAGTTGCACAAGTTAATGAAAATTAATTTCAGAGGAAAACATTCAAAGTAAAAGCAATAGAAAAGACACCACAATGGCTAAAGGTAAAAGGCAAGACTCTTCCAAGTTTCAGCACGACATCATCCAACCTGAATGAAAATTGTGCATACAAGAAGAAATAATATCTTTTCAAAATTCACAACCAACTCTACCGTTCTTATCAGGGAAAAAAGCAGATTCAGAACCAACAAAACTTAAAATTTATTTACACATCATGAAACCCTTGTGAGGTGATTATTGCCATCAGACTCTCTCTCTCTCCCTCTCTCTCTCCATGTGTGTGTGTGTGTGTGTGTGTGTGTGTGTGTATCTTACTAGCCACACAAACAAGTGTTAATTATAATTTCTTTTTAATGGAATCATTTTATAACATAAAGTGTTATTTGAGAAACAGATACAAAAATACCTCTAGACCGAAATGCTTGAAATTGAACATAGGCTCCAGAATGCAGTCTTTGTTCAATACTGGATGAAACAAAAAGTTTAAAATACTAAAGAGAAAAAGGGAAGAGGAGAGAAAAGATTACATCAGTTTGCAGCTTCCAGTGTGAAAAGGAAGCCGGCATGCTCATCCATTTTGACTTAGTGAATATGAAAGATGAAACTAAAAGTTCAGATAGATTTGTTTCTTCAGACATTTATAAGTCATGTTACTAAATGTATATTGGCAGACTGGAAGGCCTCATGTGACCCTTGGATTTTATGCTATGAGTTTTTTGTTTTTTTGCCTTTCACGGTAGGACAGCTTGCCCATCCTATTACATCTTTGATGTATTATTTTCAAATCAATAAAATAGTACTCTTTCCTATTAAAAAAATAAGTCATGTTACTAAAGAGGCTCACATCAACACTTATTTATGCACAGGCATCTACAGACCAAAGCGTACTCGACTTGGAGATGGCAAACAAATTAGGTTGGTGTGCTTTCTCAATAATTCAGCTTCTGGGGACCATTGCTGTCATGTCACAAGTAGCATGGGAAGTATTCATCATCTTCATTCCTGTAACAGCCATCTGCATATGGTACCAAGTAAGACATTCCTTCCACCTTTAGTCAATAACATCCATATTGAGACTTTTTTTTTTTAAACCCATGAGTATCATGTCTCAAAACATCCATATTGAGACATGATACTCATGGGATCGTTTTTCCATTCAAAATATTTTAATTCTGAAGTTCGTCATGTATTGATGAAGTTTCTATAAAAGAGCACACACTGATTGCATTTCTATCAAAGAAAATAAAGACTGACATAAATCCTGCCAATGACAAGAGTTGATTCCATTCACGCATGGCTTTCATCTTCAAGTAAACCCTTAATAATTGTTATGTTGTGAATATTGACGTAGAATTTGTTTATGATGGTTTTAGCAATATTACATACCAACAGCAAGAGAACTAGCCCGCTTATCAGGGATACAAAGAGCTCCGATCCTCCATCACTTTGCAGAATCACTTACAGGCGCTGCTACAATTCGTGCTTTTGATCAGAAGGACCGCTTCATTGACGCAAACCTCCTGCTCATTGACAATCACTCTAGGCCATGGTTTCATAATGTGTCAGCAATGGAATGGCTTTCTTTCAGACTGAACCAGTTATCAAATTTTGTTTTCGCCTTCTCCCTCGTTGTACTTGTGACCCTCCCTGAAGGAATTATTAATCCAAGTGAGCATCAGAAACTATTTAATACAGCTTTCCTTTTCTTTATTTCTTTTGCCTGAGTTGCAAGGTACTAGGCACAACAGATCAGATGGACCCAAAATGTGAAACCCACAAGATTTCTTTTGCTTCCTTAAACACAATCAGGAACCTGGGAAGGATGACCAAAAGAGTGGATACCAATCCAGTGTACATCATTACTGGCTGCCTGACACTATTTGATTAATTTTCTATTCTCACATGAGATATAGAAATAGCTTACATTCTTAAATACTAGTCAATGCACTAACACCTTACCTGGATTTGGATACTTCTACAGGCCTTGCAGGGTTGGCAGTAACATATGGAATTAATTTGAATGTGTTGCAAGCTTCAGTTATATGGAACATATGCAATACAGAAAATAAAATGATATCAGTTGAGAGAATTCTACAGTATTCAAGTATTTCCAGTGAAGCACCTCTGGTGATTGAAAATTGCAGACCACCGAACAACTGGCCAGATAATGGAACAATTTGTTTCACAAACTTGAAGGTGAGCCTCTATAGCAAGGTTTGCTATATCAGAACATGTTCAGATATTTCTATATCAAAAAATTTCCCTCATAATTCGACATTTCTTATGAGTACAAGTCTATGGGATTCTGCCAAGCTCAATGGAAGAAAAGGAGCATATTCTTCCTCAAATTTGTTTTTTCACATTTCCTCATACACATATGTACCTTTGGTTGCAGATTCGTTATGCTGAACATCTACCATCTGTCTTGAAAAACATTACCTGCACCTTTCCAGGACGGAAGAAAGTTGGTGTAGTCGGAAGGACAGGGAGCGGTAAATCAACCCTCATCCAGGCCATCTTTCGGGTTGTGGAACCTAGAGAAGGAAGCATCATAATTGACGATGTAAATATTTCCAAGATAGGCCTTCATGATTTGAGATCAAGGCTAAGCATTATTCCACAGGACCCAACAATGTTTGAGGGAACAGTTCGAGGGAACCTCGACCCACTAGAGCAACATTCTGACGCTGAAATATGGGAGGTAAACTGTTGCATCCTGTCCATAGAGCAAAAATAATTATGATTATTGGATCTAAATCTCCTCCAAAACTTTGTGTCCTTATTCTGAATACAAGTGAATGCAGAATAAGTATTACATTTTTGTCTGGAAACAAAAATGACCAGAACCAAATCAGTGCAGTGATATATAATATGAGGCTGAATTTCTGGCATTTGACTATAAAATAAGGCCAAAAGGTGGACATGTAGGCAGTGTTGGTTAGGTGGAACAAATATAATACTTGTGCCGCAAGAAGTAACAAAATGATCCTGTATATAGCCTAGAATCAGTTTCACTTATGAAGTTATAAGAGAGGCTTGCGCTGGGGGGGGGGGGGGGAGGGGGGTTTCAAAGTGAATTGATTAATAATTGAAAATTTTCATGTTTCTGTTGTTTCAGGCTCTGGACAAATGTCAACTAGGTGAACTAGTGCGTACAAAGGAAGAAAAGCTGGAATCTACAGGTCAGATTTGCTTATTTTTACTTTTGTGGTTTTAGTGCAAGTCTTTGCTGATGAGAGGAACTAACATATATGGCTCGGACAGTGGTAGAAAATGGAGAAAACTGGAGCGTTGGTCAACGGCAGTTATTCTGTCTGGGAAGGGCCTTGCTAAAGAAAAGCAGCATTCTTGTGCTAGATGAAGCAACAGCATCAGTTGATTCTGCAACTGATGGAGTGATACAGAAGGTCATTAGTCGGGAGTTTAAAGACCGAACTGTTGTCACAATTGCGCACAGGATCCATACGGTTATAGATAGTGATCTTGTCTTGGTCCTTAGTGATGGTAAGCAGCATCATATAACACATAACACAATTTTTTCTTATTAAAAACAGAAAGACACAACAATAGGATGCACATATATATCATTGAGCAGATTATTTTGCTTTTGGGGGATGATAAAAACAAATCATTTTTCTGTGAACAGGAAGGATAGCAGAGTATGATACACCAGCAAAGCTACTGGAGAGAGAGGATTCTTTCTTCTCAAAACTGATAAAGGAGTACTCCATGAGATCACAAAATTTCAACAGCTTAGCGAAGTTACAACATTGAATC
>CM042189.1:5176725-5225567 GCA_023539305.1 Ilex asprella
TGTTGAAATTCCGAAACGTTTCGGACATGTCGACACGACATTTTGATTTTTGGATGTCAAAAAATGTGAGTAGCATATATAGAGGAATGAGACTTAATATTTTCGGTAGAACAAAAAAGACAATTTGCTACATTATCCTAATTTTCTATTTTTTTTTTATCACAAAAAGAGTATACACCTTATGAGAGAGAGAGTTTCAAAGCCAATGATTGAGGATGCCAATTTATATGCTTTGGAGACATTTTATACTTAATGGTGCAATGAATATAGGAAGATGATAAAATTTGTTATTAAAAGGAAAAGGAAAAGGAAAAGTAAAAGTTAGTGGATGATTGAAAACTAATTAATTTAGAATCAGATGAAACATGAAAGGAATAATAAAAGTGATGAATGATTAAACATCAATTAATTTGAAATTAAATGAAGATGAAAGGAAGAACAAAAGTTAATCTTCAAATAAAAGATTAAATACTAAATAATTTAAAATTAAATGAAAAATAAAAGGATATAGAAAGATATGGTTGACATTATAACACTAGTTAAGGGTGAGATTTTATGCAATCTATATTGCAATGATTCTCCCAACGACTTGATTTTATATTTCCAGTGCAAAGCTTCTTGAGATTATGACATGACACTCTTAAAAGGTAAATTAATAGTTTTTGTAAATTTATCTATGTAACCGCTAAAGTGATTAGCAGAGAAAGAACATAATACCAATAAGCTCATAAAGCTTTTGGTCATTAACATTGTCAGGCTCATGTGCAAATCCACATATGGAGAGGGGGATAAATTAATTTCAAAAAAAAAAATGATTTAAGAGAGTAAAAATTATTGTGTAAAACCCTATTCGTGTGCGTGCTAAAACCCTATGCACACCTTATTACGAAACAAGCTTACATTGTCCTGGGATGATACGATTATCGAATAAATGCACACACACACACACACACACACACATACACACATATATGTGTGTGTGTGTGTGTATTTATATTTGTGTGTGTGTGTTTGAATTGTGGCACTGAGAAATAGAGTAATTAGGCAACAAACTACAAACATACACGCACACACATATGAACAATTTTGGTAGTCTACCTTTTGATGCTATGCACAAATTTGATTCTATGCTCAAATCTCAGTCAAGGAAAAATAATCAAATTTGAAGAACAATAATATCCTTTTAAAGCATATAAATTGCAACACATATATAAGAATTTCATCATCTTTTAAAGCGCTTGAAGATGGGTGTTTCTTGCTTCAACATCAACCAGTTCTATATGAGGCAATTTATGATTAATTACATGCTAAAATCAGAATGTGGGTATTTTTATATGTTCTTTTAGTCCTACGAAATCGATGATATAAAGAGAAGAAAGCTCTAGGATCACTCTTATGAATGATGGCAAGCATTTTTACTTCGTTTTCTCCATTCAAAATTGCAAGAACCAAACAGATATACATGTATACAACAAGGAGATTGTAGAGAGATCATGGAGAACCTATCTTATTATCATTCCGTACGCCATGATATAAGCATTGTTGAGACCAGAGAGAGAGAAGAGGGCATGCAGAACCAACTTTCAAACTTGCAATTATAATGCCTTTTAAAATAAAACTGCTATTCTATTAGCTTACCGTTGATAAAAGTGTAAATGTAAATAAATAGATTTATGGTGATTAAAATATAAATAAAGAATTTTATTGTAATTAACACATTAAAGTATACATATATGAATTGAATGTGGTGAAAAAATAAAATATGACTCTTAACATAAATCGACGAATTTGAGCAATCTAAATTGTTGTTGTGATTTATGTTCAATTTCATTGTATGAATTGGTTCTTGTAAAATTAATTTTAATCTAATTTCTACTTTGTAGTAGTGTTTGGAAAGACTTGTATGAGTGTTTTTTGCACAATAGTTTGAGATACAGGTATCAGGGTTAAAAAGAAGATTAGAGACGTGTCTAGTTATCTACTTTGATACCTAAGTCACTAGGTGCTCAAAGGGAAGATAACGTTGTTTCACTATATTAAGCTTTGATTGTTTATCTGAAACTCAATTTTTTGTGCCATATATACTTTCAAAAGTGAAGACATTGCATTCTGGAGTCCCATCCAATTGATTGACAATACTCTTAAAAGTAATCATTCATTAGCCATTTATCCCTCGAGTTGTGTAATTACTAGTCTTGGAAAAGATCGACTACTCCTCGAGGCCTAGTAATTACCTTGCTTGGGCAACCATCAGCATTTAATGATTTCTATCAAGCATTTATTAAGTTGTATCGAGCACTCTCTTAATTGGGGTCGGGCGTTAAATACAGGCGCCCCTGAAAAATCCACGTCAGTCATAATCATGCCTTTATTCGAATTTTCTAATATTCGAAGTATAATTTTCATGTAATGTGTTCATGCAAGTAATAATTTTTTGTAATACATTACATCATGTCAGGCCTCATCCTTGTCCTGCATCGACTAGTCGGTCCTGAGGTTGCATTCTTTTGTTTGATTCAAAAGAGCATGTTCCCTCTGGATCTCTTCCTTGGGATCGATCACATCATTGGTGTCTCACTTGGGTCTCATTTCTCACATATAATATTATGAACTGTGAGAAACATTATAATAAGAATTATTTTTAAGATAATTTTAAAAAGGAAAATGTAAGAGTGAGCTTGGAAATATTTCAATAACATTTATTTTTTTTATCAAAAAATCATTAAATTCTATTAACTTTTTGTTATCCAATATGAGTATATAATTAGATTACATTAAACTATATTAAATCTAAATCATGCAAAAAATAATAATTTACCTTATATCTATATACTATTATATGCAACCAGATTATAGAAACCAGGGTTAATAAGCAATTTAAAATAATTTGCATATTGTTACATGCAAACTACTCTAAAGAGAATGTATAACAAGCAAAATCAGTACAATCACAGTGATGCAGATCTGTACGAACAATCAAATTTGAAAACTAGACAAATATAATTTGAGTCTTGTGTAACCACAATTTTTTCAAGATAGATTTGCTCCTTCTCGGTGCTCAAACTTGATAAGCAATTGCTTCTTAAGATAGAACATATTTTGTCTTTGCAAAAGTCACATTTCAATATTCAAAAACCAGCAAACACAACTTATATTTATACTTGAATTGAACAATGAACATAACGCTAAAAAAGATAGAGTTAATGCATAAATATATAGAAATTCAGTTTGTTAAATTCATAATTGGAAATAATGGCATTTTATTTATAGACTCCTCATGTCTGTTTGGATTGTTTGAAAGTATGCACCTTGCGCTTGTTCGGATCGAAGAGATAGACCCTTTGATCTGAACAACAACAAAATGGAAAGAGACTTTAGAAGTTAACAGACGAAAACAGTGCCAATTCGAATTCTAAGAGACAGAAAAGTTTTAAATTTTAGTTGGAAAGCTAAAACTGATCCGCGGTCTGGATTTACCCACAACCTGCCCCGTACCAAACGAATTTTGTTCAAAAGATTATATTTTTTTGACTCAAGGACCAAGCCGGCCGGGTTATGGTGAGCGGGTGACGCGCATGTGGTAATCTAAGGTTGTGTAGGAGCTCGTCCACTCGCAAAATTGCAATGTCCCAAGAGTTCAAACCCAAATGTCAAACTAGGAGTATATTAACACACCAAGTTTTTGACTTTCTTCCAATGTGAAACAATCATTTCACACTACACCAATCTTAGCTTATTCCATTAATTCAAGTGGCTCACTTTGAAACATAATTTCTTATTGAAACATAATTTCTCATTCAAATCTTAATGGTTTTGTACAAATAAATATATCTCGTTAATCTTTTCGCGAATGAGAACACATTAAAACTTAATCCCACAAATTTCAAGATGTGGGCCCCACTCTAATACAAGCTCAAAGTTTCTTAATTACACTTTGTCGAAACCAATTTTACCAACAATTTGTAGGACAATTAAGTAATACTTTTGATAATATAATCCAAGTTAGTTTGGGTCTCTATCAATATATACTTTCTTCTAGTTTTTCTCCTTTTTCATTGCAATATGAATTACATTTGTTTAAAAAAAAAAGCACGTTTCAAAAATATGATTCCGATGTTGACTATGCTCTCAAATTTTGCTGCAACAGGTATGTAAATTAACTTGTAAAACTTATCCAAAATCCAAATTTGATCAACTAGTTGGAAGCATTCTAGTTTTCAATCAGCCTTACAGTGTAATGATTCGTTATCATGGAGAAAGGGGTAGCCAGATTTTTTGGCCTCCTACCTCCATGATGATATGTTAATTTCGTGATTCAACAAAATGCAATCGTTTCATATAAAAATAAAAATAAAGTTCTCGACTAGTTTTTCTTGCAATTGCTAATACTTACCGGGGCAAGTGAACATATATCTATATCATATCGATAGAACATAGATTCAATTCCCTTCCGGCACATAACTTTTTAATTTGGGTTAATTGCACCAGAAGTCTCTAAAGAATGAAATTTTTTTTATTTTGGTCCGTAATGTTTCAATTGCATTATTTTAGTCTCTGAAGTATTAAATATGTTTCTATATGGTCCCTCAAACAGACAGTATTCAAATTGCTAATAATTTTTTATTATAAATTTGTCATGTAATACTTAAGTATGAACAAAAAAATAATTTGGAGAACTCTTGACCATATTTCTATTCAAATTTTAGTTAAATAACTACATATATTACATAGTTTTGATTATAAGCTATTCAAATTTTGATTAAAAAAACTATCCATGTTACACATTTTTTTGTCAAGAGTACTTAAATTTTGTTTGAGAGCTATGAAAATTATTTTTTGTATATATTTAGGTATTACGTGACAAGTTTATAATAAAAAATCGTTAACAATCTAAATATTGTTTGCTTGAAGGACCATATAAAAACATATTCAATACTTCAGAGACTAAAATAATGCAATTGAAACATTAGAAACCAAAATGAGACAAATCTCATACTTTGAAAATCTTTAGTGTAATTAATCCTTTTAATTTTCCTTTTTAAAGGGTACTCACTTATACATTGGATCTCATTTAAATTCATCTGATAAATTAATAAAAAATATATATTAGAGAAGATCAAAATCCACATACTATAGCACGCCAGGTGATCTTCTCGAGTAAACCTAAATCACAAATCTCGAGTAAACCTAAATCACAAATGTGTCATTAATGTGTCATTTTTTAACTTATTTACCAAGCTAAGACACTTTTTAAAAACAAAGTCAACAAGCCCAATTTTGTTAAAAAAAAAAGGGTCGACAAGCCTGATTTTGTTTAAATACAGGGTCAACAAGCCAACTTTTAAATAAAAAACATGATCTAATTAGAAAAATATGGTAGGCAAATAGGTCAAAAACGTTTTTGTTACTTTTCATTTTTAAACACTGTAATTACCGACCACATTTTTATTTATAAGCAGATTACTGACCCTATTTTTTAACAAAAGTGGGCTTGTTTATTAACTCCGTTTTTTAAAAAGTACTATAATTTATTTTAAAAGAGCCGTAAATTGGTTATGAAGTTTTAAAAAAGCGGTAGACCGGTAAATAACTCTCACCTGCACCAACCTTTACAGATGATCATCTTCCAAAGTGATGATAGACGCAGCAACTACTTAGCAACAGCAACAAAACTATAGCAGTGTAAAATTCATGGCTCATCTTCAATCTAACCTTTCATATATCGCAGGAGAATGCCCACATCGCTTTGAGACAAGTCTCAGAAGTACCAACAGTAGTATTATTTGACACCACTGGACTCTGTACAACAAAACACAAAGCAAAAAGGCCCTCGTATAGCTCACTTTACAAACTACATGGCTCCAGTAGTGTGCATTCCTACTGGAAAGACAAAAAACTCATAAATGCTCTTTCAGAAAATCACCTAAACCGATAGATACATTTACTGTAGTCTGAATAGTGTAAACTCCCCCCACTCCACCAATACATTTGCCATAGTCATCTAAAGATTTGGGCAAACAAAACTGTATCCCACAACACGAGAACAGGTTTGGTGACAGAATTGTGTGAACAAAGGAAATACGAAGCTCTGCAGTTCTGCTGCTATGTGAAAATTTGACATTATAATCATTTCAGAAATCCTGCTCCCAACTAGGCAGCCAAATGGCAATAACGGAAGCCAGGATGGGCGTGTTAATACTAGGAGTTGATCAATCAATGCCCAAGCTGGAGTAAGGCTCAAAGCCACCCTGACAATCAGCAAAAACCAAGATGAATCCTTTCTCGGCAATAATTGCATGGAGAAATAAGCTAATAGAAAGATAGACCAACCCCCAAAAATTTAGATAAAATAGAGCACTAGGCTTCTTACAGAAAAAACTAATGAATCTAGAATAGCCAAGTGTGTGGAGCAATGACAACTTCAAAAATCTGTTGAGAAAGGAGTACAACTCCATTTGATTTATTTATGTCCTTAGGTAAAAGGTTTCTCATTTAATTATTTTTTCTTCTAACAAAAGCGGCTATCCCATTTTCGACTGATCATCACCTGACTAAGAAAGAAAATAATGGGAACAACTGCAGGAAACAATGAACAGATTTAACTGTTTACTTTTCATTAAACCTACTTTACTCAAAAAAAAAAAAACAACTTACAGAGCAGTCATCATGGACACGCCATATGGTTTCACCCAGGAGATTTGCCACAGACAGGATCGTTAGCTGGGGGAAATAGTTCTTCTCTGACACAGGGATTGTATTTGTAATAATCACCTCCTGAAACAGCCCACTTGATAACCTCTCTATTGCAGGAGGACTGCAAAAAGGTAGAAAGAAGTAAGCAATTAACAGGTTTACAACAAAAGAGATCACTTGGATTACACAAAAAAAAAAAGATTACGCAAAATCCAAGACCTCTACTTGAACGAAGGTTTGTGCAACAGACTCGGTGGTTTTTAAAGACAAATTTTAGTGATTTTTTCATAGATCAGGAATAAGATTCATAAAAGAATTAAAGCCTAATTGGCTTACATAAAGGGATCAGGATTGGTCAGACAAAGGTCTTGCCCTAAGAGTTTCACTAGAATGTTCAAAAGGAACTCAAGAAATTAACCAGCAACTATTAACTGGAGAGTTGGAACCATACATATTCACAATCATTGGAGATATTATTTTCATAATTCACAAGTCACAACCTTGTGGAACATAGAAACTGATTAACAATGTAGCTCCAATTTTTCTGAAATCAAAATGTTAACTTCTTCCACTTCCAGCGTATCAAGATTCTGTGTCATAAAATAGCTTCACTAACCAAATTATAGAATATCCCATCTCATGAATAGAACACCTGGTGCTATAGAGAATAAAGATATACCTAAAGACGGCATGTGTGCTGCAAGCATACACTTCTCTGGCTCCCTCTTGGTGTAATAAAGCTGCTCCTTTGGCAATAGTACCTATAACCCACTAGCCAATGAGTTCATATGCAACGGAACCAACAAAGACCAAACTGTTAACACTGGCTAAAGTCAAAATAAAATAAAACAGAATTGTACAGAACGAGCAAGCATGTCAATATATTTGCAGTCAAAAAATTACTGATGAAGGAGAAACCTCTGACCAAACTCAACTTTTCCCTGAACCAAGATAATTCACATACAAAAAGACAGGGCAAAGAGCCCAGGAAAAATGACAAAAGATATGCTCATCTGGTTATTTTCAATTTGATAGCCGAACTTAATAATGGACAAAGTAAGTCATTTGGAAATATGCAAGCTAAGGCACAATATACAAGTAAATTTTGCGTTGTCAATGTTGCCTATAAGAAGGCATCCACCACAAGCCTCCAAGGTGCATGCCTGAACTGGCCATGCATAATTGCATATCACTCGTCTAGATTATGAACAAGAAAAAAATCAGGAAAAAAAAAGAAGAAAGAAGGGACGAAGTTGTAACAGTTTTCGTCCGTTACAGAATCATATTCCGTTACAGAATCATATTCTTAAGATCTTATCTACGTCATAAATAAAGACTCAGACAAATGTGCCCTTCCCTGCTTAAGATTAAAGACTACAATAACCATACTCAATAAAGGATGAAAATTTCTTTATTATTTATATATATATATATATATATATGTGTGTGTGATTGACAGAATACTGATCAAAGGCATCGATCACTTGTACCTATTTTTATCAATTACACAGGATGAAATGTGGGCCACAAATTTCACATATTTTGCAAATTGCAACATGCTTAGCATTGTTGTAGACATCATATATGCATCATTTACAACTTTGATGAATACTTTGCTAATGAGATAGAAAAAGAATAACAACTTCAAACCCCAATACGAAAAAACTTACCAGCAGTATCGATCATGTCATCCACCATAACAGCCACTTTTCCCTTAACATCACCAATCAAATTCAACACCTGAAAAAAGACATCTGGCACATGTGAGGGTTGGGAGGGGACACTTGAATATGGTATTCAAAAAAAAAAAATAGCACTACTTCCAGTACATGCAAAAAGACATCACGGCTCAGAGCCATTGACGATGGTAACTAATATAATAAGCATAGTCAGTGAAGGTGGAAATGACCATGTAGCATTGGCCATATATTTACACAAGCTCATAAATCACCCAAAAAAGCAAATAACAGAATGACAATCACAAATCTCCGTTACATGGATAATACAACAAATAATTTCAGCCGTAGGAGTGCCTAGATTTCATTTGGAGTCTCATAATATCAAGAACAACATCAAAATTAAATGTAGTTCAAAACAGCCATCCATTTAACATTCCACAAAGACCCAAGCATCTGATAAGTTACGTGTCTTCTAACTACTTAACAATGTCATAGAAAAATAAACTAGTTTATACTTACAATCGTCCTAGACACATTAAGCACCCACTTCCACAAAAATTAACCTATAATGTACAGTCTCTTCTAAATCAGCATCATCGTGTCAAGCTAGGACTAGACTGAGGAAACATATCCATAATGATTTGACAGTGTTCTATACTATGAACTAAGCGCTAAATTTGCAACTTATATTTCTAAGGAGCAGTTTCAGAAACCAGAAAATCGGTGGCAAGTAGAAATCTGGAGGATTTTATGTTTTCCTGCACTTTAATCAAGCCATTAATTTCTCGAATTTGGTAGAGGATCTTGTGCTCTGTGCCAGAATTTTTTTGAGAAAAAGATTTCTTCAAACAATTTCAGTGCTGATTTCAACAAAAATAATAAAATGCAGCGACTCTTAGCCCGATCATTTATTGGGATTCAAAACAGCCCCCAAAAAATATTATGAGAACTCAAAAGTTGAGAAAAGAACGAAGGAATGAGAAAAAGAGGAAAGAAGGCTTCACCAATCACCTTGGCATTTTAGCTATTCAGAACTCATAGGAAAGCATCACACATCACTTAAAGGTTTTGTGTGTTAATTTCTCTAAAGCTCTCCAATACATTACACACAAATACAAGTCACACATTGAAGATATACGTAAATTCTGAAGACTATTCAAGCAAAACATTGGACAACCCAACCTTGTTGGCTTCATTTGACAAATAAACTGCCTTGAATGACAAATATAGCCACAAATCAAAACCACTATAACACTATGGAACAGAAACAAAGAGCCGTACCAGCCCCTTCAAATGGATTGTGAAGGTGATTATGAGGCTAGATCATATGTATCCAAAGTTCTCGTGGTTCTGAAACAGTCCACAATTTTATACCAAAAAATATGAGGACAAATTCAAAGAAACAGTATATTTTAATCCTTCATAGCCATGGATTAGTTTTAAATGTATGATATGCCTGTTGGGTCAACACTAGATTAGGGGAAATAAAGACGGAGGACATAATGGGAAAAAGTCATATTCATAAAGAGTAAATAATGTAACATAAAACAATTAAAAACAAACTTAGAAGTAGCATCAAAATATGATTAGAAACAGAAATCAGAACTCTTCCACCAAAACTGTGCCAAACAATTACGAAACATAACGAGCAACTAGGCAATGGAACCAAATGCTTCAGAAGACCTTACCTCTGCAACATTGTGTCCATGTCGCCTTTTATCCACAATGGCTAGAGGTGCATCAGACAACTTCTTGGCAAAAGCTCGTGCTCTAGCAACCCCTCCAACATCTGGTGAGACTACTACCAAATCATCAGAGCAGATGGTCTTGCTGGCAAGGTAATCAAGTATGACAGGCTAGTTGTGCAAAAACAATCAAAGGAAAAATTAATGAACCAAACCATATTCACATAAATTAATGGTAGAAGGTTAATAATGAATCCAGTTACAAATGAATATAAGAAACATCAATTATGCTTCCATAGCAATGCCAAACTAATTTCATTTCAAATTCTTTCAAGTGTTCATTGCTGACTACATATCCAAGGCAAATGCCATGATAGTGTTTGAGATTATCATAGGACCAATCCTCGGAAGATCTTATTACCTGACCATGTACATGATCCACTGGAATATCAAAATAGCCCATGGACTGCCCAGAATGAAGATCACAAGCAAGAACGCGATCTGCACCTGCTTCAGTAATCAAATTTGCTACAAGTTTGGCCGCAATTGATTCACGCCCTTGTGTCTGAAACAACGGTAGATAGAGGTAATGACTGTAATCAAACTCATTTGTAGAGTAAGAAGGATCTAACTGTAAGGTGTGGTGTCAACATAACTAGACTTTGCAAATGGCAACTGAAAAACAGAAACAATGCCAAAACTACCATAAAAATAAAAGGCCAGCACCCAGGTCAAGAAAACTTGGAGTTATCTATAAGTCAAGACTTATTTTTGAGGAAGGCATTTAATTGCCCCAACTTTTTTCCTATTCAATTTGTAGTTATACTAAAAAGAAGCTTCTCTAAGCCTTATTATAATACATGGTTAAGCTTCAATCACCAAACAGATTTACCCAATGTGGGTTTGTCACACTCCACTTATGACACAAAGTTACCTTTCGATCAGCCCTTGCATATCCAAAATACGGAATAACTGCAGTAATATTTTTTGCCGATGCCCTCCGACATGCATCAATCATTATCAAAAGCTCCATAAGATTTTCATTTGCAGGAGGACAGGTAGGTTGCACAAGATATACATCACACCCTCTGACACTCTCTTGCAATTGAACGTAAATCTCACCGTCAGCAAAACGCTTTATCTTAATCTGTCCAAGCTCCAGACCCATGTAGCAGGCAATTTCCTATCCAATAATAAGATTCATTAGCAAACATTTCATAACTGACTTACTAAATGAAAGTTCAAGGCAACAATAGAATATTGAAAGAAGACTTACAAACCTAAAAAAAAACTAAGATATGAAAAATGGAAGAACATTAATAAAAAAATGCACAGAACTGATATTGGAAGTAAATTGGACATCACATTGTACTTTACACATTGAAGGATTAGAGTGAAAGAAAGCAATGGCATTCCAGACTTAGAAATCAATGAGCAACCTATCATCATTAACACATTAAGAAAAATGAAAAACCTTATTTCTTAACCCCCCCCCCCCCAATATATATATAGAGGAGGTACTGCCATTTAAGCATCTCTGATTAGTCTGCATGACATTTGGGTGAACCAATCTCTTCCCATCAACTCCCACTGGTTGAATTTAAGCACTTTCTGGCTTTCCTTGCTGCACCATTTATGTTAACGCCCCAAAGATTTTCAATCCAAAACTAGTAACTGCTAGGTCATGCGTTGCATATTCATTTGACCAGACAACATTTGTCAGTAGATCATGTTTTTCATTTTGAAGCTCTTTTTCAAGGTTCAGATTCCAGACAAAGACAACCAAAATCCATCAGGAAAGGGCAAACCTTTTCAAAAATAAAGTCCTTGAGTCTGATGCAACCAATACTCTTAAATGCATATAGAAATAGAATACTTAGTTGCTTAAGACCATCTCCAACATCCAGCCTTGACACAAATTTGAAGTAATATTAGAATAAAAACCTTGATTTGATACTAAATGCTTCAATGCAAAAACTCAAATTTAAAAGAGGATCATCTCAAATAAAGGAATGAAACTTGTTTTTACCCTATTTTTATTCAAATTTAAATTTGGGTCAAGATTTGAGTAGCATCAGGCGTCTGTAATTGTAATTGTCAATACCAGATAATAAACACCATTCCAAAATCAAAAAAGAGTATGGATTTAGCTAATATGGGGATCCCCTATAAATCTGCTGCCAGAGTGTCTTATTTTTTGGTTGTATCATATGTTCAATGCGTTTGTGTCAATGCCTAAGAACCATAGTTGTCAAAGGACCTAAGTATACTTACCTCCTCTCTCTCATTCACAATTTCTTCTTGAGTTTACTGGATTTCCCCAGCATCCCCACCGATCATCCACCCCTACAAACAAAAATACACCCAGACCCCTATCACCACCATAATTGCCACTGCTCCTTTTTCTTTTGCACGATGAATTATTCCAAAATTAGCTGAGAAGTACCTACCCTCTGGCATTGTCATAGATTAGATTAGTCAACTAAGCACATATTAAAATACAACGCCTTCTAATACTATATTCAAAACCAGATAGATGCAAGTGTTCATACAATCCATGTGTGGTTCTTCTATTGTCTGTTCTCTGTCAAGAAAACAGTCATTCTGTTGTTTTTTATATATTTATTTTATGCAATATTAGAGAGAGATAGTTGGTCAATTGGAGGCTATGTAGTAGTGGCTTAGTGGTTTGGTATTTGTGGAAATTTTTAGGTGGTTAATTAGATAATGGAAGAATGGGTTAGGTTATTTATGAGGATAGTTTTTATCCTCTTGCATTTAAAGGCCCATCAATCAATGAAAATGGTATGTTGAATTTGTGTTGAACTTCTTTGTGAAGGTTTTGGAAGTCCGATTCCCCTCAAAGTGAACCAATGAAGGTTTCTACTCCCGTCAAAGTGAGTTTTCTATCCCTCATTCTATTTTCTTTTGTTTTCTAAATCCTTCAAAAATGTGCACATATCACTTTCTCTTTGCTTTTCGGCTTTTGTTTCAATTAATATCCATATTCCTTTTTCTTTTTGTATTTATTAATTCCTTGATGGAACAAGCCAAGACGTAACTAAAATATCAAGGCAAAAAAAATGTGCACATAGCGTGCATAAGTGTATTCAATTACAAGCCAAGAATATGCCCCAAAAAAAAAAAAGAAAAACCACCTGAGAAAGTGCAGGATTAGCTGTGCCCGAAAATATCCGAAGCCGGGTATCATTCTGTTGAATTGCATATCTTTCTGTTTGATTCAAAGCTAAGAAACTTGGGAATGTCGCCTGTTCAGCACTTAGTGTTGGTATGCGTCCATTTTCCTTAAACTTCAATGGCTCCGCAACATTACACCTCTACAACACAACAGTCCATTACCCCGTATCAATAAAGCTAACAGGATTACCAGCCAATAACCTTAAAAAAAAAAACACAAATTCACTGTATTTGTGTCTGCGAATGTGTGATTAAACTACTTGCCCTAAAAAGTAATTAAGCACAAGACTGAGACGTAACGTTTAAACACCATTATCTGTCTATAAACACATACATATGCGAACAAATATGCACATTTTCATTCGATTTTCAGTCATCCAACGAGACATGTATACACATTGAGAAGAGAGAGAGAGAGTCCTTACAACGACGCTTTTTCGAACAGGGATTCCAGAACGAAACTTCTTTGTTGAGACAAGAATTCCAGTTCCCGAGAGAACAAGGGACGCCATTATTAGTCTTGAGTGTGGAATGGGTGTGTGTATGTGAGAGAGAGAGAGAGACGGAGAGTCTGTGGGGTTTAGGGTTTCAAATATCTTCTTTTTCTCCCACTGCCATTCTTGATTTTGTGATGTTACTGAGACCCCTGCCTTTTTGTGTGGAATCCGAAACCCTCTTTTTTCTTTTTTTTTCTTTTTTTTAGAATATTAACCTAACAGACTACTCCACGCAACTCTTTAAAAAGAGAAGCGAGAAGAGCTACTAAATATTCACACACGCTCAAAGACTTCCAATGTGAGAAACCCTGCCTTTTTGCTTTGGTCTTTTGAAGTAAATAAATTAAAATTCTAGTTTTAAAATAAATTAAAATTCTAATTTCATTTCTAATTCTTACACGGACATTTTTTTTTTCATTTTTTAACAATTTTCTTGGTTTGTTTCATTTTGTCAGATAATTTTGGATTTTCTGCTAATTTTATGAGATAATCAATTTGTTTAATAATTTATTATATAATTTTGATAATTATCTTTAGTCAAACTTGCATGTATTAGATTTATCAAAAAAAAAAAATTGTCAACGAGAGGAAAGAGACAAATATTAATTTATTTTTGCTGGAAGAGGGGCTAAATATTTCAATTTTAATATACTGAAATATTGCAAAAACAAGATGAAAACAATTTTATTTTTTTTTATAAAAATTCTGAATCATTAATCAAAACGCATCGAGACACATTGAAACATAAAATTTTTTAATATTCAATCCCTAATTTATTTTTGGTTTTCATAAAAAGAAAAATAGAAAATTACACCTAGACTCCTTAAGGTTTGTTACTTAATTACTCAGACCCCCTAAAATTTGTACGCGCGTAACACTTGGACTCTGCTATAAATATATAATTTAATAAATTACACACAGACCTCTTAAAGTTTGTAAACATATATTACTTAGACTACATAAATTTAAAATATTATATTTAGACCAAAAATACTTCAATCAAAGAGAAAATATCAAATATTTTAAATTTTACAATTAAAATTTTTGTTCTATTGTATCTTTTATTGAAATAAAATCAAAAATAAAAATTTAATTTTTTCTTAAAAAATCATAATTAGTATATAATTATATTGTCTATTGGAATTTAATTTGGTCATTTAAAAGATCAAATTAAAATACCAAACTACACTAATTAAAGCTAAAAGATATTGTGTCCATTACAGTTTGACCCCTTGTTTAATTTTTTAGTTTTATTTTAATAGATAGTATAATTATATACTACCTATGATTTTTTTAAAAAAACTAAATTTTTATTTTTGATTTTATTTCAATAAATAAAATAATATAATATAAATTTTGGATGTAAAAGTTATGTTCTATTACAACTGACTTAGACCCATTGTTTAATTTTTTTTTCTTTTAATAGATAATATAATTGTATACTAATTATGATTTTCTAAAAAATATACATATTTTTTAATTTTAATTTTATAAATTATACAATAGAATATGAATTTGAATTGTAAATTTTAAAATATTTGATATTCTATCTTTGATTGAAATATTTCTTGCCCAAGTATAATATTTTAAACTTAAAAGGTCTAAATATTATATACCTACAAGCTTCAAGGAGTCTAAATGTAAATTATTAACGAATATATTTACAGCATGACCTAAGTATTACGCGGGTACAAACCTCATGAAATCTGTGTGTAATATTTCAAATGTCAGATGGACTGGATGATTAAATGACAAACCTCACGAAGTCTAGGCGTAATTCTCCCAAAGAGAAAAGTTTCACACGATTCAAAACGAAATTTAACTCATGAACACCTTCAGCTTATTGCAAGATTCAGGAGAAGTGAGCAATAGACAAGCTTAGCCCATTTTCAAGAGACTGATTCTCAAGCTCGAACACTAACAAAATCATTAATATACAGACAACACTTCCATGAAACTTGCTCCAAATTAACACACATGTATGGCATCTCCATTGATATTGGTATTCTAAAGATTCCCCAGTGCAGCTGAAAATGTCTGTGCAGGTTCTTAACAAACCTACACAGCATCTGGCATAAAACATGTATTCAGAAAACAAGAATTGGACAAAACTCAGTGAAAAGTCTATTGCAGTTCTAAACAGAGGATTAAGAAGTTCTTTTGAGGGTCATCTTAAAAAGGAACAATCGAAAACCCGAGCTCGGAAGAAAACATCAAGCAAATAAGAATCTACATGTCAGGTTAGGCTTCAAGAAGACACTCCATATGGGAGAAGTGCAGCTGCCACAATCCTGCCTTCTTCATTTAGTATGTTGTAAGTTGACGCAGCATTTCTCTGCAGAAAAAAAGAATAGGAATCCTTTAGCAATTTTTTCCTTAATAGAGCACAATAGCAACACAGGATTCATGCAGCCAACCACAAAAATGTTGGGACAAGGATTTGCTGAGTTGACTAAATGAATGCTTTAGTAAATTTTACTAGGGTTAATTACTAAATATACCCCCTTCAGAATTTCCCTGCAAATACCTGTTTCAGACAAGTAGCAATATTACTTCCACTTCTAACAATTTGGACCTTAGAACTGATTCAACTTCATTGAACGCAAGAGACTCCAAGTACGGTGTGATATTTCCACAATAAATTGAAACAACTTCTTGCTCCAATTCGTTATATGACATTAGTTGTCTTCTAAGCTATGCATTATGTTCGGCTTCTTGGATGAAAATGTGATGACAAATGCCCATATGAATTGTTCGATTTCCACAATAAGCTCATATTATAAGATCACCAATAGAGAAACGCAATTCTAACAATTATTACAAATAAAGTACAGAAAGAAATTGTTTCTGATAAATACCGAGTCAACTGTTTCTAATTTCATGCCAGTAGACCGAATGAAGCGTCGGAGCTCAGGATCTACTTGTTGAATGTATCTCCCACAACCAAGAACCAAGATTTCTGAGATGTCAAAAGTGCTGTCTTAGTTTGAAATGCAAAGACAATAATGGAGACTGATTGCCGTTACGATAAACTGATATCTTCTACTTTGCAAACTACATCAAAAAAAGGGGGAAATCAACTTAATGGGTCAATGTGACAACCCTTTGACAGACATTGATTTTCTTGGTAATGAGGTCTTGTCTAACATTGAGGACATAAATTACATCTTAATGACTTGCAATGCTGTCTATGCCAATCATTCTTCTCTGAACCAATCCCGGGAGAAGAGGATCAGCATGAATCCTTATTCTCCATTCCAGTTGAGAATACATAGGTATCTATTTTATCTGTTATAGCCATTTAATCTGCTTTGTGCAAATTTTGCCCATTAGAATAGATTTCATAAGAAGGATATCATAGATCTCAACATCAGGCTTTGTGCAATGTGTTTCAACAGGTCAATCATTAAGGCTCAGCTCCAAGATATACTAGCAATTGTGGAGAGTGACTCCATATCGGGAGGATTTGCATCCCATTGATCCAACAATCTGTACAATTTCCTCCTAGAAAGCAGCACCTTATTATCATACCAGAATTTGGAAGACCAAACACACCACCAAGAATTACTTCACTGAATCCAAAAAGGGCATGCCAAATGTGGCTAGAATAGACTGCCCACAGCACATATTGGAAACTTGGACAGTAATCCAAAGAAGCAGCACCCAGCAGTTCATTCTAGCATTGCTGTACAACCATACTACACGGGCTACTCTATGTTGACATGTTCCGAAATGCAGTTGCCTCTTCTATAATTATAACCACAAACACACCACCTTACTGGCTGCTTGGCTCTCAAAGAAACAACTAACTCAAATAATCTAATATTTTAGGAAAAGAGCAAGGAGATGCTCCCCTAAAAGCTGGACCTATCTCTTCCTCCGAGTCGTGCCTCACCAAAACTAGTGATTTTCTTACAGTCGTGACATCGCTCCGCCAGAACCAGTGTGGACCAGGAACAAGACCAACCTAATTGCTGGACTGAAATATGAATCCTATTGATAATCATAGGCCGAAAAAATGCAGCCTCCAAAATTTACTTTGACCCAGATACAATCTGTAAAGCTAAAAGACATGAAACCCATTTGATTAAAAGGGCAACCAACAGGTGGTTTCATGTATCGCGCTTTTGCTAAGTGAAATTTGAAAAGTAAAAGAGAAAAGCCATGGTAAATAGATTGCATCTTTGAGAAGCTGAGTAAAATGTAAAATACTGGATTTGAGCTTTTTGATATCTTAGTATCACATCCTTCATCAAACATATGTATTTGACTTTTCACCTGGAATAGGCCGCACAATTTGGAAGAGAGATAAGCTGCAAGGAAGCACAAATACTATGACTTGTCAGATATATGTATAAGAGACCCTACCAGTAAAAATTGTTTCTCTATTCAAGCCAACAGAGAATTCACAAGAAAAACACTTAATTCTAACAAATCAACAGATGGTGGACTATTCAGACACAATATAAAAAGAAATCACAAATGACGAAATGATATTTGAGATTCTCTGAATCAGACTTAAGAGGCGCATGGGGAATCCTCGGGACACTAGCTCAGGAGCTTGTAAAGACCTGTGATTGGTCTGGTAAAAACCTAAATTTTTTTGAAACTAAACCTTTTCCAAAATTTATTGACATTCCCTCCAAAATTTCTTTCCAAGTTATTACCATGAGGAAAGCAATAACATCCAAAATCTAAAAATGAACTCAAAAATCAAAAACTCGTTTTACAAATGTTAGGTCTAAGAAGCCAAAACCATGATGATTTAAATTTGCCTACCTTCTATTTTCTGATAATCTTGTCCTTGAACCCTAAAGCTGACAACTAGGACCATGTTGTGTAACGCTGACCATCCCCACGCTGTGAAGAGGATGATGCAAAACTTACGCACCATTAATGAAAGCAAACATAATTAGAGGATGCAATACAGATAGATTGCATGGTATAAATAGTTTGTGGCAATGATAAGTAACTGAGGAAGCCAAAGCAATGGTTATGAATTAAAACCAGTATTGTAGCCACTATCTTAAAATATTGTTAAGAACTTTCTCACCACTATGAGTTGAAAATGCTTAATGATCCAAAACCAGTTTTTAAAGAGGGTTCAATAGTCCTGCCAACAAGCTGACATATCCATCAAATACCAAGAATCTAACCATCCAACTTAAGGAAAAAGTATATATAAGCAAGTAATGACTCAACTCAATTCAACAATGACTTGTTCCAAATATTTGGAGAGCAATTGGCTAAGTTCAAAAATTCAAATAAAAGATCAAGTGTGTGCAATCAATCTATCTTAAGTTCATACGTGCAACAGACAATTCCACTTTACACTGAAACAAGAATTAAGACACATAACCATGTTTAACAGTTATATGTACCTATCTGCAGTGATCTCCGAAAATGTTTTGGGGCTCCAAGACATTAGCAGGTTTCCAACACAAAGAAGGCTACCTTCATAATGAACCCCATTAACCATGAACCCTGTATCCGTAAACCTATAACACACATCCAAACAGAAAAAGAACGGCATAACGTCAGTCACATATAGCTGGTTTGAAAGCAGCCGTGAACACGATGCACAAGTCAAAATTAAGTCTCGCACTAATTTTCAGAATGAGATTCCCTCACATACATTTTTTCTCTAATTCCCATCTTGTCGATTTACCCACGATGCATTCAAGTGGGGATTTATTGTATACAAGAGGTTCCTCACTCATTAATGGTGGATAGTCTGTTAAAAAAAAGTATTGGAGGGGATCGAACCCCTGGTTTTTCATATTACTCAACTTAAATTTGAAAAATCCGATACCAAAACCGGATTGTGTTGTTTACTACAATCCAATTTTTAATATAAATGGACTTAATATGAAAGGGTCAATAACATTAATTATTTCACATTCAGCCAGCTAATGGCTACCAACAATTTCGGAGAGAGAGAGTGGGGAGGGGGGTGTGTTTTCGGGATATCTACAACTGATTATAAATTTGACAATTTAAACAAATTAAGACAAACAACGACCTTATAAATATTCAAAAAAATGACAAAATACGAAGATATTATGAGGAAATATGAAAAAATTTATTAGATAGTGTTTAACAAGTAAATCAACAATTGAACGGTATGGCCATGAATTACTAATAATATGCTAAAATGAACAAGTTCCTAAGCTCAAAATCAATTCAAAAATACAGGAAACGGCAAGAAATGAACCGAATTTGAGAGAATATCAAACGATTTTCAAGAATGTTGTCATTTACAGGTACAAAAAATTGTATAGAAATGAAGAAAACTACACAAAGGAAATAAAATTCGAGTACTTTTGAAAGCGTAATTGGTCCTCGGGGACGTTGTCGATGAGATTGATCTGGTCGTAGAGAGAGAAAGCTCGTCGCAATGATGGTAAAGGTTGGTTCTGTAGCTTTGGGTGTGGACTAACCCCCTTTCTTAGGGCTCGCATCAGTGTTGGTAATGTTGCCACTGCTCTCTGCCTCACCGCCATCTCTCTCTCTCTCTCTCTCTCTCTAGCTAAGACCAAAAGGAACATCAAAGATTGGGGGTGATTGTGTATTTATCCTATGTGCCCCTCGATTCTTGATATTTGCAAAACTTCCCCATTTGGTTTCTAATTTCCATTCTCCAACTCTAAGATTCAAATTTGAGTAGGATTTGAATAAGGGTTTGAAATGACCATAATGTATCTCTTTTTTAACTTACGGCCAAAAACATTATAACATGATACGGGTAAAGTTTTTTTATTCTATTATTTTAGTTTAGTTTGTTATTTTTGCGATTATAGTTACGAGTAACAATCGTGTCGTAATATTATGAGTTTGTATCAAGTATTACTCAACTTGAACCTAACACATTTAATTAATTGTGTCATGTCAATCCAACCTGTTTAGTTTCGTGTCGTATTCATGTTGATTTATATAACTTTTGAATTAAAAATTTAACACTAAAATTAAAGTCTATTACTCTTTTGTCTCCAAATCGAACTTACACTCATCCTTTTTTTATAAACTCAAAATTAACTTAACAAATATAATAATAATAAGAAGTAAAAAAAATCCACTTTTTGTAGTAGGATTATGTCTATGATTAAGAAAAAATAACAAAAATTTGGCATTTTATTCCTATAAAATTAGTTAAAAGTGTTAATTGTGTCAATTTTACTTTTTATTGTATTTGACACTAACCTAATCCATTTATTATTTGTATTAATAGGTCGTGTTATTTACGGGTTCATATTAAGCAATGATCACTAACTTTTGGGTCGTGTTTACGTGTCGTGTCAAAAATTATCTTCCCTAATCATAGCTATAAATAAGTAGGAGTTATAGTAACAAAAATTATTTTTCAATATTATAGCAAATCCCAAAGGAAGAACACATGAATGTAGAAAATTGTCTTGATAATCGAGAATTACTGTTTTTTAAATTTGTTCAGTGTAGTATTACTGTTTCTACAATGACTCAGAAGAAGCCCCATTCTGCAGAATTTTAGCACATCAAAAGGCTCTTTACACATGGGAACTGGCTGGAAAACAGATGAAGCTTGAACCGTCTCTGCCATGGTCATCACCATCTTGCTTGATTTTCGGTAAAGAGCCTACTAAAACCAGCTCCTGTCGATCATGGTTCAAAATATTGACCAATCATGATACGAATTGACCTTCCGAGACAAAACTAATACACAATACGTATAAATCCCAAATTTCGCATAACTCGACCGAGTTATAATCTGAATCTCTTGTCATATTTAACATTTTTTTTAGGTCGTATCACCAAATATTGCGCCTCAACATCGCAACTAATGTTTCTTATAACTCTCTAAGTCGAAAGCCGATACCGCAAACTTGAACCATGTTGCTGACGCAGGCATGGTTTACAGTCCTCGGCTTTGCATTACAACCACGTCCAAGTTTTTGACCTTTTACTTCTCCAAAACCTGTTTTTCGACTTCTGGAGAAAAGATCATAGCACAACCAAACAAGCCACACGGAAACAAAACTCGAGAGGGAAATGTACTTAGGAATCGAAAGTTTCAAATGGGCATATGAAACCTGAATAAATCACCAATCATTACAACATTTCAGCAGCTATGTAACCCATATTCTTCTCGAATAGTACTAGATTATTTTACCTTGTAACATACAACTAATGCAACCAAAATAAAACATCAATGAACACAACGTTACTTATTACACCATGAACAAAAGATTGCTCATTACTCGTTCGAAGCGGGTAAAAAAAAATGATGATGTTGCAAATATTCTTGCAGAATGGTCTTTATATTGTAATCTTTTATTTGAAAAAACATGTAAACAAAAAGGTTACGTAAATGTATAAAGTCAAAACTCATGAGGTAGCATATGAAGGGGCAGGCAAGAAAGGGAATGGTGCAACTGAGACATATGCTACAGCAGGTGGTTGAGCTTGAGCACCAACGGCAGTGTGTTTAACTCTATTCTGATGGTTGATAATTTCAGTTTGTGTCAGTAAAGAAATTATCTGAAATGAAACATTTCAGGTGGTTGAGCTTGAGCACCAACAGCAGTGTGTTTAACCCATACACGTTGACACAGAAGCCCAGACATAAACACCGGAAGGTTAGCATGGAACATTCTCCTGGTATTCTTTGATGTGCAGTTTAGGTAAAATGACATAGCTGTAGCACTGATTTCAAGAGCTGGAAGTGATTCCCCCTGCAGACACCATTTGATAATTAAGCAGTGCAATGGGATGAATTCTCCATAATAAATAGCCACCAAGTCATTTTAAATTGTTCATGTCACACCATCATCACATCCTCTGTCACAGCAGTAACCAGGACTGATCATCGATGTCCCAACTCTGCATGGTCATTGTTGTTTGCTACTTGAAGCCTGCTCGCGTGGAGGGAACAAGATTAATATATTTTAAGTCAGCAGTGAATTCATGAGTTATGATACACACAAAACTCTTTTTGTTGAAAGTGAAATATATAGAGGGTGGAGGGCGGACTACACGCGACCAAAAACCTTCTATATGCTCGCAAAACTGTTGGGATTTAACGTGCTTTAAATCCATAGATAAATACACATAATCCAAAATACAAACCAAGAACAAGAAATAACGAGGAACAAGAAATAACAAGGAACAAGAAAGAACAAGACACACGAATTTTTACGTGGTTCGGCAATTTGCTATGTCTACAAAGCTACAAGAATTTCACTATTAAAAAGAAGGAATACAGTACAGTTCACATTAAACCTTAATCACCTAAACAATATTTTTTATATGTCCTGCACACCGGGTCACAAAAGCAAGCGCAAATTTTTTTTTCCCATGGTGTTGCCCCCGGACCCCTACAAGGCTTAGTCCATGAGCGCCAGCTTGGACCGATGAAAATTTTTCATTAAAAAACCACGCAACATTATTTTGAGTCGGAGTCATCATTTAGATCACACACAAAAATTAGACTCCACAAAAAAACAACAAAAACTTCAAATTTTCCCCTCCATTGAATTTGAATCATTCATCGACCAACAAATAAGAAGGGTAAAGGCTTGGTTTTGCCAACATATTTTGTCGCTTATTTTCTATCTACACATAACATCAAAATCTTTACTTCTTTCCCTCTCCCTCTCCCTCTTCCTCTCCCTCAAACACTAAAGTCAACAAACAACCATCACTCCCCTAATCAAACAAAAACCACCATAATCTTCGTCGCAGCCATCAATCATACAATTACTGTCTCCAAAATTTGACTTAATGAAACACACACTAAATTTTTCTCTTACTCTTCTAATTTGCTAACACATACACATGCGCGCGTACTTTGTACTTTCAAATCCACCACAATCACCAAATCATATTAGTCAAACTACTCATGTAATCATATGACATAAGTAAAAGACGACCAAAAGTGAGCCCCAACAGTACCATCTATCTAATAATAAAAAATAGTTATAATTAGAAAATTGAATTTTCAACTTACGAAAACACATAAATGGTTAAAATTAATTCAATATTTATTTATCTTGATTCAATGGTACAAAATTTATCTCATTAAAAAAAATTAAATGGTTATTTAAACATATAAATATTGAATATTAAGTATTTATTTTTTGGTATTACATAGTGTCTTGAGGCACTGGGTTAGCTAGTAATAAAAGAGGATTTAATTAGTAAATCAAGTGAAATAATAATGTTCAACAAACATTACTGTAAGTAAAATTGAAAATATTTAAATCTTTCGGGTATAAAGTGCAATTTGCCTATAGATATATATATTTTACCAATCCGCTCACACACGCTATATATCTAGAAACAGATGGAGACGTTGGACCCAATTCGCCGAGACCAAAGCGAAGAAAGAAGTCTCAACAATATTGAAAAAAAGTACACTAATCCTCCGTCTGTTTGTTGTTTTTAATTAGGGTTTATGTGATTAACGATTTAGTTGGTTTTAATCGATTGTATAACAATGTTTCGATCTTGTTCGTGATGCTTTTGACCTATCTGTCTTTAGTTGGCTTGAATCATGTATAATACTAAGGATTTCAAGAATGTTTGGTTTGTTTTGTGCTTATTATAAGCTTGGGATTTTATATAATTTTTGCTTGAATTTCATATTGAAGTTTTTGATGGGTCACTGTTTTTATAATTCCTTCGCTTGCTGTTGGAGTATTACTTGATTGTCTTTTAAGTAGGTTTTTTTTTCAAACCCTTAGGGTGGTTCAGCCTGTCGTTTGGTAACCCCGACAGGTTCAATCCCTTCCCATCATGGACATGTTATAATAACCCCAGCTGATAGCCATCGAGCTCGCCGGAGTAATCATCGCAAGCCTGCCTAGACACCGGTACCAAAAAAAAAATTGATTTTTGTTTTAATTTTTTTTTTCAGGGTTGGTTATGGGAATTTAAGGAATAATTGGTTTTAATCAAATCCATGTCCTCCCGTGGTGATAGAAAGTAGCCTAGGAACTGAAGGAAAGCACTGTAATTACTGTAGCGGATTCGCCTGTTCGACTGCAAGGTTCCTGTAGATACTGATTTCTTTTACTTTACAATGAAACTGAATTTAGTATGATCCTCTTGTTGACTCCGTTGGATGATTCTTGACATACTTCAACCTTTGAAATATTTTTTGAGTTAGTTTGGTCATAATCCACCCTTTAAAGTTCTAGTCTTTCCCAGTTCCTGTCAGTTTAAGTTCATGGTTATTTTGAATTCTAGCCCCATCAGTTACTTGTAGCCAAAAATGTACTCTTCAGAAAATGGAATTTGGTTAATTTTTAGGGGTTCTGTAAACTTGTATGTAATGATGGATAATGTTGTCATTCTGGGCATGTTAGGATCTCTAGGGAAAAGAAGTGGCAATTACTTTGGTTGTAGATTGAAAGTGCTGAACAAAAACCTTCCAGAGATAATTGCAGATTTGGTAACGCAATAGGAACGTAAATTGAGTGACGTGATTGTTGATTGGGATTGAATAGCCGATACTTTGGTCTCTATAGTATGCATGAAATTATGTGTATATAATTGCCTAGTATATAGTCATCACCTGAATTCGCTTATAGTTTTAGAACCTGTTTGCCCTTTTGCTATGTTATTTATATTGTGTAATAGGTAACACAAGTTTATGTTTGAAAACTGTAGAATGTGGATATGGACTAAGTTTGTTATAGGGATGTGTCGAGGACACCTGATTTGTTTGTTTCATGGGTCTTGCTTGAGGAGGCTTAAGCATAGCTGAATTTCAGTCTTTAAGGCTATCCCCTTTTAGGGCTTTCACTAAATCATATCCAGGGAATCTTTAGGTTGTATTAAACACGCTCTTTAAACATTGACACTAATAAACAGTTTGGAATAGTTAATCCTCTTAATGAGCATTTTAAAGTGCAGGTTTATGCATGGTTGTGAAGAAGATTATAACATGCAATGTGTATCGTATATTTGACTTTCTGCGGGCTCAATCCCACATCTTGGTTGGAAAATTGACTAATTAGCACGACATGTGGATTTATTGAAATCTTTTAGGATTCGTTCTAAGGTTATTGGATTGATTTCCAGCAACATGGAGTTTATTCGAGAATTTGTCACTTGCCCCAAGGTGAAAATAACTCAATTCCTTCAATCGCACTAGTTAGAGATAGGGAATGGTTCAATTATGCAACCACTTGTGGTCAAGAGATGTATTATTGACAATGGTGCAAGTTCCATCTGTGTTGATAGTTCATGCCTTCTCTTGAACTACTATTTAGTTAGTATGTCTAGCAGATTAAAAAATATATATATCGATTAATTAATAATATATTTCCTATTTTGGTGCTTGTAATTGAAATGTATTGCTGGTAGAAAGCAATTAAGATATAAAGTGAAGGCTTTGCCTTCTTGAGGTTCAGGGTTCAAGTCTCCCTCCCTCTCCCCAAAAAAAAAGGAAGAAAAAGAAAAAGAAAAAAAGGTAAGATAGTGAGGTGAAGTCTTGTTCATGTGGACAATAATTTTTCTGTATTTTTGTTTTTGACTCTTGGTTTTTCTAGGTTTCATCCTTTTGCTTCATGTAGATGCTGACTTTGGTAGTACCCTGTCATTGAGACTAGAGTCCTTTGGATGAATGTTGTAAATTTATCAAAGCCATAATTCAACCCCAGAACTGTTCTTTATATATATATATATATATATATAGGAAACACAATTTTATTAAAAGAAAAAATAGTGTACAAGTGAAACTAATGAGAAAAAAGCAAACAAATCAATCACAAGTTGCCTTCCAATTTGCCAAAATTCTTTAACTGTTCTTTAATTGGACGTTTATGCTCGTCCACCCTTCAAGTCAAGAATTTTGCCATTTCTTTCAACATAATTGTAAGCTCCTAATTATTGTAGCCAAAACCTTACCTTTCGGAAACAACCCTGTATAACTTAGATGCCACTAGAGTTTTGCAATCCCGTATGTTTTCATTAGCTCTGGCAAATTTAGCTGCACGTTTGAACTTGATGCTTGGGAAAACAAAAGGTTGTGACCGGGGGATCAAAATTTTGTTCCGTTTCACGTGAATGACTGAAGTTTTTTCGATGTAAGTGGAAGCCAATACTTACTGAGCGACAGAAAGTTGAAATTCCCAGATTTTGGAAGTGAAATTCCAGCATTTCAAAATCAATATTTTCACATTATTTCTCTGTTTTCGTTATGTTACGGAAAAATTTCCATTTCGAAGCTAACCAAAACCATGCACCGACACAAAAAGTTTGTTCTTTGGCTGTGCGACTCCATTACGTGGTTATTTTTTCTCTTCATCCTTGGTTGTTAATTTCTCATTTAATCTTCAGATTGGTGGTTGAAAACCATTAATTTCATTTCTATTCGGAACTAAAAGTTTGAAGAATATGATGTAACTGAGGTGAAAAAGGGATGTAATTCACCTAAATCTTTAGGTATTAAGTTAGCTTTTTTGAAGAATTAACTAGAATTTTTGTCGAACTTCAAACATTTTGCTTGTAGGTCTTGCACTGCTGCATTGATTTTGATATCTTTTCTTCTCAGTATCCACCACTTGGTTAGTAATTGCGTTCTCTTGTTACATCTTTTTGTTTTCTTGCTCATTTGGGAGGACTTTGTGGAGTCGCTTATCTATTTGATGACTGAACTAGTTTTCTTTCTTCAGTGTCACAGGTTTGTGTACCTCTTTTATATGTTTGGAAATTTATATTGGTCTAGCGTGTCCTATAATTCCTATACTATGATCATGTTGTGCCCAAATGGATTGATATTCAATTTTTGCCCTGTAGTTGCCGAGAAACATGTGTTTTTCCCTTAAAAATTCATATTCTAAGTAAAGATGAAATTGAAATGATAAGAGGGAGTGGAACATATGTTTAAGCCTATGCTGCTGCGGTGGATTGTGTTACACCCAAGAAGAGCAGGGACATAGGGCTAACTTGATACCATATTGTATTTCCGGAACTATGATCTGCTGAATCTTTCTTTAAAACAAAGATAAGTTTATGCAGATCTCTTGTTTGGCGCGTAACCACCAAGGATAATTTCTCATAGAAATTTCTGGAGAAGGAAATGGCTATTAAACTTGTTATGATCAACAAACATGCATCATATTAACAATTTAGACCTTCCAAATGTCAAACTCTGATATTGCTACTTAGGGGTTGCAGTGTGTCATGCCACATACTTTTCTTCGGCTATAAGAGCCATCTTTTAATACGTATGAGAAACTGTTTCTCAACCTTTCTGAGGGCATGTCCTAGGATGTCATTGCAATGTTTTCTCAGTGTGTTGTTTAACCTTTAGCACACAATTTTTAAGAGCTGTTTGCCGGATCTATTGACATTTTTTGTTTCCTTATGCAATAGAAACAAATGCCTTCTAGTTTTTGTCATCTGTTGTAAATTAAGAAGCCGTTGTTCAAAATTTGAGGCCAGGTTTGAAATTGCTGGATTGCTGTCTGTTGCACGTTGACTCGTTTAATTACAATTCCAATGAAACAAACAATTAATTAAGCGTGTGTTGGATGTGTGCTGAATGACTAGGGATTGGATGGAACTGATGCTTGAATGGATGTTGTAGTTTAATGGGACCATGGATAGAACTATATGTTTGCCTATTGGTATTTCTTCATCATTCCAGTTTGACTGTATGGCATTTGCAGGACAAATATTGTCACTTTATGGATAAGAAAGAACCTGGCAAGGATGCGTCAGATGCTGTGACTCGTGAGTCTCTGATTGCCATCTCTTATGCTGAACCAGAGGAGGATATTGCTCTGGGGCACTCACCTAAAGATTTAAAGAGTGAGAATGCAGTTGAAGGTACAAGTGGTGATGGAGATGAGAAGTATAGGTCTAAGCTGATCTCAATATCCTTTCAACTGTCTCCAGACATCAAAGCCCTACCAATTCGGCCTGAAGAATTTAAGGGTTAGGCTGGATATCAGGTTTGTCTTTTTGCTGCTATGTAAAATACTTTGTCATGACCTATTGTGAATTAGTGCTATAGAGTTTCAAATTCTATGGTCTTAGTGCTCTACTAGTGGGTAGTGCTTTTCACACTTTACTAGAGGTCAACATTACAATGAAGTCAATCCCACATGTATACATGTTGGCAATCACTACTCAGTTACTGTATATTCTGTTTTATTCACTACTCAGTTACTGTTTATTCTGTTTTATTCACTACTCAGGTACTGTTTTGTAAAGTGTTTTTGCTTTTGTGATTTCTCAAGTTTTTTAAGTAATGTCTGTTTTTTATTTTTGCTTTTTCCTTGTCCATGTTTGTGCATTTTGTCCAAGCTTAATTGCATGTATTGTAGTATACAGGAAAGGAAATATTATCGATTGTCAAGTTTAAACTTGCAATTCTAGGTTTTATAGGCACAAAGTTTCCTGCTTTAATTTGGGATGGAGTGGAACACGTAAAATCCATGACCCCAAAATCTAAAACGAAAGTAGAACCCTGTTAAGAACCTTCGCAAGTACGAAGCTTTTCCTAAAAATGACTTCTAATCTTTTCTTCACTGAGACTGACCTTAGAAAATGCAGCATATACGAACTTAGAAGGGGGAGAGAATCCTAAAAAATCAGTCCAATTTTTTTATCCTTACATTATGGCCTCCATACCAAGTCCATTACACACCTTGTCTATAACGTAATGCGATCATTACCGTTATGTAAAACTATGTAGCACATAGGTTCTTACTTTAGGTGTAATGTAAATAAAGACAACATGGCAATATTAACTCGATAGGATGACCACGCGCACCCTTCTTTCGAACTTTCCTTGGAGCTGTTCTTGTTTTCAAACTTGTGAATTATGCATGACACACTTCCTATATATCTATCCCCATACAATCAAAGACATCCATTGCAGCTCTGCTTTCTTGTCTGAAACCAGAGCATGGCAATATTATCTAGATAGTATGGCCATGTGTACACTGCACCCTAAGAGAAAAGAACCTAGCGCACCAAGTTTATAATGTACCCATGCGTTAATGATTGAAGAAGACATGGTTATCTCGATTGCATGACTATGGACAGACTGCAGCTGAAGTTACTGAAAGAAAAAACATACATGATACAAAAGGTATTGAAGTTTGGTTACTTTTATCAAAACATTAGCCCCCCCAAAAAACCCGGAATGCCTCTTTTGACCACGATCAGTCACAAGCATAACTCACTACATAACGGGCGAAACCTTCCCATCTATGGAACAAAAGCCTTCGTACCTCCTCACACCATGGTTGGAAAGAGAGAAGACACAAAGGAAATTAATCACTCTAGGTTATCTTCCATCGTCTTCCAAATTTTGACTTCCTATGTGTAAGACCTCCATTTAAACAACGAAGTCTAACCATACATTGGACTCGTATGGGTTTGCTTGACTTCTTATTCGAATAAATGGTTCTAGTATTTTACATCAAATTTAATTTGGTTAAATAAGTCCCTTCAACTTCAAGCAAAAGCATGAGAACGATTGCAAGAGGAAGACCAATCGTACTTATCAAACTTTTATTTTCGGGACAACCATCCCATAATTACCCTTATTCAGCTCAGACACATCCATTAGGCACCCCAATTTGGATTCAGCCCAAAGTCCAACAGTTAACAGAAGAAAGCTCGGAGGCGTTGTGTTAGATTTCGAAGCACCTGCTTGTTCGTCATTGAAGAAGACTAGGTTATCTTTCACATACTCTACACAATCACCTTTTCATATCTTGTTGGTATGCAAGCTTCTGTCTTGTTGATTCTAGCAGAATGTTTTGGAATTTCAAAATTTCTAGTGCTTGTCTATTTTCCTCCTCACATTGATATTAGTAGATTCTTTGTTTTATGCAGAGATTTCACTGAAACTTTTTAATATTTTAGTCGTGCATCAGAATTGATTCCTTTGTTTTATAGAGATAGCCCCTAAAATTCAGCAGATCGACCACTATTTTCAGCCAATCTATTTCTTTGTAGACTTTTCCCTGGCTCTTGGCAGTATTGGGAGACACCCAACCAGCAGTCTAATAACAAAGTTTCTTTTACTACCTTTGTCATTTAGTTTTAACTTCAGGATTATTCTGCGAACTTGATAGTTATCACTGGTCAATAAAAGTGGGGTTAGTTTCGCTCTTTTTCCGAGCTTGACAGTCAAAAGAGTTTCATGCACACACTTATGGAACTCTTTCTTCAAAGAATCATCCAAATAGCTTAATCTGCTTGGCTCCATTTTCTTTTGATACCCATTTAGCTGTTTAGTGTTAATTTTTAGCTGGGACAAGTCGGACTTGAAACTGTGAAAGCGACACATTAAGGATTTAAGTTCGAAAATCAGTATTTCCAAACTAAGGATAAGATTGTCTACCACTGATCTCTCTTATGTTCTTGTATAGGCAGGAGCATTTTTAGAAATAAAAGCACGACTCGTAATTGGGCCTACCGAGCTAGCTAGCCCTAGGAGGCAAGAGGGGTACTATCGGACTTTCCATGAGCATTCACGATGCAATTCGGCCCCTATGACCCAGTCGGCCATGGCCTAACGGGCCAACGTGAGGGCAACCGGCCATTTTTTCGAGCAGTCTCTGCTAGCCGGCTGTCCAGGCGGCCTGCAGTCCTTTCCCTATTAGACAAGGCTCCATCTCTGCAAGCCGGCTGTTTAGGTGGTCTCAGCAACTCAGAAGAATTGGTCATATTCATTGGAGTCAATGCAAGATGTTGTCAACACACGCGCGCGCGCACGCGCACACACACACACACACACTTTTATGTTTGATTGCCACCATGTATATGTAGTAGATAGTCAAAGCTAATATGATGTCTTGAAGCTGTAGAAAAAAATTGATATCCAACCACTAGTGCCACTCCAACACAACTGCCAAATGGTTTAAAGTTTGCCTGCAAAAGGTTCAAAATATCAGTCAATACCGATACTAGTCGGCCAGATTAGACTATTAATCGTTATGTATAAACTCTGAGTCCGGCACGATACGATCGAGTCATCTGAGTCGTCGAGAATCAGTTGATACTGTCGATTTTGTACAACAAATAATTAACATTGATACCATAATTAGAAAGCTTGGATTAAATTCCAACAGATACTATTTCATGATGTCGAAATATATCCTAAAACTTTCGTCGTATTTCAACTTGTTCTTTTAGGTTGTATCGGCCAACACGGTGATACGACGCCACAATCAAGGTGTCTTTGAGCCATCCGAGTCAATGATTAATGATGCGACCCTTAAATCATGCTGCAAAGGGGATCAAAAGCATAACCTTTATGCCTCTTCCCCCCACCCAAAAAAAAAAAAAAATCGTCTTGCTTACAAATAAACTAAATTTAAACATGCCGGAGGGTCAAGTTTCACCTTCTGATATTGACTATGGAGACAAAATATTTGTATTTTAGCCCCCACAAAACACAATCCGTCATCTAGATTTGGATTTGGATTGATGGTTTGTTAAAGCAGCTACATTGATGTTGAGACTCTGAGGGCCTGAAAAGTTTCTGTTCTGAACAAGCACACGAGAAACGAAATATGAATCACATTTGCAATTTTGTTTTTACGAATACCCAATATCTAGCATTACAAGCTAATCATTTTCTCTTTATTTCAAAACGAGCTGGAAAAATGTTCAAGCTTAAGCCCGAATTGATCTCAAAATGAACCAAACCCAAGTAATTAGAGTATTTTATATATAAAAGAGCCGAGTTTTACAAGTTGGAGTCGAGCCTAAAAATTATTCAAGTTTAGCTTGTTTAGAAAATAAGTCAATCAATCCCAAAACGAGCCGAACTCAAATCGAACTCCAGTAACTCAGCTTGATTATGAACCTTACTTCTTGACTAAAATAAATTTTTTTTTTTGGTGTTTGGAAGTTGTGTGCTTATCATTCTTTAATGGTCCAAAACTGGTGGTTCACTATTTTTAATTTAGGGGCAAATCATACTCTTGAGCCTCTCATTTATGTCTCGTGCGTCGCTTTTTCCCCCTCAACTTCCATTACTTCTCACATTGCACCTCTAATTATAATTCTTAGTTCACACCACCCGAACTACAGACAAGTTAAATATGACGAGTCGACGTTTATATCCAAAGCATAATGAACATATGGTTTTGAGGCGGTGTCAAACCAATTCAAGTAGTTGAATGAGTAATGTGAGAAAGTGTCGTGTAGAGGGGGTGAAGTGAGATTAGGGCCATAATTTGATGATAAAAAAACATAACCCTTTATTTTATTTGTCTGGGGATGTATAATTGTCAAGTTCTTTATGTATAATAGTCACTAGAGACAAATAGAATTGCATATATTCCACAGAATGATGTATGTGAGCTGGTCTTAGTTTTGGATTATAGAAGAGTAATCTATTAACCCCCTCCCCCCCTCCCAAAAAAAAAAAAAACATTCTAGGTGTACTCAATTTGTACAATATGTAATAGACAAGAAACTATAATCCTCAAGAAGAGACACTAATCGAATTGAATTTTAATCTAAACTCGATTAGTTGAATATGAATTAATATTTTTTTTATTAATAATTTGAATCCAAATTTGAATTCGATATCTTATATTTTACAGATTTAAATTTGGATAGATACATACACACACACACACATATCTATATAATAAAACAGGAGTATATTTGAATTTATCTCAATCATATTTTCCCCCTCAAAATTATTACCAATCACCTATCTACTTATCATCTATTTGTCAGACTCAAACGTCAAATTGTATCACTCATTTCTATCACATGTGTAATCATTTATACATTTCCTCCCTAAAAATATCACATCACTCATTTCTATCATATAATTAATCTTTAATATTTGATTAATTTGCAGTTAATATATTTTGAAAAATTTAATATAGTGGGATCGATTTTTTGAACTCTCGAATGTTATATTTTATTGTGCCTTCAGACACGGATTATGACTAGTATATATATTTGATCCGAAATGTATATATCTATAAATATTTAAAAAATTAATTGATTATTTGAAAAAAATTAGTTAAAATTTAAATATAATTTATTAAAATTTAGTTAAATTAAGTTACTTGGATCGAATCGAATTCTGAATTGTTAATAGATTCGGATATAGACCACAAAAAATAACATACGTCAAATTGTCGAATTCGGATCAAACTTTTAAATCTGATTCAAAATTAGATTTAAATTCAAATCAGTCAAAATCTAATCTAAATCCGATATGTTGTCACCTTCACTGATATACTAACGTTCACTCGAGAAGGAGTAGAAAATGATTCTAAGTACTAATCAACAGTAGAGGTGTCTAAAGTTCACTTGCTGAGTTTGGAAAAAAAAAACAAAAAACAAAAGAGTCGTCTCAATCACCAATTTTTTTGGCTTCTTTGATTCAGTAAGAGCTTTGAATGCACGTTATAACTCAAAATTTATTCTCATCAAGTAAGCCAAAACTCGAATTTGGGTAGTCGATATGTATCCTGCAACAATTTTATTCTTGATGATCATTGATGGCTAAATAGTCTAATTCATGTGAAAAGTTTAAACTTAACTAAGAGCTCAAATTTATAAGAAGATTCAATAGATCCTGTGATGTCCAAGACAGTCAAGCTCATCAGAGATCTCTGCCACCAAGGGAGCATTTAATAGCATCACTTTTGCTATTTGGAGAGAGTCAACGTTCACTTGTCTTTTGATCAAGTCCTTTGGAGTGCATTCTAACTTCTTTGCCCGTTGAGGAGAGGAGATGAGAGGTCGTCAAACTATTTAATACTATTAATTTGCCCCCAATCTGTTATGACTATCAGACTTGCTATTCAATTACTATGCAGACGACTATAAATTGTAAGCTCTCCCAACACTTGGGGGCATCTCAAAAAATCAAGTTCATCTCTCCTCTCTCTTGTAATTCTCTGCTCTCCACATTAGAGTTAATAAAATTTTCAACGAACCTAGCCATTGAAAGTGGGCGTAGGTTACCTTGACCGAACCACTATAAATTTAGTCTTCTCTCTTTCTCTACTTTACTGTATTTCATACAGCTCACTTGACAGGTGGTGCACAAACTAATTTGTGCATCATCAATCATCACTAACTAAAGACTTAGGTTATAAGAAATTTATTTCTCATGAATACTTTAGTCCCAATATAGATGGCTGCCTTTGACTGAATCGGAGAGGAGATTAATCGAGTTGCGTATGAGTTAATATGAATTTTTCTGACCGTTGAACAAAAAAAGCTTATGGATCTATTGAATTTTTCAAAAAAAGCTTTTTGACTCTATAACTTGAGCATTTTGTTCCACAGTATTTTTGACTCTATCAAGTCCCAAAAGTACTGTGGAAACTAATAGGACACTCTCTCTCTCTCTCTATCTATACATATATGTGTATGTGAGCGTGTGTATGTATACGGTCAGAAAAATTTTTCTAACCGTTGAACACACGCTCACATACACATATATGTATAGACAAATAGAGAGAGAGAGAGAGAGTGTCCTATTGTAAATGTCATACATGTTACATGTAGGGCCACAAATAGCAACATGAAAGACAATAAGCTTTTGTTGGAGGCTATCATGTATGGCAAAAGCTAATACACTTGTGGGTTTGGACAACAATTCCAATTCTATCATAATCCAACTGGAGATATCAATTCACTTGAACCCATTACATGTTGTTCCTTTAGGGAACATAGAGTATGGCATTAGCAAGGGCCCTATGGGCTATATTTTGCCTCTATGAGTTATAATTTTTTGAACTCAACTATTTATCAATATTCTCTCAAAATTTCAATTCTCAATTACCATTGTATATTGACAAAGAAAACACGGGTAAAAGTTATTACAGTCATTTACTAATACCGATTTCTTATAACGTTGCGAAAAAGGTAAAAGATTGAATAAGTCAAGAGAGAAATGAATGACTTTTTTTTTTTTTTTTGTTTTTCCCCTCTTCTTCCTTCACCATTTTTTAGTCAAAATTGCATCATTAAACAAACTTACCTTTTACCCAAAAGTCTTGATTTAAAAACCCAAAGGGATAGATAAGTTGATCAGTAGTCCACTTTACAAAGATACAAGTTTTGAAATTGGGTCTCTTTCTGATTACTCATAAGGATTTATCTTGTTAATTCAACAGTGCATGTCGGAAGGGAGAACTACATGTGTCTGGGAGGTTTGATAGGATAATCTAATAGCTTCTTCTATTAGATTTCTCCTATATTAGGAAAAAATATTCATCGTAACAGTAATATTACGTGGCATTGTTACGTGATATTACCAACAAATAATATGTAAACAAATAAGAAAATAAATCCCGCACAAACTAATAACTATTCGTCCATATAAGCTAATAAATACCAACTTTTTTTTTAATGTAAGTCAACCGCTATTCAGGTGAGATTCACTTTATTCATTTAATTTTTTTTATTGATTAAAAATACTACGTCAAAAACCGTTGTATTGAATATTATTTTCTCATATACTAGAGTGAGTGAGAGAGATGATACTATTTACTAGACCTTTGACTTTAGTTAGTGGGAGGCAATGGAAATATATATGGGATAAGATAACATATTTGGCATGATTAACACCACATATATTGTGAACTAACAAGACTTGATTAGTATCAAGTCTAGGTTACGAAATGATTTCTCCACCTACAAACCACATCATTGGTACAAACGAAAACAGCAAGAAAAAAAAAAAAAGTACACATACATGGTCTAAATCGAAACACAACGATTGCAGGGCATTTTCATACTGTTTTATGGGCTCTTCTGATGTTATTCTCGATCACGACCACATGGCTAAAGAGTGACAGTCGGAGATTATAAAATGATTTCTCTCTCTCTCTCCCTCTTTCTCTCTCTCTCTCTCTTTATATATATATTATTTTATTATTTGAGTAAATTTCAACCACAACTCTCATAATATTTGATTTTATTACACATACATCCTCTCACATTTTAAAAATAATACGAAACTTCCTTCGCATTTGAAACTTATAATTGTTACACACCCACCAATTAACATACGTTAGAATGGTTAACTGTCAAAATTGATGATATTAATAATAATTCTTAAAATATCAAAAATACCTTCTAAAATTAAGTTTAAGAATTCAAATATATGATGTTATTCTCGATCACGACCACATGGCTAAAGAGTGACAGTCGGAGATTATAAAATGATTTCTCTCTCTCTCTATATATATATATATAATTTTTTATTTGGGTAAATTTCACCCACAAGTCCCATTATATTTGATTTTATTACACATACATCCTCTCACATTTTAAAAATGATACGAAACTCCCTTCACATTTGAAACTTATAATTGTTACACCCCCACCAACTAACATACATTATAATGGTTAACTGTCAAAATTGATGATATTAATAATAATTCTTAAAATATTAAAAAATATCCTCCAAAATTAAGTTTAAGAATTCAAATATATGATGCTCTTGCTGGACTAAAACAATTTTTTAAGTGTAGAACCTGAATATTTGGTCGACTTTGAGCCTGAATTAGAGTGGGACCTGTTCGTTGTTTCGAATAAAGTTTCGTGAGTTCTTATTCTACTCCGTGAGGAGAATAATGTAGTATATTCATTTGCTCAAATCAAGTAAAAAATGAATGAGAAAATAGACTTTAAAGTGACCCTCTTGAAATGTGAAAATAGAGGTTGTGTAATGTGAGATTTGACACTAATCCCATATTGGTTAAGGAAGAAATTCTACATGAACATATATAAGTCAAGTTTATTTTATGAGATTGGGCTCCAAGGAGTACCACAATTTTATGAGAAGAACAAACGCCTATATGCCTTTGGTTCTACCACATGCACGCCGCCCGCCAGCCATGCCACGGCACGACCCGGCCAGGCCAGACTCATGTGTGGGTAGACCAAACACTATCTTTTTGGAGAAAATTGGTTTAATTAATTGGGCGAGAATTTCTTAACTCGAAATTTAATTTTTGGTATCCATTGAATCGCATTGGTTTGGATTTTTGTTTCCGTCCTGTTCAAAAATTGAGTTGATCCTGTTCATATAAAACAATTGCATGAGTGGTGTTTATTGGCTATTGCATTTGTCTTCTGGGTTGTGTCTTAAAATATCGTGGTTGTCCAAAAAGTCACCAAAATGTCTATAAATACCCAGACTTTCATTTCCGTTTAGCATAATTCATTCATCGGTCTATGTTCAGAGTTAAGTTAAACATTAGTGCATTGCATTTCGGCATTAAGGCAGTTAGCATTTGGAGAGTACGCAACACAATTTTTGGTTCACTGGACGAGTAGATTGGAGTATTACTTCTACTCGTGTAAAGATCATTGTATCTTAGGAGATAGATGTTTGATATTCCATAAGCACGGTGTGTGGGGCCGAAATCTGTCTTAAGGACGTAGTGTCAAACACCAACTTTGATCTGCATAAAGTTCAATAACAGTTCTTGTTCTGTATTCGGGTTAGTATTTATATTGCTTAAACAAACAGGTATGTGTATCTCTTTCGTGTAGCTCTTTTGTGTAAGACTGTTTCTGTGTAATTGTTTCACAATTCATTGTTACTGTTTTGTTATACATTACATGGTTCGAATAAAAAATTTTAATTGTTATTTTTTACAATATTTGGAATACCACAAATAATAGTTCTTACTCCTGGTGTATCTATCACCCAACATCTCCAACCACAAAGAGAGAGAGAGAGACTAAAACCAACTACAAACTCGTCCCACAACCCATATTCGCCTATCATCAACCAACACCAAACCACTTAGACCAAACCCATCATCAACCACCACCTTTGTCCGCCCAAGCGAAGATCACAAACCCTAGGTGAATATCCCTTCGTGTGGCAATCGAAGATCAAAGTGCAATGGGTGGTGTTAGTTAGTGGTGGGTTTTGGATGGTTGAAATAGTGGTGTTGATGGTTCTCTCCATCTCTATTGGGATATCAGCTGGTGGAGGTGTTGATGGTCAAGTCCACTGTTGCGATTAGGATTCCGGTAGCGATGTTGATGGTGGGAACTGGTGACAACAAGCGGTAGAGTGGGTAAGTTGGGTGTGTGTGGTGTGGTTATGCCACTAGGTGTTAGGGGTCTGATACATCGAGATAGAGAGAGATAGAGAGAGAGAGAGAGGGGGAGGGTCATGGGTCATGGTGATGGATGTGGACATAGATTTTGCGCATTTTTTTAATTAGTTAAATTGAGGGTAAACATAGTCTTTCTGTTAATGCGGGTCCATGTAATAGGGTCTCAGCGTTATTTTTAAAACATGAGGGGGCGTATGTGTAATAAAACTAAATGCCAAAAGGTGTGGGTGAAAATTCTCCTCTTTTCTTTTTTAGTTATGGATGACCTTATGTGGCATGATGTGGAGTGATGTGCTAAATGATCGCAGCAAGGTTCTCATTGTAAAGTATATGCAAATTCCTAACCAAACTTTTCATAAATTACCACCAAGAAGTTCATATTGAACTTTGGTCTATAAAATTCTTTATATTAAAATTTTATCATTTTCAATAACTAAATTAAGAGAGATGTATTTCAATTACCAGGTACATAAAAATGTCAAATCTTTGTCGAACTTTAGAATGAAAGACAATAGACATAAAATTAAAAACTCAGCTTAACTTCAAACCTTTGCTCAAAAGGCACCTACGTGTTCACCATCCATTTGTTGTTCAAAAATTAAGGAGCATCGAAGTAAATTTATACCCTTTTGGAAATATTAAAAGAAAGAATGCAATTGTGATATTAACCATGTAATTAAAAGGGTAAAACTCTTTGAACTAAATATTTCTTTAGTCATCACTCATTAGATTGGATTTGTTTAGATATCCTTTTCGTTAAAGAGTGCAATAATGTTTGTGTGGACTGTATTATAGATTAGATGAGCCTCTCATTATAAAATTCTTGCATCAATGTTTTCAAAGATTCTTGCAGATAAGCTTTTCATTACAAAGTGCATATAAAGTCATCATTTTTCTTGTAACAAATCAATGGCAACAATTTTTTAATTATATATATATTAGAACTGTTCTAAACATTGCGTCTTTTAAATTGATGATCGCAACCTAAATCTTGAATGCACAATGACTTACTAATTACTGGATTTATATTCCACTAGAAAGACTCAAAAGTATTTTTTCTTTATAAGGGAAATATTCTAACCACACCTGATTTGATTTGGCATTTGAAAATCAAAACTCAAATACACCCAATCACCTACTAATTACTAGATTTTTATTTCATTAGAAAGACTCAAAGTTAAGGTTTATGTCATTGCCTCATTTTTTTTTCAACTGGGATGTCTGGTTAGCGACTCATTTCTTCTTCAGTTCAATTAAAGGTAATCATTTGAGAATAAAATATTTATAAGATATAAATTTATCGTAATTCAATTTTAAATAATTACCAAAATTCCAAGGTATAGAAGTCTTAGTTTTGCATCCTGAACCAAAGGGTAAAAGACAAACAAACTTTATGAAGTTTGGATATGAAGACATCACTGGTACTTACAAAACAGTTGCACCCATTCAAGCTAAGGCATAACCACCACCTGACCTTTTCTAGAGTGCCACTGAAATGGTATTTGGCAATACGTGTGTGTGTGTGAGAGAGAGAGAGAGAGAGAGAGAGAGGCCCACGAGTAGTAGAGTGGTATACCAATCTGTAGGCAGAGATGATTTGCACCTTTGAAGAGAATCCATGCTATGGACAACACGACAAGACAAGCAAATATAGGCCGGCAAGCCTCTCCCTGTCCTCTCCCATTTTCCATTTTTATATATACATACAACCCCACTCCCCCCAAACCCATTGTTACTTCAGGTACACACATTTCACCACCCCCTCTCTCTCTCTCTCCTATATTTCCCTCCACCTACTCTTTCTCTCTCTAGATATTCATACATATACATATATATATACATGTTTATGTTGTTGAATAGAAAGAGACTAGTGAGAGGGATGTGAGTTTCTCTCTCTCAAAAAAACCCAGATTGTTTTGCTTATCATCAGATTTTTTGGTGGACCCATCAGAAAATTAACCTTCATCGCAAAGCTCAATCCATATACATAATGGAACTGGGGTTAAGTTGGGTGGTGTTTGTGGGTATTTTTGGTGCGTTTGTGGCTCTGAAATGGGTGCTATGCAGTGTAAACCAATGGTTCTATGAGATCAAGCTGGGTGACAAACGCTTCTCTCTGCCTCCAGGTGATTTGGGTTGGCCTCTCATTGGCAATATGTGGTCCTTCCTCAGAGCTTTCAAGTCCAGCAATCCTGACTCTTTCATCTCCACCTTTGTCACCAGGTGATCATCTCTCTCTCTCTCTTGGGTGTGGGTGTGGGTGTGGGTGTGGCGTAGGGGTAATAGGTCAGGCTTGTGGCTAAATCATAAAATGTTTTTAGGTGATATGGTGTTGTACCATTCATCTTGTCTAATCGTGTTTGGTCAAATTTATAATCGTGCATTCTTTAAACAGATTTTGACAAATATATGTAGCAATTCGTTAAAAATAGACTCAAATAATTCTAATGAATAATTTAAGTGGTAAAAATAACTTGCAATAAATATAAATATAAACATAAACGTACTTTGTTCGAATCTTGATAATTTTTCCGGAGTTAAAATACGAAAAACTTATTTTTCATGAATACTCTAATTCTGTCGTGAATAACTTGTTTTTGATCAAATAGAGGAGAAAATTAGTCGAAATGCACCCCTAAATGTTGAATCAAGAAAAAAAACTCAAATTAATTCGTTGATACTATGTTGATTTCATGTCTTATTTGTGAATCGTGTCCAAAATTGTCAAACGCTAGGAACGAAATTTAGATGTTATTTTCTATGAGAAATGTTTTTTTTTTTGTGGGATTTATAACATGTAACATGCAAAATTTCCTTGAATTACCAAAATTCCTCATCATAGAATTAAGGTCATTGATGGAACCCGTCTGTTTTAGACTTTTTCTTCCACTTTATTATTTATTTTCTAGGAAAATAAATTAAAAAAAAACAATTAGATTTATCTTGTATGAAAACAATCATCTAGAAATCGCATATACCATATTAACAAAAAGCTCTTAGTTTAGTTCGGTAATTGAGTTTACTTTTAAGTAATTTAAGTTCAACATTTCTTATACCTTTAAGAATCGGTCACCGTTTGTTCTTTATGGGTTATGTTCTAAACTCACTTGAACTATGGAGGTTAGTATCCAAACTCAAATACCTAATTAGTACAAATTTGAATACCTCGTAAAATAAAATTGACTTTTCAATTAAAAAGACCCTTTTTTTACACTGCCTTGTCCCTGTCCTTCATGTGTATCAATGCGTCCTTTAGTAAGAGAAAGAATCATATTACATCACAAAAATGTTTCATTCGAGAGAAGAGCAGGCAGTTTTTTGTCATTATTGCTGCCGTTTTCCTTATCTTTCTATTTTATTTTCCAATGAAAACGACATTTTCCTATAACCTAATTCTGTGTCCTCATGCGGTAATATCTCTGTCTAATAATATTATATATGTTTATTTAACGCATAATAATTATCTCAAATTATTGAGAACCGTCTCAACCACCCATTTTTGAAACCACGATTATATGTAAATAATCACCTGCAAAGTCATGTGTTACGAGTCAATCAGGACATCTCTTATAAAGATCGAATTTGAACCTTGCACTAAAAACCCTTTAAATATTCTAATCCCATTTTTTAGCAAATGTATAGATATTGAAATATAGAGTAAGGACATCAGTATGAGAGAAGATCAAAAGATTATGTTAGATATTCTGTCATTTAATATGATTTTCCATGTTGAGTTGATGTTTTTTTTGACCTTAGCTTTGTCTTCACAACTTTTAATCTCTCTCTCTCTCTATCTCTCTGTTTTTTTCATGGGCTGACACCCATCTTACAACACATTTTGTTTTTTTTTTTTATCAAAGAACAAAAATGTATTAAATCACTAAATAGGAAAATTCAAATTACAGCCAGACAAAATAGAAGCCTTAAGCTTGGGAGCGGGAGAGCCTAACCAATCCGGAGGTAGCGAGTTGGTTAGAATTGACGCTGCCACTCAATGAGCAGCCCTGTTACAGGATCTAAGTTTGTGTAAAAAGCGTAGGTTATGTAACCTAGCCAAAAATCTAATATCATCTGTAATATTCCCTATCTCCCAAGGAGGGGCATCCTCTGTAGCCACTAAATTACATTGTGTTTACATTTTGTTTTTGGCCACTAAATTATAATATTCACATTTTGTTTATTGCCACTAAATTAAGAAGGAAACCATAGTCCCATTTACAGTATAATGGGCTGGGCTAAGCATGCTTAGATTGAGTTGTTAAAAGGAAAAATTGTGAAAAAGTACAATTTTTAGAACTTATTTGTGAAAAAGTACTTCAATATAAAACATATGTGTATAAGTACTTTTGTGTGTAAATGTTTGGTCAAAAGGTACACTTTTGCGGAGTTGTATTTTTTTGTCTTACAGAAATGCCCTTTTCCTTTTTTAATGGGAGACAAATATGGTAGTTATATTAGGGATTCAGTTTCCTAAATTTATGGAATATCATTTTTGACTTTTAAATTATATATTTCTCTTTCATTCAACTTAAGTTATTCAAACATTTATATCTTTTCCATATATTTATAATTTTTTTTTATAAATCGTAATAATCAAGATAATGATTCTGATTCGGATGATGATTTGCTACCTAGCACGATAATGTCACAGTGTTACAAGAAAATGTCACACTAGTACTAGAAAACGTCACACTGTTACAAACCAAATTCACACTACTACAATGTCGTTCATATGTTTTTTTTTTATTAAATCGTTACGGTGTCTTAACGTTAATCATGTTCATGTGAGGATAAATGTCAATGATGATGACTCAAATAGGGATGATCGTAATAATCAAGATGATGATTCTTATTCTTATTCAGATGATGATTTGCTGTTTTGCACGATAATGTCACAGTGCTACAAGATAATATCACACTGGTACTAGAAAATGTCACACTGTTACAAACCAATTTCACATTGTTACAAACCAATATCACACTACTGCAAGACAATGTCACGTTGCATATATCGACATGACGCATGACACAATATATATGGCTTCTTTGGTTTTTTTTTGGGCAAATGATGGAATACTTGGTGTATGCATGTAGTACCAAGCACCAGAAGTAGAAAGGTAATTGAGGGAAAAAAAGTAGAAAAAATAAAAACGTTGAGAGAAATAACATTTTTTTTGAATTATCAACTTTTTTTTCCAACTATTGATCCAATTTTTAATTTGAAATATGGATTAGTTTCGATTGTTTTTTCAAGGATTTTCTGCTTCTGAATTTATGATACACCATTTATAGGTTAAGATTTTTTGTGCTTTATGAATATTGAGTGAGAGAGAGAGAGAGGGGGGGGAAGAGAGAGAATGGCGAGGAGCAGGTCATCATCAAATAGATAGAGGTATATAAATCCAGCTTATTACTTGAAGCAAACGAAAAGGTGAAGATTTGGATAATGAAGTTTTGAAAATATCCTTTCTTCAGTAACAGGAAGTTTTAAAACTTCAAAATGAGATTTTATGGAAGGTTTTAGAAGAATGGAAGTTTTGAAGCGATATCGATTTATATGTAATAGTTGAGATCCCTTAAGTTTCGGTTGTGGAGGTAAAAATATAGGAATTGGTTTCCATTCTACTGAAGAGGGTATTTTAGAGATTTGTTGGGGGTTGTGTACTTTTTGACCTATATTTTTAAAAGTAGTACTTTTTGCCCTATAATTTTTAAAAAGTGTACCAGCCCATAAATATCCCTTGTTAAAAAGTATTACCCTTATTGGGCTAAAATATATATCTGGCCCATTAAACTGTAGTCTATTATTGGGCTAATGTATATCAGGCCCATCTATTTTTCTCCACCAGAGTACTGGGCTGAAACCCACCAGTAATAAGGCCCCATTCATAGTGTTATACCTTTCCAATTCAAAAACACTTAAAATTTTCAAATGGAAATTTTGTCCCTTTTTAGAGGTAGGCCTTCATACCAAAAACTTTGATCAGTAGAAAGATCTAGTGGAAATCTCATTCATTCTATTCTTTTTAGTTATAAAAGTTGTGTATCACTTACTTCTCCCTGGCTGTTATGGGTGGGAGCACTGTGCATCGTGTACAACTTTTTTTCAAACATTCTTGTTATGTTTAGGGACATTGTAATGTTATTCCAATGACTGATGCAGATTTGGACATACTGGAATGTACAAGACCTTCATGTTTGGTAGTCCAAGCATCATTATCACAGTGCCTGAGGCCTGCAGGAGAGTTTTAACAGACGATGAAGCGTTTAAGCCCGGATGGCCTACTTCCACACTGAAACTCATTGGGAGGAAATCATTCATTGGCATTTCTTATGATGAGCACAAGCGACTACGTCGATTAACAGCTGCACCAGTTAATGGCCATGAGGCATTGTCAATGTATCTGAGGTACATTGAAGATAATGTAGTGTCTGCCTTGGATAAATGGGCAGGAATGGGAGAAATTGAGTTCTTGACTGAGCTTCGAAAGCTTACTTTTAGGATAATCATGTACATTTTTCTAAGCTCGGAGAGTGAGCAGGCGATGGAGGCCCTGGAGAGGGAGTATACAGCTCTTAATTATGGAGTTAGAGCCATGGCGATTAATATCCCAGGATTTGCTTATCACAAAGCACTCAAGGTTTGGTTTTTTTTTTTTTTTTGTCTATGTTCATACATAATCTTTCAACTTCAATCTATGGACATCAATCTTATATAAGCATTTTCTAAGGTTTTCAAACTAGTTTACATATATAGGACAATTACCTGCTAGAACACTTACACATAAACCATGAGAAAGAAACAGTTTTACAGTTAGCCTCAAATGATACCAATGTTCCTTTTGCTATATAGCATAGCTTCCAAAGAGTTAAATTGCTTACAGTTTAATGAAGAATGTGGCCTTTGATAAGCACAAATGGAGATGTATAGTCCATGTAACTGACCCCCAAATAGTTGGGATGAAGGCTTTGTTGAAACTTGAAACTGAATAGCATAAATTTCAGGCACGGAAAAAGCTTGTGGCTATTTTTCAGTCCATAGTGGATGAGCGAAGAGAGGGAAGAAGGAAGAATCCAAAAACATCGAAAAAAGACATGATGGATGCTTTACTGGATGTTGAAGATGAGAATGGCAGAAGATTGAATGATGAGGAAATCATCGACGTTCTAGTAATGTACCTGAATGCTGGTCATGAATCTTCTGGACACATCACAATGTGGGCTACTCTGTTCCTAGAGAAACATCCTGAATTCTTCCAAAGAGCTAAGGTATCAAAATTAAGCTTATGCCCTCTGTCCCTGTACTTCCTGATTTTATATTTTTGTCAATGTCTGAAAATTTGTTGAGCAAAAGGAATTATTGGAAATTAGGAACTCTAAAATCACAATTTCACTGATGAATGCTTGAAATGTACTAATATTTTTCCTTTTCATATTTCCATGGCAATGTGGTTTCGATGATCAAGAGGACAAAAGTTTTCCTTTCTTTCTTTTGTTCTTTCTTTTACCAAAAGTTTAAACTCGGTTGTCTAAATAAATGGTGGATCATATTCTAGGCGGAGCAAGAGGCAATTGTAAAGAACAGGCCCCCTACACAGAAAGGTTTGGCGCTTAAAGAGGTTCGGGATATGGAGTATCTCTCCAAGGTGTGTGACATGTTATATAGCTTCTAATGAGTCAATTCACATTCAAAATGCTCTTATCACAACTTTTTTCATATTCCTTGAAGGTGATCGATGAAACACTCCGTTTGGTGACTTTCTCATTCGTGGTCTTCCGAGAGGCAAAAGCAGATGTCAATATAAGTGGTCAGTTTATGGTCCATGGATTTCATTTCAGCTACTTTTATGCTCAACTTAGATGCTGTGTGTTCATCTACAAGGCATTATTGTCACAAGTATGCAATCTCTATAACATTATTCTGATAAAATGTGTCTTTTTCAAAAAGTTGTATGAATGACAAGAAAATAGTATGCTGATAGTGGATTATTGAGGGGAAACGAGTTCATTTTGCTGCGATTTAAACTTTCCAAATACAAATAACTTTTGTTTTTCTTTAGATTTAGATTCTACCAAAATGGTGTCTTAAACTTGAACTGTGTGTCAAAATGCAGCATCATCCAAGTACAAAACTATAACTATATAGGAGAATTAACTTTTTTTTTGGTCAAGGAGAATTAACTTAGCTTTTATGTTTCAGGGTATACCATTCCCAAGGGCTGGAAAGTTCTGGTCTGGTTTAGGAGTGTTCACTTGGATCCTGAAATTTATCCCGAGCCAAAGGAGTTTAATCCTTTGAGATGGGATGTAAGTTTAATACAACCACTCTCTCTCTCTCTGTCACTCTCTTTCTTTTCTATTTGTGTTCATAACTCTTCTTAACTTTCAAAACAATTGCGATCAATCTGATATGGCACGCTAACAAGCTTGATGTTGTATGTAGGGTCTAACACCCAAAGCAGGAACTTACCTTCCATTTGGAGCAGGAAGCAGAACATGCCCCGGAAATGATCTTGCCAAGCTAGAAATCGCGGTTTTTCTTCATTATTTTCTGCTTAATTACAAGTGAGTCATGTTGCTTCCATTTTTTTCGTATCTGTTATTCCTCTGAAGTGCTACTCTGATATTACAGATAACAACATCTCAATTCATATCTTTTATTTTACAGGCTTGAACGACTTAATCCAGCATGCCCCTTAATGTACCTACCCCATTCAAGGCCTAAAGATAATTGCCTGGGAAGAATAAGAAGAGTTTCTTCTTCTTGAAGTGTATAGGCAGAAAAAAAGAAGCATACGGACTTATTTTTTTCGCTTAGTTATAAATTTATTGCTTTCAAATTTTGTATTTGCTGCTTAATCCTAGAGATCATACAAATCTCTGGTAGTATAACATGAAGAAATGGGTTGCAGGATCTTAGAATGCATCTGACTAAAGGGAAAACCAAAGTCCAGCAAAATTAAATGCTTATTCTCACTGAACTAAGCTGTTTAGTCCTAGAGATCATACAAATCTCTGGTAGTATAACATGAAGAAATTGGTTGCAGCATCTTATAATCCATTTGACTAGAGGGGAAACCAAAGTCCAGCAAAATTAAGTGCTTATTCTCACTGAACTAAGCTGTTTAATCCTAGAGATCATACATATCTCTGGTAGTACAACATGAAGAAATTGGTTACAGCATCTTATAATCCATTTGACTAGAGGGGAAACCAAAGTCCATCAAAATAAGTGCTTATTCTCCCTGATCTAAGCTGCTTAATGCTAGAGATCTAGGAAGCACGGATACTCCCCAAAGGGGTGCTGTAGTAGTGTCAGACATATCAGACATGTATTAAATACCGCTAGAAGTGTCATGAATTGTGAACTTAGTCGGACATGGCTTTGACGTAGTCAAGATACGTTTGGGACACGACTATGATACGTTTAAGACACGGTCAGGATATGACGAGGAATTTAAAAAACAAAAAATTGTTGAATATTAAAAGAGTTGTTATTTCTAAATTTTTAATATAATTTTTGTTATTTAACTTATATACTATGAATGTCAATGGATGTAATAATGTTTAATGAAAATGATAGATATTTTTTTTGATCTATTTCAGTTTTAATAAAAAAATTAATATTTGCAAGGTCTTATTATTAATATTGTTATAATATATGTTTTATTTTAATACATTATAACTCTATTATTATTTAAAAAATATATTATATTTTTTTAATAGTCGTATCATTACAGTACCTGTGTCCTATAATTTTAAATTTTGTCGTATCTTCAAAGTTGAGGATTTTTGAGCTTGATCAAACAAGAACTACTTAATTGTAGTGGTTTGTATAAAAATTACATTTGATTTTCTCCTTGTTCAAGAATAGATCGACTAATTCCATTTTTTCCTTGTAATCTTCTCTTTGATTAGGCAGAAAATGATGAAAATTTCAAGAACATCATGATAGGTAATTAAATTTTGATGAATAAAAATTTCTATATAGAGTTAGTTACTAATTTTACCATA
>CM042189.1:5225967-5254525 GCA_023539305.1 Ilex asprella
GCTATCAAATTTGATTATGTCACTCGCGGTATTTCAAATTTCGCATTTATCAAAGTCATTGATGAATTTGAGGTACGGGGTAGTATACAATATGCTCATGTCTTTTAAATCTCTTTGTAAATAGTGTCCTTTCATTATCTGAAATTTATATTCCTCTTGATTATTTTGATTGATATGAAATTCTGTCAATATTATCGGTTGACCTCCTGTACGCGTACGTTGGGCTAAATATTTTGGGATTGATTGGTACATGCACGAAGTGTACTTGGGGGCATGATTGGTAGAATATGATAATTGCCTTGCGGGGTGTGATTGTGATTACAGCCCTAAAGGTGTAATGGTTCGATATGAGTATGAATTTTAAATACCCAAGTGTCACTTGTCATGTTACCAAGATGACCCAAGTATGAAGCTATGATTTGAGTTATGTGATTTATTCAATTGGATTCTTGATTCTTTTATCTATGATTGTCTATCGATTGAATTATTCGGTATTTGATCATTCATATTCTTTTCTCGTTGAACATATTGTTTCCTGTCATATTGTATACTTCCCCACCTTTAATATTTTTCAGGATTATCTCGGAGGCAAGAACCAGAGTTGATATTTGAGGAATCGAAAACGGACAAATTTTGATATAATTTTTAACTTTGTATATCGAGGAGATTATTTTTATTATTTGGAGATCAAAATTGTGATTATAAATTTATTGAGGCAATTAGAGCTCTGGCTCTGTACTTGAAGATTTATTTGTGGTTTATTATCGATCGATTGATTTAATTAAGTAACGGGTCCGAAAAACCGGGGCGTTACATGCACAATAATTTAAACACGTAAATTGAAAGACCCAAAATATTCACATTTTCAAATGAAAACCGAAAAGAACCATATCATAATCATATATAAATGGTTAAACGAAAAAAAAAAAAGGAAACAGAAGAGGATGTGAAAGAGTTAAAGTAGATAATATGCAAAAAATAACGTATTGAATTGTTACTGTTACTTGGGCATCAAACATTTGCTGAAATTTATATAATTCAATGGTAATGAAAACTATTACTCAAAAAGATATAAATTAAAGAAAATATTCTTATTCTATAACACTAAAATAAATCTATATAAAAGTAGATGATTTTTAACGACACCACCCACAATTAGAACAACAATCATAGTGTTTTATGACTGTAACCAATAAACCAATAATCAAAGTAATTAATACTCTCACGATCGCCACCACTTGATTAATAAACCAAGTAATTAAAGCAAAAGATACCGTCACAATCATCACTACTTCAATAACCACTCCTCCAAATGACACTTTCAAATAGAGGTTATTGGGACAAAGTCATGGGGAGAACTATATTAATTAAAGAAGAGATGTTGTTTGGTTTTTGGTAAATCTTGGTGTGGTAAAGCATGACAGAGAAGAGTTGGAGGGACTTATGAGAGTTGCTAGAGGACTGTAGGCTGAGATGAAGGAGGGCATTTGGTCGAATAGTCAGTTTGAGTTTGGGGTTGGGTCCAAGATCGAGCTCTGGGTTTGAGTTTAGGGTCGAGTCCAGGTCCGGGGTTGGTCCAAGTCTAGGGTTAGATCCAGGTCTAGGGTCGAGTCAAGGCCAAGTTCGAGTCCAGGGTTGAATCTAGAGTTGGGTCTAAGTCTAGGGATTGGGTTCGGGTCCCAAGTCCAGGTCGGGTCCATGGTCCACTATGAGGTATGGATACTTCATTAATGTCGACATATCGTATCAGATATGATACTCGTCCACTATGAGATATGATACTCGTTCTAGATGTTATTGGTCCAGATCTGGATGCGGGGTCCGAGGTCCAAGTTTGGGTCTAGGTCAAGGTTTCAGGGTCAAGTCTAGGTCTAGTGTATGTGTGTATTTTGATGTATTGGTATATATATGTGTGTATATTTTTGTGTATATATGTATTTTGGTGTATTAATGTGTTTGTATTTTGGCGTGTTATTAAAATGATCTTTAATTAACGATATGAACCGCGAAAAGTAAAAGACATTTTTTATATTTGTTAAGATTTGAAATGTCATGTACTTTAATAAAAAAAGTCCAATGATTACAATCACTATCATATCATTAAGTTAATAAATTATATTAATTTTTTAAATTTCAATAACGTCACTCATTAAACTATAATGATCTCTATTTGCATTGATATTCGACTATGTATGAGTAAGACATTTAAAACATGTTTTCCATTTTAAGCAAAGAGTAATGACTTCATTAAAATCATTATATCAATACCAAATTTTAATATTTGATGGGACTTGTAGTCGATCCAAAAATTATAATAAATTAGATTACAATAACATTTTTAATTTTATAAGCAAAAGATACAAAAAATAATCATTTAAAAAAAAGATAAAATGAAGCCACGAAACCAAAAACATAAATCTTAGAGGGTCTATGTATAATATTTTAAATGTTAGGGATTTGAGTAATTAAGTGACAAATCTCGAGGGTTCTTAGTGTAATTCTGCCTAATTTTTTTTGTGTGTTCATCGGGGCAGAATTGAACCGACAATCCACAAAACCATCAAACCAAGTTGAAGTCGGGTCATATGACTCTCTCTCTCTCCCCCCTTCGTTCTACAGTTCAGAGGCTTCCCTCCCCAGCTGAAGCCATGCCAGTTAGCTTTTCTCACTGCAGACTGAGGTAAGGCTATGCGTACATCTTCTAATATATATCATCCTTACTTCAATCCCACAAAGGCATAACTTTACTTCAATTCAAACTTCGTTTGATCACTGAATAGTTGAATTTGGATTGTCATTCAGTTTTTGTCTATTCACTTCAGTTGAAATGATCCCACTGTTCAGAAGAAAACAACCCTTCAAACCAATCCTCACAAACCCTAAAACCCTACAATATCTGTCCACACCTATCTACACTAAACCTCCCCAAACCCCTAAAACCCCAGGTAATGACCACCCTAGGGTTTCACAACTTAGACCCTTTTCGACCCAATCCACCAAATTCCCCGAATACGAAATGCCATCGGTCACATGGGGTGTAGTCCAAGGTCGTAGAGAAAAACTCGTCTCCAGGGTCATAATTTGTGACTATTTGAAGAGTGTAGGCATAATCCCTGATGAGTTAGAGAATCTTGAATTACCCTCCACTGTTGAAGTCATGCGGGAACGCGTCGAGTTCTTGCAAAAACTAGGCCTGACTGTCGATGATATTAATGAATATCCATTAATGCTTGGTTGTAGTGTGCGTAAGAACTTGATTCCTGTGATGGGTTATTTAGAAAAGATTGGAATTCAAAGGTCAAAACTCGGGGAGTTTATAAAGAATTACCCACAATGTCTTCACGCAAGTGTTGTGGTTGAGCTTGTCCCGGTTATTAAGTTTCTCCGTGGGCTTGATGTGGAGAGACAAGATATGGGTTATGTGTTGATGAAGTATCCGGAGTTACTAGGGTTTAAGCTTGAAGGGACAATGAGTACTTCGGTGGCATATCTTGTTAGTATTGGGGTTAATCCGAGGGATATTGGACCAATGGTAACACAATATCCATATTTTTTGGGGATGAGGGTTGGGACAATGATTAAACCACTTGTGGATTACTTGGTTTCTTTGGGTTTACCAAAGAAAGTGTTGGTGAGGATGTTTGAGAAGAGGGCCTATATACTTGGGTATGATCTTGAAGAGACAGTTAAACCGAATGTGGATTGCTTGGTCAGTTTTGGGATTCGGAGGGAAGCGCTTGCTTCAGTTATTGCGCAGTATCCACAAATTATTGGACTTCCTTTGAAAGCTAAATTGTCTTCGCAGCAATATTTCTTCAACTTGAAGCTGAAAATTGACCCTGAAGGGTTTGCTCGTGTTATCGAGATGATGCCCCAGATTGTGAGCCTTAACCAACATGTGATCATGAAACCTGTTGAGTTCCTTCTTGGACGGGGTATCCCAGCAGGGGATGTGTCAAAGATGATTGTGAAATGCCCCCAGTTAGCTGCTCTTCAAGTAGGGCTTATGAAAAACAGTTATTACTTCTATAAGAGTGAAATGGGGAGGCCAATAAAAGAGCTTGTGGAGTTTCCAGAATACTTCACTTATAGCTTGGAATCAAGGATCAAACCCAGGTACCAGAGGTTACAAAGCAAGGGAATTAGGTGTTCCCTTGCTTGGTTCCTTAACTGTAGTGACCAGCGATTTGAAGAGAGATTGCAGGCTGATTATATTGAAACAGAGAGTGCTGGTCCATCATTTCTTATGGGTGGAAAGTTGGAGCTACCGGGAAGTGAGATTGTATCTGAAGAGGAAGAGGACAGTGATGATGAGATACTTTACAGGCGGACTGTTTCCCTGTAGCAAAAGTTGTTTGTCACAATATTTAATCATTCCTAACTTATAAATGCTATCAAAGGTGTTTCTTTTTACTGATATACTTTGCAGTGGTCCCTTTGAATTTTCTTTGTGATTCCATGATGCATAAAAGCTCAAAGTTCTTTTTTTGGGTCAGTAAAGCTCAGAGTTCTGTGGCATCTAATTATTGTAGAAATGAATGATTTTTTGAGTGAAGTAGCCTTGTGTAAATTCTGCCCCATTTCCTTTTTTCTTTTTCTATTTTTTGTACTTGTAATCTTAGTGCTCAACATTCGTAGATGAATCTTATTTGGCATTCAGATATATCGACAAGTTCAGAAAGCAGGAAATCACTGTAAAAATGTGAAGGGTTTGTTAAACCCGCAATGGCATGAATATTATCTTCGTTTTAGTTCATGAAGTTTGTCAAGGCACATGGATAGATGTCCATATAAACCTGCACCTTCTAAGTTTCTAACCATATTCAACTAGAATGCACTAGGCATTCTTTGCAGTTCAATCCTATAAAAAACCAGTTCGATTACTCCAATTGTCCACTTGTTCTTATCCTTGCTATTTGATAGAAAGTCGGATACGTTTCATAGTATGAAACCTTTACCGATAGCAGATGGTTGACCAATGGACTGAATAGTACTTTTGAGCAGTTTGTTTTTATTGATTTTGTTATCTACAAAACAAAAATTTGGGCAAGAAAGTCTGTTTGATTCTTACAAGGTGGCTCGACTTTCTTGGTGGTACTCTGTTATTGTTTTTGTATATTCACTTGCCCATGAGAACTATGCTTAGAAGTAGGCTGACCTGATTCTGGGGATCAAAACTTTTTTGGCTCAATTACACTTTGATCCCCTAGACTATAGCCCTGATCTTGTTTTGTCCCCTATATGATTAGTTGTCTCTCATTAGTCCCTCAACCTTTTTTTTTGGATGATCAGATAAAAGGGGAGGGGCGATCAGTAAGTAGTAATTCCTCTCGGGTGTGACTATGAGAGTCTCCCCCACTATGGATTGACCGGTTTGAGATATAACTACTAATTTGGAAAGGTAGTCTGTCACTATAGCACTACCAAAATCAAGCAGCAAACTGTGTTGCTTTCGTAAATCAAATCCTGTTTGATAACTATATGAGCGAAGGACGATCCTAAACGGGAATTGCTTACCACTAGACCACTAACTCGCAAGGATTTACATTGAAATGGGCTGCTCCATTATTCTTTATGCAACAGTAAGTCAATTATCATTGAGGTGCTGAATTTTGCAATTCCTTCGAAACATTTTGGGTGAATTATCCTTCAATGGCGTCATCTGAATTTCATTACGTAATTTTTCTCAATTTTTTTACATCCATGGCGGCAACAAAATTTAACCATAAATATTCTCGTAACCAGCCCATCAAATAAGTGGGAGCCTCAGCTCATGCAGTCGCCTTTGCAATCCCCCTTCCTTCTATTCGAAAGGTGAGTACTCCTTTAAACAAAAAAGCACTAAGAGGGCTCTTTTTACATGTTACATGTAAGCCTCAAAGTAATAGGTAGTCCCGAAAATCAAACTTCTGGTGTATAATATTTGGTTATAGAAATAAAGTTGTAAAGGTTTCGAGACAATATATGAATGTTGGAAATAATACTGTGAAAGAAGAAAATAGAAAAATTAACTTATTTTTATTAAATTGCTAAAATTTGAAGCAACTATTTTGGTAAATTAGCCCAACTACTAGCAAAAACAGTCACAACTTCTTGCAAAAATAGGCAAAAGTACTAAAAGAAATGACTTCTGTCAACACCATTTATTTCATTTTATTGTAATTTTTTTTATTTGAAGGCCCCCTTTAAATGAAATTAGTTTATTTTTTTTTGACTTTTAAGAATCTATCCCCAATCCATAATCCTTTGTTACGATACATAATAAGTTTTTCGTTTATATCAACATCTAAAAAAACTTGAATCACAGACAATTTTATTTTCGGAAATATTTGTTCACCAAATCAAATGTATGAAGTATCGTTTAGCCGGATAAACATTTGTCTTAGTCCAAATCTAACTTCTAACTCCTCCACTCTCTAACCCAAAAAAGAATAATATTTATAAAAGACACCTTAATTTTTTGTCATAGGTATTAATGGGGTAGAACTTTTGTTTACTTGACATTTAGCAATTGGCTCACACCTAACAATCTCATGTAACACTACGTGATCTAGTGTTGTCCTAGACTCTCATGTGGTGATCAATCAGAGTTCGATTTATAGGAGTAACATGGTTTAGTGTTTGACGTTGGTGGTGTTATAGTTATAGACTATGCTTTAAGATTACTAACCATGATTCAAACCTGGCATTCCATAATGGGGGACCTCATGATCATATTTAAGAATTACTACTTACTGGTCGAGTAAATATTGAGTGTAACGGTAATATCACGTCATTGATATCACTTAGTGTCACTAACTAGTTATAAAACAACAAATATAATTGGTGAACCTCGCTATTTTATTTATTAAAAAAAACCCCTACTATTTTAACACAACAAGTATTAGATAAAATAATTATTGACAGTTATTAAAACAATGGAACATATTAAATTCACTTAATATTTTATTATTAGTTAGTAACACCACGTGATATTGATGGCATAGTGTCAACATTGCCCCCAATATTTTTGGTAGCCCCTCTCCCCTTTTAATGACAAAAAAAAAAGAAAGTAAGAAAAAACAACCTCATGTAACCAAACCACGAAGACTATTAAAACTTCTTTTCTTGGTTGCATTTTCATAGCTAATGGCAGCAACGGCTAGTTTCGTTCAGAAGTTAGGTAATGCAGTTAAGGAAGTGGCGAGAAGCAAAGGGTCAAGCTGGTGGTACACTCCCCACATGGCCGCAGCCTCTCGTGCAATAGCGGAACGAATCCCATTGGTTGATCTTGTCCTTGAAGTCAGAGATGCGCGGGTACAGTCTCTATATGCTCACTCTTCCCCCCTTCTTTTGTACACTCTTATTTGGAATACAATCCTTTTTGACGATTATATGTTTGATGAAATGTCTGAGAGACTCCCTTTGTTGTATTTTATGCGAGTTTTACTGTTTTAAATGTTTGAGTTTGGGTTTTTAATTGTGAATAATGTTTAACCAAATATGTTTGACTAAATATTAATGTTTTGTAGTCTGGGTTTGGGGGATTAAACCATGTAAAGTTTTTGAGTCATGGATTTCTACAAAAGGTTAGAAGTTGGATACATGTTTGTTTGTCCACACTCGTGCTCGCACACATACACAAACAGAGTACTAAAGGACCAAGATATGGGAATATGGATGCCTCAATGACGCGAGGAACTTGCTAAATCCACTTAAGCTGGTACACTGTAACTGAAAAAACAGATTTTAAGAGGGTAGTGCAAAAACCTGTATCCTTTGAATGGGTAGCTTATTCTCACCACCTTTTTTTTTTGTCAGGAGCTTATTCTCACACTTGCGTGTATAACTGTAGTTTTTGTAGTTCTTATGTCCATTAATCTCAATTTTCTATATTCTGTTTTCTTATTTATCCTATTGTTATTAGATTCCATTATCATCAGAATTTGAGCAACTGAGAAATTTTCCATCTTCCTCGAGGCGCATCATAGTACTGAACAAGATGGACCTTGCAAGTCGCTCCCAACTGAAGGTATTGGTATTTCCTCAATTTCCTTCTTGACGACCTCTATTCTAGAAGATATTATTACTTGCTAGAATTGTGCAAATAAAGGAAGCGTGACTTTCATTTCTACTGTGAATATAATGTACCTTTTGTGGTGTAAGATCAATCATTGCTATCAGATGGTATGACTCAAATCTTACCAAACAAGTGAGCTTGAGTTCTTAGAAACCTTCGAATACTTCTGAGCATGACTTTCTTTGGAGTATGAGTTTTTGATATGTGGACCATGAAACAGATGGCCGAGGCTTGTATTAATTTTTTGTGAGATAAAACATGGTTTAAAATTTCTGGTCAGCTTTTCTTCTTTATATAATTTGTCTTCTATTTAATTAATATCAAAACTCTTTTGAGGGAGCAATATAGGTTATTTTGGATGAGTACAAACAAACACCTAAATTCTGTGAGAAAATTGACCGAAACAACGTTAACACCAGCTTCATTGGGCTGATCATTTTTGGTTTCTATTATTAACGTTAGCACCATCTTCATCCATTGGAACAATGTTAACACAAGAAGTTCATTTTAGGGTTCTTATCGCTGAGAAAGGGCGTACAGTTTTGAGTTTTATTTTTCTTCGGTCCCAATTGGGGCTTTAAATGTTAAGAAGTGCAGAAAATTAAACCCAGAAAAAAAAAAGAAACAGAAAAGCAAAACAAGATGTTTGCTACAACCTATAGATCCACTCATCAAAATTAGGATTAGAATTTCTGACATGATCTTCAAAGAGCATAATTACTGAGAACTTCTCTGTTTTTCTTTCAAAAATTTTTCTGTTGAATTGGAAGCATTTAATGGCTCTGTATGAACTGCTTGGTGGTCCTTCCTCAACTAGAATTTGGATTTATATGCAGAAGTTCACTCACTTTGACTAGTAAAAGCCATGTCAACCTATGAAATGCCATATATAAAGACAAAATAACCCCTAAAGGCTAAACCCACAGTAGCCCATCCAACAAAGTTTGACGAACATATCCAAGATTGAATAGCAGCATATAAAATTAAATAGGACTCTAGTAAAACTAAAACTTGACTTAGTATGGACCCAACTGAACTCGCTTTGATATTAAGTTAATCATCAAGATATCTTTGCTATCCTTTCACTTCTTATGTATTGTCAATGCTGGCTTTCCAATTTTTGAGTCCCTTGGGAGAAATATTTTCATGTAACTAGAAGTGATGGTGCTAAATGAGTTGGCAAACTCTATCTTAGACTTGGTGCCATTAATGCCTGTGTACCAGTTTCATTTTGACACAAGATATTTTGTTCTGTATGAGTTACAAGGACTTCCAAAGATTGATATCCATTAGACTTATTGAGTTCTAATTTTTCTGTTTGTCACGGCTGCCAATTTTCATATATCAGATAATTCTCTCATGTTTCGTTCATTTCAGGAGTGGACAATGTATTTTGAGCAACACAACCATATATCTTATGGAGTCAATTCACACAATAAGGAGAATATCAAGGAGGTAATTCTAGATTTTTTTTTACAATGCATAATGCAGGATGTGCTTTGGGACTACTCGTGGAAAATGATTTTCCATTTTGTTTGACCTGAGTCGTCATTGAAGTTTTTTTGTTTTTATAGCATTCAGAATGGATAAATTTCAATACATATGAAAGGATCCATTTTATAGAGCACACTACTATTAGTCACATCAGTTCCATTTCTTACAGTACTTGCTGATAATCTCTATGCCTGCTTGACATAGAGATAGAGTAGTCCTGTTAGAAGTGAATTGTGCACTTAGTGCTATGGCAAACATGGTGGCGGTCAAATACATTTCTGTGGGAGATGCAAACTCCCCAATGTTTTTTTGAAGTTCTATGCCACATTGCCCAGAGGTTTGATTCCAATTAAGGATGGCCCTCAAAAGTGAATGCATATCATTATTTTGTATCTCGAACTTTTGGCTGTACCTCAGGCACACTTCTGAATGGTTATTTTATGATAAACACAAGGAAGTAAAACTCTTTTTCTGTTCACAGATTCTCATGAATTCAGTTTAGCAATGTCTAGTTAAACTTAACATCTTGCAGTTCTTGAACTTTCTACAAGCCAGAGTTAAAGAATACAAGAAGACTGACCATTCAAGTCATACCATAACTGTAATGCTCGTTGGGATTCCTAACGTAGGCAAGTCTGCCCTTGCCAACTCGTTGCATCACGTTGGAAGGATCAGTGCTGCAGGTACTTTCAGCCTTTTCCAATCTCATTAGTTATGAGAATCTTTTTTTTTTTTTCCTTTTCTGTTCTTTTTTAGTCATTCAATTTCAGATTTATTGATATAATTTTTTTATTTTCTTTTCTTTTGGCTAAAAAAATGCTTGACTCTAACTCTATTAGTTGATTATTGACATAAAGAGAAAGGAAAGTTGAAACATGCAATAGTGAGTCCAGAGCCAGGGGAGACAAAAGATATTAGCAGTTTGAAGGTACCCTTCCTTAAAATGTGCTGGTCATGAAGTTCATTTGCAACCACTTCCACACCCTTTGCTGTCTGCATGACAGACCATGTCTTTCAGTGACCACAAAATGTTTTTATGTAGTGCAATGAGCTGAATCGAAACTTCAGATCAAATGACTTGGAATTCTACCTGGGGTTGGATGGGTTGTTTTAGGATTCCACAACTTCTTGTCCTTTCCTTCTGGTTCCTGGCAGTAACATGGTATACTTACGCGGGAAATATTACACCTACAAAACTTCAGCATATACTTTTCTTTTCATTTCCTCTTTCTAGTATGTTTTCTTGTTTCATCATCCTTTAATAGGCAATTTTCATTTGTAGATAGGTAGCCATCCAAATATCTATGTTTTGGACACCCCCGGTGTTTTGCCTCCCAAGGTTCTTGATGCTGAAGTGTGCTCCAAACTAGCTTTAACAGGTATGATTGTACCAAATAGTTTTTTTCTCATTCATCATTGTTTTTACTGTACCTATCTATCGGCAAGAGTTGAGCCCCGATTTTTCTTCAGTGTGACCACTGACTGGCTCGTTAACTATCAATGCTATGTGCTATAATGAAATAAGCTCCCATAATGCAATCATAAAAGTAAAACTAGCAAGGAAAATATTGCAAGTTATGAAAGAATGAGTCCTAAATGAATTCTTATGTGATTGGTTGGGTCCATTTCGAATGAAGTTAGACTTAAGGAACTCACAAACCTAAATTCAAAAAGAATTGATCCAATAATTATTTTGTCCAAGAATTAATTATGTTAGAAACAAACCACTACTAAATATTAAATCAATTTTACTTCTTGACAAAAGAGAATTAACTAAAGAAATGTTCACACAAATAAATTTTGGTTTTTTTTTGGTTCTTGTCTTTAGATAGGTATAATGGTATATAATTTCTGAGCATTTGGGCTCTAAGAAGGGAAAAATTTGTGCATTGGAAAACCAGCCTTGGCAGACAAAGAGAAAAATAGCAAATGAGAAGAAAATAGAGAAGATCTGATTGTTTGAATCTTGTATTATAGTAAATTTGAACTATGTTTTGACATTCTAAAATCAGCTCCCTTGTTTTAAAAGACATTTCACAAATTGACTCCCCTGATTCATATCAATCTTTGTTTGTGAAAATTTTGGGGGTCACTTGCATATAACCCCTCCAACACTTTGAGAATTTTCAATTTGCTTTGGCTGTGGTCTTATAGTTTCCATCAGGTCAGCTGACTGCACTAGAGCTAAGGCAGCTCCACTGGTGCCCATTGGTGCTTTAACTTGGTTAGGTCAAGCTGATAACACTTGACTGGGATGAACAAGATAATTTAGACATCTAAATATCCTCCAATTTATTCTCAACTTCTTGTTTTTCCAAATTCAGGAGTTATAAGGGACTCTGTGGTTGATGAGAGACAACTTGCGGAATATTTTCTGGCTATCCTCAGCTTGAGTGACGAGTACAAGAAATGGGCGAAGTTATCTACCTTCGAGAACAATAGATTATTTGCTGATTATATGGTAGAGAGTTCTGGAAGCTCTGAATTGGACAAAAGACGTAGAAAGCAAAGTGCTAAAGATCACACACAGGTATGATCACTTATCCTGTAAATTAGCATCATGTGCAGTGACGATTGAATTGGTCGAAATAAGAAATATCTTTTATTTTTGGTCGCCATTGGGTACAAGGTGGATTTTTTCGGATGAATTTGACATAATAAAAATTTGGCTTCATACATCAAAAGCAGTTGACACAATTTGCTCCTTTCCACATTAGACAAATTTAACCCACCGAGAAAATTTTTATTTTGTAGTTTCACAAAGTCATCCTTTTATTTAAGTTGCCGTTGCCTGTATAATTTTTTGTTGGGGGACAAATGGTGCTTTTTGAATGCAGAAAGTATTTTTGCAATAGATCCTTTGTGAGTTTTTCTCTGCCAAATTTTGAATGTTAACTAGGGAAAACATTTTGTATAGTCCATTTGGAACTTTAAATTGTGTCTCGAAATCTCATAAACTCAATGCGTTGTTTAACACGTTAAAGTCACTTCTCTTTCAATGGCCACTTCTGGATTTTGCTGCATGTTTGCTCTTTGCACTTTACCCTTTGCTCGTGATTTTCCTTTGCTTGTACTTATGTTACTATCATCAATCGCATAAAATTTGTGCTTTGTCGACTCTATAACCCAGTGTAGCAGAATGTGAAGTGGTCATTGCTTGGTTAAATTGTAAAATGCTTGGACTGCCAAGTGTCAGAAAAAAATTCAACTATGACATCAGCAACTTCCCGCAAAAATATGAGAAATGTTACGTTCGTTTGTATTATAATTCTCCTAACAGCCTGTGTAAGCATAAACAAACAGGGCATTGGCCTATAAATGCAATGTGTAGTAGTTTGGGGCCTTCAGCTTAAACAGTCGAAACCCAACGTAGCTTGTCCTAAGCTAATTAAGACAAGCTTTGGCCATGTGAGGCTTTGGCAGAGGATATATGAGGTTTGAAATTAAGCTCATGGTTAGGCACTTGTCTCTCAGCTGGCTTGTTAGGGTATTTGCATTGCATTATTGGATCTTCTTGTTTTTTGTTTTCATAACAGTGATCTAACAGAAAATAAAATCATTTGACAAATATTTCGGCTTTGTATCTATAAAAATGACATTCATGACTGTTCATACAGGATTCCATTGTGCATAATGTTCGACGAACACTCTTTGAGGCAATTTCATCTTTCCATGGTAATCTGGAAGATGAAAAGGATTTGGTTCGGCTCATTGAAACACAGTTCACAGCATTGCAGCAAGCTTTTCACGTGCCTTCCACATCAGATGAATATGCACATAACACAGTTTCTTTTAAGTTACTTAATTTATATCGAACTGGAAGGCTTGGCCATTATACTTTAGACTTTCTTCCAAGGAATGCTTCAAGACTTGTTTCAATGTGATATTCATTGATCTCTTACTTTTTCTGCAAATGTGATAGTTTCTCTTCATATTGATAAAATTGTGTACTATTTGTTAATATCTATTGTATAGCAATGTCGTGGTTTTCTTTTGGTAACCTTTATGTTTGGAGGCTATATTTTTGGTAAGGGGTCGTTTTAGTAAAACTTGTGGCTAGGGCTGATAATTGAGTCGAGTTATTTAGGCTCAACTCGGACTTGACTCATATATGACTCGACTCGAGCTCGACTTGTGTTTTAAACGAGTCAAATTTGAACAATTTTTTAGGTTCATTTAAAAAAAGAACTTAAAAGACTTGGTTCATTTATAAGTAAAATAATTGAGCTAATCGGGCTCAGCTTGGATTTGGCTCGGTTTGGGCTTGACTTATTTTTTAAACGAGCTGAATTTGAACAATTTTTTAAGCTTGTTTGAAAAAACAAGTTTAACAAACTCGACTTAAATTCATAAAGTTCGACTCGATAATCAGCCTTACTAAGTGAAACAGCTGAATGGCGAGACCTAAACATGGGCTTAACCACCCCTGCTGCCCGTATCCAACTCAAACCAGTGCCAATATCCAAAAGGATTGTAGAGACTTTTGGTGGTCAATGTAATTTACTGGCCATGTAGAGCTGGGGAAGTGTTCGCTTTGCATGGAGATAGTTGTTTTGTACTATGTCCCAAAGAAGATGTAGCACAAACAAAGCCATTGAGGCTCCGCAAAAGGATTAGACGTCCCCATGCTACGGTTCCTGCGGTCCGAACCCGGTGTCGCATTAGATTAGAGAGCTGGGCGATAATAGCTCCCCCACATCTCAAAGTGCGCTGCCTCCTATGCACGCAACACTAAGTAATCCAAGTGCTATTCTGTCCTCCAGGGACTGGACCACAAATTGGTCCTTTCTCTTTCCTCTTTCACCAATGAGTGGTGAGTTTCCTTTCTTTTTTTCTAGGTAGGTACCTTTTGGCTTCGGAGTTTGTTCCAACAGCCGCCATACATGAGATCCTAATCGTCTTTCCCCCAATCTTCTTGCCTGTTGGGGAAGGAAGGAAAGTCGGGGGTTTCGTAGTACAGCCAAAGCCATAGTAATATAACTGGTTAAATGCTGAAATGACATCTGAAGGCATAGAAGGAATCAATTGTTCAAAACTCATCACTAGATCTAACATGGGGCACAATGAGATTATTTAACCAGTACCCAATTCTATGTTGAAATCTCATACACTGGCTCATTAGAATTCAATACAAAGATCAAATCATGTAACTGCCTTGTAAGAAACAACATACATGTTTTTTGTTTTTGGTAAGAATGCTAACAAAATGCCATATTTACATTCATCCAGCATTTCTAGCCTCAGCTGTTTTGCTGAAAGGGAATGAAACAACTTTCACCTAATCATCTTTCTTCTGCCTGCATTTCCATGCTGATCGGCAGTTTTGGGGTACCCTTAGTTTTCTTGTCTAGATTCGCCTGTCTCCATGCTGATTGGCAGTTTTGGAGTATCCTTGGAATCATTCTTTATTTCACCCGCATCTGCATTCTCCCTCATAACCACTATTTCCATGTGTTCTTCATGGAACTCCTCGAAATGTGCTATTTTCCCCAATTCTTCCACTTCTTCTATCACAAGGTCAAGCCGTGCCACTGTCTCCAGTAAAAGCGAAATAAAAGCAGCAATTGCAAGTGTCTCTGAAAAGTCAAGACAAGTGATCACAATCTTATTCATTGTTCTGTTAGTGATCTTCTGGTTTGTATCCTTAACCACTTCTGGCCCCGGGCTCTGCCATCCAAGTAACTCCATAGGCTTGCCTGCTTCAGTTTTTTGGATTGGATTGGAAGTAAGGAGAAGCTGTGGCTGGGTCTTAATTGAAGTATCAAGTTCTTCCAAAGCTTCATGAAGGTGATCCGATATGTGGGGTGAACAGTGGTGATGGTTTTTTATGGCCTCTGCAAGCTCCGTAAGAACTTTTACCACTTCTTCTGCAACATGCTCACATGGTTCTCTAAACAAAGCTCGCATGGACTGAGGAACCTGAAACATCAAACAATGGCAGACAAATTCAAGATAAAAAAACTCAAAGTTAATCTGATATCTCTGATGGATAGGAAGCCAAGTCCCTAGACCGTGCGCGATTCCAACTCGAAAAATGAAAAGTAAGAGAAATGGATCTTTCCGTTCTAATACTCTATCTGAGAGTTATCAGTATTTATCAAATCCGTTCCTCTCTAATGGAACACTATTGGATCAAATGACAAAGACATTGTTGAGAAAAATATAGCTTTTCCCCGGATGAAATGAAAATTGGATTCATGTAACTAGAGAAAGATTTCCCATTCCTTAGCCGGAAAGATATAAGAGGAAAAAGAAAATGATAGAAAGTAGGACTTGGAAACCATCTGTAATATAAGTGATATGTATATCTTGGGCAACCATAGCAAATCTTTATATTCCATAAACATGCATAACACCTAAAATCTAAAAAATAAATAGTGCATATGATTTGGCCTGACCTATATTCTCCACATTAGATATCAACCTACCCATACATACTATCACTACTTTTTTCAATAACTAGATATTTTATCATATCATCAGGATGAATTCACAGAGTATCAGATGTAGTTAGCAGGACTGTACAAGCATTTTATGGTGCTCTGGTTATATAGGTGATAAACCTAGTTGACGATAATCACAGTCAACTTTAAAATCAATGCTTTCTTTTGTTTGCAATTATTAAATTATAGGACCTCTTTTAGAAATGTATTCCAAGGAAAGAACATAATGTTTATGCTTCATTACTGCATTGGCTCATAGGGATATATTTAGGAATTGTTTCTCTAGGCTCCCAAGTGCCAACATATGCCCATATGGCTTTATTCGTTGGTATAAAGTAAGTAGATTTCATTTAACTGCCACAAAACAAAATAGCTTTTACATCGACAATAAAAATGAAGTGTAAAAGTTTTGTAACAAGAACAATAGATCTTTGTTTGGTTGTTGAGAAAGCTGAATATGACAGATAATCTTTGGATTTAGATTGTTGTAAGAAATTTTGCATTGGTCTCTGTTTTCTCTTCTCAGCAGCAACCAACAGTGGGGTAGTCTTGGTAAAGACAACCTGTTACTACTAATGAAACGAATCCATATAGTTAAGGTGTTGGACATTGTCTCTCTGGTCAGTGAAAAAGCTGGTAAGACGCATAGCAGCCAATAAACAAGTCGTTTTTTTTTTTTTGATTGACAGTAAGTTTTCTCACATATTCAGTCACCTCTAAAACCAACCAACATTCTACAAGAAACTCAGTGCTTTCTGGATAAACAAAAAAAAACCCTAAAATCACACTAAACTATCTGAAAAATTCTGTACAACATATCAGCATATACCTGAAAGTGACATTCCAGACAACCATAGAGAGCAACAGCAGTGTATCCTAGATGTCGAAGACCAACTCCGAGATGCTCATACTGTTTTGACGGATAGCAATATCTTGAATGCCGAGGCTCCCAGCTTGCAAATGTAGCCTGCTTAATTTGACTTGTCATCAGAATATTCAACAGTAAATCATAATTTTGCTGCTTCTGGACATTCAAATTTCATTTTTAGACAACAAGCTTATGAATTATACGAAGGTAAGACATACCAAGGCTTCCTCAGTAGAATTCCTTTGCACTGCTTCCTCATAGCTATTGTCCAAGGACGAGCCGTTGGAAAATTTGCATGTACCTTTTGCATCTACTTCTTGAAAATACTCATCTACACATGCTGCAAGGTTTACAGAGTTCCAACTGAATTTTTAGGGAACTGATAATAGGACGATCCAGATTATTTATTATTTTTCAATTGTGATTATTTGAAACTCCTTACTTTATAGATCTAAAAACCCACCTTCTTCATTAAGTGGTTGTAGAGAATCTTTCTGTCAACATATATCCACTGAGCCCTTTATTCTCAAACCATAACCCAACCAAATTACCCCAACTGCCCACACCAACTCCCCCCCACCCCAGGAAAAAAGTAGAAAAAAGGGAAAAAGATGTTTTTGTGTGACTTAGTAATGTTCAGCATCAAATCAATGAAACTTGTAGGGTATGCCAATGTAATTATGGGTCAATACCTGAGTCGGGTGATCTTAGCAGGAAGCATGCGACTTAAACATCCAATCCTGTAAACTTTTGAGCCATAAAATTCTCTAAACCATCAAGAAGTAGATTATAAATGCATAAAGTGGAAAGTGAAGTTTCGCACATATATCATCAAACCGAAGGTGTGGATGTGCAAACTGCATTTAAAATGGGTGGTTTTAAGCAATTATGTGAAAGGATAGGATTCAAGACTGCTTAATGGCATTACCAAACTAGCACCATATGTCATGCCAGGCCAAACATAGGTGATATCATAACGGGTCTGTCGGAATCCATTCGATCTGGCTTTGACATAGCTAGGTTCTATAGCCTAGTAGTCTGCAATGCCAAAGCCATTATAGTCACAAGTGGTAATTTCTGGCATGGCATCAGAAAAGGGTAGAATGCGGTTAGTCCAATTCAGGTCTCTGTCAAGAAGGAAAAACAAAAATAGTAGCCTGCAACAATCTTAGTGTTCGTCTCCAAAATGAGATAGAGTTGCTTCTTACCACTGTGGCAGGATGCTTTGCTCTGGCCTTTCTAAATCCCCATCTATTTCACCCCACCTCTCCACAGTATACTTTCTGAAGAAACAGATAAAAAAGAAGATACACTCTTCTCCTCCTTATTTGCCATTCCAAATTAAATAAAATTATAAATATAAGAAAATGAAATGCGAATAACCAGAAAGTGTGATGCATAAAAAAAATCATGCTAGCAGTGTTGAAGGCAGTTAAATATGACCTGTAAAACATTGATTCAGAGTAATTTATTATTTTGCATGTCAAGGGTCAGCAATTTTGACTTAGTATCATTCAATGACTATGAATTCATCCCTTTTCACATTGCACTATCCTGAGTGGGAAACAAAAAAGAGTACCAAAACTGTTTTGCATTATAAAACTTAGAGAATTACAGAAAATGATAATGACAACAAGATTATATAGCATACCTTGTACCAATTTGGCCAACTCTTCAAATTTTGAAATGATAATATTCTGGAGGTCTTCGCCCGACCAATTGGGAAGAATAAAGAGAGTTATGATGAGACCTATGCCACACCCTATGGCAATTGCGTACATTCGCTCGGTTGCGATGTGGAATTGATTGTGATCATGATAAGATCCCACCATTACCAAATTAAACGTCACAAGAAACACAATTATTCCATGGTCATAATGCTTGTTGATTGAAGGGATAAACCTCGCATATGTTGTAAATGAACCTGCCAAACTTGTAAAATAGTCAATATAATGCCCTCAATACTTCTTTTTGGAACCCTTATACTAGGTTTGCTGATAAGGATTAAATGAAAAATATTGCACAAATATCCTTTTCTTGCATGTTTGGAACGTAATCAATTATTCCTTTGTTTAAAATAAATCATAGAACTCTCCAAAATTGAAGCAAAGCAATGTTCTCTATCTGATCTTATCTCTTCTTCTTCTGAGATTGGTAAGAAGTCATTGTCTAGAATTTAGTTACCGTCCCTAACATGAAGTTTTATGCATTAGTAGTTCAATAATGACTGGATTCTTCTATCTTTACCTTTGTCCAAGTTGACTAGCATCAGCAAACTTCTCACTTTGTTTTTATCATCCATTGAGAGAAGCTTCAAAAGAAACAGCTTATCCATGTGTCACTGATGACACAATAAGGGCAGTCACTGCAATATTTCTCCAACAACTATCAATGCCTGGGGCAATGATTGTAATGTGCAAATGACCCAACCATACTTAGGGAAAATGAGTAGATAAAAACATCAGGCCCCAACAATGAAACCACAAATACAAAGACATTATATATCTGTGGAAACTGTTTTTGGTCAACTGACTCAGACGTGAAAGTAGAAGCAATATGAACAACTGCTGAGAGAGATTTTGATAATCAGAAAGCTTGGAAGCAAAATGAAACAGAGTTGGGAGAATATGGAAATGGGATTCACGATGCTTACCAATAAGGAAAACTGCAAAGCCGCTACTAATGGCACATTCAATGTGGCCTAAGTGGCGAGCAACAATATCAAACAGAAATGCGAAACTTACTGCCACCACTGTCCCGAGTAGCCTGTTGAATCCTTTATACAATGTGGCTCCTGAATCAACATCATTAGTGAGTAATTCCACTCATGTTAAGTGAGCTTCAATACTAGTGGTGTATCTGTGCGAGAAATTTTTAATTTTTCAAAGATAGCCAAATCTAGGTTCTACGCATCATTTCAAGACTATTAGGTAGAACTTACACGAAAAATTAGCAACCAAAGAAGAAATTCACGTTTATAGATCCACTACAAAGTGTAGAATATTCTAAAAACTTTGTTTATGACTTGAACAACCACATTAATCTTCACCTAAGCATTAAGTGATTCCTTAATAAAGACATGTACAACAAATTGATAACATAGCATTAAACCAAAACCAATGGTGATCAGTCAAGAAGAAAGTTCCACGAGACACTAACCGTGACAAAACTATTCCCCCAAACAATTTTAATCAGTATTTTATGATTTATTTTTTTTTAACAAGAAACAAATTGTTCGAAGAGTGAAAATTGCAGTAACTACAGTAACGACCAAGTCTACATAGTTTATGCCTTAGAATACCTTTTGTTCTTTAGTTCATCCCAAGATTTGACTTGATCACCAAATTAAATCAACATAAATAATAGGAGCCTAACTTCCCATTGTAGTTATAATTTTTTTTTAAAGATTTTATACTTAATTTATAGCTTCATTGACTACCAGAAAATCCATATAAAAAAGTACCTCTACGTTACGCTACGTTGTTTCTATGAACAAACTACTATATATACAGGGGCGGCTCAACAGTGTAACAATTCAAGCATGGGCTTTAAATGGGGCCCCAAATTTCATAAGTCTCTCAATATGATCTAGGCCAACAATTTCAACCCATAGAAATAAGCTCTAAAAAAAGGCACCACGAAGACCTAAATTGCCAAAGAAACATTAAATTCTTTTGGGCCCAGAAGTCTAACTCATTAACCTTATACAATCACATTTGATAAAAAAAACCATAAAATGTCAATGCAAACAAAATCAATTACGCATCAAATCACTCCCATAGGTCCCAACTGCCCCTCCCCCAATAGAAAGGATGAGACACAACAATCTACTAGATAAATATTGAATTTAAGAATTTAATGTTTTTCTATTTAATTTGAAAACCTAAACGCATTAGACGATGACCATTTAAAAAATATTTTCTTAGTCTCGATTGATGACTAATATTAATGTTTTTAGCCATTAATGGTTTAGGTTGGTTTTGAGATTTAAATATCTTGACAAAAATTTTACAAACAAAAGAAAGCATCTTACTTGGGATACTTAATTATATAGAAATACTTGATTCTTTTCAAATGCATTCTTTTTACAAAATATAATTATTAACATTCTACAACAATTTGATCCATAAATAGAAGCTTTTCAAAATTAAAATTAATAAAATCCTTCGTAAGTTCGACAATGTCTAAGAAATATCAAGCCAATAATTCATTCTATGTCAATCGAAAAAATATGTTAGCAAAACTTAATATAAAAACATAATAAGAAATTTTAATCTCAAAAATAAATAATCAAGAAAAAACCCTTACAGTGTAATCACCAAGCTTTTTAAGACTTTCACGAATCTGATGAAGATAATAGTACAAAATAGAAATGACATTACAGTATCTTACATATACCTGCTCTGAATTCGACGACAAGTACGACAGTGAGGACTGCCCAAATGGAGTTCTGACGAATCCCCTCATACAATGGCTCCAACAGGTACACCAATGACGCCACAGTCATTGCCACACCGACTTTCAGCGAATGTACCACCTTTCTTGGATCTTCTTTCCCCGCCTTCATCGCTTCGTCCTTCACCGCCTTTCCAATCTCGCTGGCCTTACGCAACCATCTCTTCGCCCACTTTTGGCCGGCCGTCGATGGACCTGCCTTGTTGCTAAGGTTTTTCGAAAACTCCATATCCATGCACGATGTCGTGAAAAACTTTTCCAGTACGTGACTGAGAAGTCTGGTTTGTGTATGAGCATATATACATATACGTAGAGAGAGAGAGAGAGACCGAGTCTCCGTTGAGCTTCCCCGCGGCCAGTTGGCATTGAATCCTGCTATATAGGAAGTCTGGTACGCAGCGTATATTAGCACAACGGAGAATTACACTTTATACCCCAAAAAATTTAAATATTTTCACTTTATCCTTTAAGTCTTAAAGATTAAATTTCCCATATTTCCTTCGATATATTAAAAGTATTATAAAGTAACTATTTCTTTAGTTTTTATTTTCATTGCCAATTCCATCAATGTTAATAATAGGGTAATTTTTAACAAAATAAATAATGAAAACTAACAGAATAATACATTACAATAATTTTAATATATTAAGAATGTAACGTAAAAAATTTAATCCTAAATGGTATAAATAATTTAATCCTAAATCTATCTAGCTGCACACCACTAGAGCACATGTATCAAGGAATTTGCGATAATCTATGCGTGAAGAAATGGTGCAAATAAAAAATAATCGAATATTAATTATGGGCTCAAAATAATCAAACATAAAAAATGACCACAATATGCTAAAAATCTAAATCACATTACACTTTATATATATGCTCAACAAAGTATTACCAATATAAAGATTCTCTTAAAGACAAATTGCAATAGAGAGATGGAAAAACCTACCTTTAATAATCAAAATGCCATAAATTTAAACCGAAAAAGCATAAAATGCATATGTTTGAAACTACAAACCTAATTGGAACAATAGCACTCAAAAAAATTTATTTAGAAATCAACTTGTAGGGCAAGTAAAAGAAATGTCTGAGCCGGAAAACACAATACTAAATAAAAAAATCACCAATATTTAATCAAAACATTTTTTTGTTCTTTTAAAAAATTTGGACATAATTTTCCTTAAAAATAGGACCCCAAAAAATATCAATCTGTAACGATAATTACACGATCCAAAGACGACATAGAGCCTTAGTATCAACCAATAATACAAAGAAACCAACCAGATTCAACCACCAAAAAAATTAATTCCAAACCCAGATAAAAATTTTCAACAGTAAGGAAACATAGCAAAAGAAAGGCAAAATAATTGAACGCGACAATATCTAATTTTTCAATGCAAAACAGATGTCATCAAGCGCGTCAATAAAAATAAAAATAAAAATAAAATATATAAACAAATAAAAATTTTAAAAAAAGGATTAACTAAACAACTTGCTTGTAAGCAATTATAAAATTATTAGTACCTAAATATCTCAAAAACATGAAAATACTCCCAGCCAAAAAAAGTCTCAAACATCAACATTAAGATACTATGTTTTATTAACGATGCAAGCTAAGAAAAAAAAAAGTGTACTTTTGAAAAAACCAACATTCATGAATTGTCCCAACTAACATGAATTGAAAATAACAATTATGTACGCCATCATGCTCATTTAACCTGCAAATGATGCAAAAATATTAATTATTCATCTCAATAACAGTATGCTAATAAAAATAAAACTCGCAAGGGTATCAAAAAAATTCAACAACAATCAGTAGCAAAGTTACCAAATTTTTTATTCTTTGTTGATCTAGTTAATTATGTTATACCAACCACAAAAAAAAAATGACTATAATTCAACAACACCAAAGCAACTGAAAAAAAATTCATAATAGACTTAAAAGGAATATGCAAAAATAAAGTAATGTTCGTAAAATTCTACAACAACAAAAATAATGTTCATAAATGTTCATAGGATTCTACAACAACAAAAGTAATAATAATTTTAGGAAATTATTCCTAAACTTAGAATTAAATCCAAAGCACTAACGTACTAATCCTACAAATTAGACTCTAAATTCTAAAATACTCTAGATGTCATCATTCATTATTGAGGGAGTCATCCAAGCCTCCAATCCACTTAATTTACTTGGCTCAAATAGGTAACACAATTTCATAGAAAGAGAAAGTATCACATAGTATAAGCAAGTTTTAAAAAATTAGATAAATACCCTCCTTATGCAACACAAAAATAATTCTCGATTGTTAGTTTAAGCTCTAGAACCTATGAAGAGAAATAATTCTTATCTGATAATAAAATATTTAGCAAAGAGAAAAAAGTTAATTGGGACGCTTGGAACCTATGAAGAGAAAGTATAAGCTTGAGTTCTACATTTATAAAAAAAAAAAAAAACCCTTTCATACACAACGTGAACAAATTAACCATGCACATAATGAAATGGCAGAAACACTTATAGTTAATCAGTATGGGAGTAAGGAATTGAGATAAAATTTGAATGACTTTACACATAATCTTGCTCCCACAATGGTAATCAAACCAACCATTTTAATCACTTGCCAAATGCAACCCAATTATGACCACAAACATAAGAGAGAGAGAGAGAGAGAGAGAGAGAGAGAGAGAGAGAGAGAGAGATTGTTTAGCAGCCAACTATGTACCAAAAAAACTCATTTTCAACTGATCACTATCTCATTTTTTAAAATTACAAACCATAAACATCATAGCCACTTCAACCACAACAAAAACCTTACATCCTTCACCCACAACTGAAATAATCCAAGCTACACCACATGCTGACACCCATTGGTGATACCAACACTCCAACATTTAACATAACAACTAAATGCAATTCTCATAAATTAATCAGCATTTCACTTCACCAATTATAAGCACCACTTATTAGATCAACCCATATATCATTCAAGTATCAGACATTCTAACTAATAAAAAAAGACATCCCATGAATTACATGTCAATTCAAATTAATTCAATATTTAGGAAACCTACAATTATACTTCAACAAAAAACACTACTCAAAACTCAATTGGTCAATAATGAAAATTTTCCATAACTTAAATTTTGATTCATGTTAATATGGAAACTAATTGGCATCATAATTCATAACAAAATATATTCAACCCGCAAGTGCAATGCCACTCACCCACGTTGATGTGTTTTGTTAAGTATATCAAGTATTCCACTTATCGAAAGCTAAACGACAGAATAACAAATAAAATTAAATGATTTTAGACATAATAATAATAAAAAACAACATAAATGTTAATATGAGTGATATCTAGACTTGCACAAAACAAATTTAATTTTCAACAATTAAAATAAGGTGAATAGGATCCCAATATTAGGCAGGGTCATTGTCACAATTCTTCCACTTTCATCTTTACTATTTTCTGGACCTGGGAGCACCATCAATCAACTTTTGTTGTCTCCGTCTAGCCTGATCAAAGCTGAAAAACAAGAAGATTTGACTGTGTTGATGATGGACCAAATCTTGAAAGCCGAGAGGCTTTCATAAAAACGATGATTTTAGAATTTGAGCTTATGAGCCAACTGCCCCCTTGTTCGCTTACATTCCCTCGGGCTAGGTTTAGGTTCAATTGTTGAAACTCGGTCATCTTTTTCGTTCTCTGTTCCTACCTCTATATACATATCTCCAACTCAACAAGCTCATCTTCCCGAGGAAGAGTGAAATATACGAACACTTCTTAATGCTTGCCTGAGACCATTCACCGGGTGATCCCTAAGTTGTGGTAGGGCAGTCTTGATTGAACTAACTAGTTGCTTTGCTAAATTCGTGACATGGTTTATTAGGCTAATGATACTATGAGTCAACTACACTAGTTGACTACTTATGCGTTGACCACACTTATTTTGTAGGCAAGGCTCGTTCCATAGCATGCTTCGGGAGGAATCGGAGCCCGATTCCCTTAACCTTAAAATCTAATTTTGACTCAAATCCCTCATCAACCTGCTTACACCGCGTAAGTGTCGTTTGTTCGTTGCCAATAATAGCGAGTGCATCCCCTTTCTATTCATTAGTAAGGATGTCTAAAGGTTTTCCTTTAGTTCTTTTATGACTAAACTAATATAATAAGGGTAGAGGGCGCTAACAAGAAATCAAACAAAAGCGCTAACACTCATTTTACTAAGATTAGAATTTAAATAGAAGGCCTTCTTTACTTAAAGTCAACTTTCTCCCTTCCTTGAGCTAGCTTCATCTATCTATTCATCTATTTTTTCAAATGGATATTTAGGGATCTCTCTTGGTCATAGACCTTATCGATCTGAACTAGAATTTTCTATGGGACATGGAAGAGTTCAAGGTTGTCCATGTCCTCAAAGAGGAAAAGGTCACCATCACCAGCATGTATCTTATCGGTGATGCGAAGGAGAACTCGAATGGAGCCGGATGGACGGCCTAGAATCGAAAGCTCAGAAAGGAAGTGAAGGATCAGTTCCATTACCATAGGGTCAATAAATGCGCCATGACCCCTTTGAAGGCATAGTGTAGACTACTTTCATTCTACTTTCATATCTTTCATCGAGATTGGGTTCGTGTTCAATGTACCTCTATCATTTTGCAACATATGTTTCACTGACACTTTTGCAAATTGAGCAGAGCTTGTATCAATTTTACCATTACCCCTAATGAGTTCTTCACCAACTCATTAAACTCCTTACATGATTGATTGCCTTTCCGAGTAATTCTACTATCTTTTAAACAAACGCTATCAATAATAGCAATGAAATTGTTCACAATATTACTCAAGACATTAATATTACCATAAAAATTGCCTTTCTGATGACTTCCAGAGAGTACCCTAAATTCAGCAATTTTTGGAAAGCTTCAATGTACATCATCACTTCAAGTTTCAAGTACAATAATCTTTCCAATTGATCTTTAGTGAAATCTGATGATGCACAAATTGGCTTTGTACACCACCTATCAAGTATCAGTAGTAAATGCAGTAATTAAAATAGGAAAAAGATAAGAATTATAGTGGTTCGGTCAAGGTGACCTACGTCCACTTATGAATGGCTAGGGTCGCCGGGTCTTTTATTAACTCAAGAGGGTAGGGAGAGCAGAGAGTACAAACTTAGAGAGGAGAGGAGAGAGTTGCGCTCAATAAAGTGTGTTTTGTGCCCAGTGTTGGTGGGACTTACAATTTATGGTCGCCCCCTAACTGATTGGGGCTACTTACTAGCAACTAAATAGCTATTGTGGTGGAGCTCACGACTTCTTCTCAACGGGCGAGGTGGTTGATGTGCTCTCCATGAGACTCGGTCAAAGATGAGGAGAGGGCGACTCTTTCCAAGGCGGCGAGGGTGAAGCTCCTAGATATTCTCCTGATAATGTAGCAAAGACTGGACTTGGATCACGTTGGACTTGGTGGATCTTTATAAACTTGGACTTTCTACATGGATTGGACCATCTGGACTTGGCCCATCAAAATTGTCCCCCATTCACTCCCATCTGTATTCAAATTTAGGTATGGGTATGGCTTCTCGAAACCCACCGAATCGTTGCTTTGTTTCTATAACATTCAGGTTTACATAGTTAAAAACTTTAGATTAATCAAGGTTTACAGAATACAGGCATAAGAAAGAGATAAACAAACTCCTAATGAGGATGATAGCAAACTAGCAAAGCACAATTTCCATTCTTGTTTCCCTTTATTAAATCTCTTAAACCTTCCCTTTTTTACTTTTCTTTCTGATTCATTGTCTTGGAACTAAGCCAAAGAATAGTCCAAATACAAAGGGGTAGATGAATAGAGTGCAAGTATTTCAAGACACCATGTACTTCTCTCACAAGGTCACAACCACTGCAGAAGAAATTCACACATATTCTTTAACATACAGCAGGAAGGATTTGATACAATGGGATAATTCTTTGAGAATATTACTATTAGTGGAGAAGTATTTCACAGATCTGTTCTGTCATGAACACAGATCAGTAATGTTTCAAGGGTGATGCATCAAGAGCACATTAGATCCAACATGGGGGGCAAGATAGAGATATTTAACCTGTGCCCGATTCTTTGTTCATATTTCATTCACAAGCTCTTTACAATTCAGTAAGAAGATCAAATAACTACATCATCTAACCTTTCAAGCCTCTTCAGTTTTGCAGAAAAGAGTGAAAAAGCTTTCATCTAATCATCATCCTTCCGAAGACATCGTAGTTTTCTTTTCCTTATTGGCCTGTATTTCCATGCTTATTGACAGTTTTGGGGTATCCTTAAAATCATTCTGTATTTCACCAGCATTTGCATCCTCCCTCGTGATCACTATTTCCATGTGTTCTTCATGGAACTCCTCGAAATGTGCAACTTTTCCCAATTCTTCCACCTCTTCTATCACAAGGTCAAGTCGTGCCACTGTCTCCAGTAGCAGTGAAACAAAAGCAGCAATTGCAAGTGTCTCTGAAAAATCAAGACAAGTGTTCATGATCTCATTCAGTGTTCTATTGTTGACCGTCCCATCTACATCCATAACCTGTTCTGGACTCAAGCTCTGCCATCCAAGTAACTCCAGAGGCTTGCCTGCTTCAATTTTTCGGACTGGATTGGAGGCAAGGAACATCTGTGGTTGGGTCTTAATTAAAGTATCAAGTTCTTCAAAAGCATCATGAAGGTGATCCGATATGTGACGTGAACAATGGTGATGGTTTTTTATGGCTTCTGCAAGTTCTGTAAGAACTTTTACCACTTCTTCTGCAACATGTTCACATGGTTCTCTGAATAAAGCTCGGACAGATGAAGGAACCTGAAACATCCAACAACGCCAAACAAATTCTAGATCGACAATCTCAATTTGAGCTCAACTTATCTTGAGGAATGAAAAGCCAATTCCCTAGACTCGCATGATTCCAAGTCAAAAAAGATTAAAAGTAAAAGATGAGGAAAAAATGCTAGAAAGTAGGACTTGGAAACAATCTGTAATGCAGAAGATATGTTTATCTTGGAAAATCCTAGCGACTCTGTAAGTGTCAAAAAAGGAAGAATGCATATGATTAGGCCCGACTCACATTCTCTGTCATCAAATATCAACCTTACCATACTATCATCACTTTTTTCACCAACTAGATGATGGGACTGTCAGAACATTTTATGATGCTCCAGTTTAATAAATGATAATCCTGGCTGATAACAATCA
>CM042189.1:5268938-5298081 GCA_023539305.1 Ilex asprella
AATACGAAAACACGACTCGAATTTGACACAAAATTAGTAAGTTAGGGTTGATCATTTTTCAAAATGAACTCATAAATGATACGACATGTTAACACGAATAATAAATGGATTGGACTAGTATCAAACACGAAATTAACACATTACTACGTTTAACTAATATTTTAGAAATAAAATGTTAATTATTTTTTATTGTTTATTTATTATTGACATAATTATTGTGCAAAAAAGACATTTTTACAAATTATTATTGTTATGTTTATTAAGTTAATTTTTAATTTATAGAAAAAGTATGAACATGAATTCAATTAATTGAAATAGAATCTGATATTTAAATATTGGCGTTAAGTTCTATATTCGAAATTTATACGGGTTAATATGAACATGAACTCGACACGAAAATAAATAGGTCAATCGACATGATATTATTAGTTAAATATGTTGCATTAGGATTGATCGAATCCAACACGATTGTCACCCCTATTGGATCTCATTGACCGAACTGTCACGGGAGGAGGGAAAAAAAATTTATATGGTGCATTTCTTAAAACTTAGTGTCATGTTAATGGGTTACTCCACCAATTACTAATTGATTGTGGGTTGAATTGAAACCCCTAAGTTTGATTCATCTACTGGATGGACTAACTACACCCGTTACCAAAAGTTGTTTGTTTATCTTCGAGGGATAGTTTTAGTGGTATCATAAATAAGTTATAAATTCAGACGTTTTGAATTTAAATTTTGATAATTCTTGAGGTCAGACTATGAGAAATTTATCTCTCATGAATACTCTAGTCCCAATATGGATGGTCTGTCTTTGATCATATTGAAGAAGAGATTAGTCAAAATACATGTAAACTGATCTGAATACCACTTACAGTTGGGAAAAAAAAAAAAAGCATACTCGTAGAACAAAGGTGTTTTACTAGTTTTTGTTGATAAAATTTGTGACAACCAGAAAACATGTTGTATACTGTAAAAATGATACAGTAAAATTGGATATTTACAAAGACAGACTTAGCAACACAAACTTCAGACTAAATGTATGAGCTTGCACCATAAATCCTGATTCTCTCTTCGACCTGGACATGGCAACACGGAGACCTAGCTCCACCAGTCTTGTGGTAATCCTCATTGCATGTGAAACATAGAACTTGATGAGCACATGGTAGGAAAAGAATAGAAGCTTCATTCTTTGAGCAGATTATGCATTCCATGTCACGCGATGGTTCTTCAGATTCAGGAGGCGGTACCACAACCGTGTTGCCCTTGGAGTCATCGGTGTCCAACATTCGATGAAAAGAAGAACCGCCAGTTTTGCATCGGTGTCGATTGATTGAAGATTGATTTGGAGACGGGATGATTCCAGCTCAAGTCTATATCCTCTAGACTTTGACAATCCATCGCCAGTTTTGCATTCAAGGACTCCTGGTATCTTTTTAAATTGATCTCAGCTTCATCCTTTAATCTCTGTTCCTCGGAAAGTAAGACTAAAGCCTTCTCTCTGGACTCCAAATTCTGCCTCCTTTTTACCTGTAATAACGAATAGCAGAAAGTACAGTTACTTTCTGAAATACGTAGAGAACTAATACAGTTTGACTCATGGAAATTTAGATGACTTCTGATATGTATTGAAGTCTTGCAGACCATTGATGTGCTCGTCTGGAGGTAGAGAAGAAGAAGAAGAAGAAGAAGGAGGAGGAGGAGGAAAGAGAGAGAAAATCTACAGAGAGCTAAACGAACTCAATCAAGATTCAAGAACAGAAAGAAACTCACTAATGAAAAATTTAGATGATTTCTGTTATGGAGAGACAGAGAGAGAGAGATAGTTTTCATGGGAGGGAAGAGGTGGAATACTGGCTTGTCTCAAGCAACGGTTCTCCCAGGTTTTGTTCCTCTACAGCCTACATTTTTTTCTGGGTTACAACTGCTAAAGGGTCCATACAATGGGCCGAGACATTAGGCAAGTGTTGGTTAATGAGCTACCCAGTTGAAAAGACAGCCCAAAGTCTAAATCCACTGGGCTAAATGTATGTGATTAGATGGACTAGACTTGCCACACACAATGGCCTTAACTTAAAAGAATGCCTACGGCCCAGGTTTGTCAATTGAACCGTGTCATCTAATCTTTGTGTTGGTATATTTTCCGCTCGTTTCATTTTTGTGTCAGATAATTTTTGGGTCATTTTTTCGTGCCGTGCCCAAAATTAGGACACCTCTCTCTCTCTCTCTCACATGTAAAGATATTAATCAAGACGAACTACTTAAATTCAGTTCAGATAGAATTCGGCTTGAACTTAACGCGTGTTTTAAATGAATAGAATTTGAATAATTTTCTTAACGAGTTTAAAAGACTCAGCTTAACTTGCAAATTTCAGTTCATTTATATGTAAAATAGTCGAACTATTAGGACTAAATTAAGATTCGACTCATTTTTTAAACAAGTCAAATTTAAATAATTTTTTAAACTTATTTTAAAAAATAAACTCAACAAACTTAAGTTGGGCTCAATTAATACCCTGCTGCCATGTCTTACTTGTAATAGAAGCTTATCAAATAAGGCCAACTGTACTGGTTACCCTTACACAACCAGCCCCAAGGTCAACTAACCTAAGGACATGGGAAAATAAAACATATTTCATTCCAATGTAAGACCAAAAAAAACAACTTAGCATGCCTATACTATACGTAGAAGAAACCCTTTGTTCAATAAATAAATTTAAGCTCCTAAAGCAAAACTGTGGACTTTTGAATTAGTCTATCTATATCATAGAACCACATAAGATCAAAATTGTACACATCATTCTCTCTCTCTCTCTCTCTATCTATATATATATATATATATATATATATATATATTTTTTGTCAACAGTTAGAAGGTGTCAAAGTCAATTTACGCGCACATCAACTAATTCTCTCTCTAGTCCGGTTAAAGACAGACTATCCTAAGATATTCATAAGAAATAAATTTTCTTTCATAATCTGATCTCAAGGGATTACCAAGATTTATTAGCAGTCAAGCTTAAACATAATGTTTAAAGTTCATCACGATTCCGGACCCATCCCAAACATTCTTTTCAAACAACAACTCAAACCCGAAGAATCCAGTGCTCAGCTTGGTACAGTTATTTGCACCCTATTCTTTGAAAGGAACCTAGACCAACATGTAAAAAGTCTCGACAAACTGATGGAACGTGTCCAATCTGGTACCCCATATATGTAATTTAAAATCTAAGGGTGACAATTTTTTACTCCACGATTAGCAACTTCCATCTAACACAACATGAACTCCAAAATGAAACCGACATATTAATTAACAAGAGTAATACATGAACAGGGTTAATATCAAGTATATACTGATGGGACTTTAGGCGGTTAAGTAGGTACAAATTGACAAGTAAATAGTTATAATCGTTAAGAATTGCAAATGACACTATACGAGAACATCGATGAGTCATGTACCGAAAAAAAAAAGGAACATCGATGAGTTATGACATAGAAACGCCGAGCACCACTTCTCGAGCCCAGCATTAAAGAAGATATGGTGGCACATTAATGAGGATTTGAGTGACTGTGACAGGACCATTAATGGGTCTCCTTGTCCTCGAGACCAGCAAAAATATTCATCATTACAAGACATTAATTGTCATTATGTCAAACCCATTATCCTCAACAAGACCTGAGATGCTTATTTCCAAGCAATAATTGCTCAGGCGTATGTGTTAAGCCCCGAATAGGAATTCTTAAATAATTGGGGATGGGTAGTTTATGCTCGGGGGTCCCCAAGCATGTATTATTCACTCTCCCGAGGGGTAAATTTCGAGGGAATTTGATTGGATTGTACTCATTATGCTTAGATATGAGTGTCAGTCAATAAATACTGAGATGAAACTTACAGACCCCCTAATCATTATTAGTTCAGATACAAATACCCCTCAAAAAGGTAAATAAAGGTACGCAAACTAAATTCAGAAAATACACTGTGCTAATGTCTCTAATACCGACTGACTTAAGCTTCGGACGGAATTAGTCGGGTGTCCACTCGGTCCCTTTGATAACCTTTTGATTATCTCAAATTCATCATCCAATGAATCATTATCTTTACTCATTGCAAAAATTCATCCGTGCATATACAAATCAAAAAGTTTTTTCACGCAATTGTTTTACTATATGAGCAACGTAGATTTTAATTTTGATTTATGAGGGGCCCAGGTATTGATTTTGGTTAAGAGAAAAAAAATGCTATGATTAGGTGCTTTTTGGTTCCATTCACAACACGAACATAAGATAACTCAAATTTAAATGATCCGAGTGTAACATGACTCCAATTATAATATGGCATGACTCTATTGTCACCCTTAACAATTCAACACTTTTGAGTTGTGTTTACGATGGTCCACTCGATCGACACTATTATGAAAATTTAACCCTTTGACACAAATTATACTAGTAGTTTGAATCTGAGTTTTTTATTAGGGTTGTTAATCAAGTCGAGCTTGAAGACTATTTTAGGTTTGTTTATAAGTAAATAGTTAAATGAATCAGCTCATCTATGTGTAAATTTGACTCGACAAAGGCTCGATAAAGATTCGATTAACACCTCTATTTTTTTATCATTCGTTTCGTGAATTGAACCCATGACATAGGGTGGTTCTGATACCAATTAACAAAAACCCATATAAATATCGCAAAAATATCAATGACTAGTGAAACGTGTCAAGTCTGAATTTGTATTATTAGATCTTAAACCAAATTAAAACAATGTTAACGTCAACATTTCTCTTGAGATAATGCACATGGAAAGATTCAAGGGGGTTCAAGATAATAGCAAATGGTATTGATAATTTCTATGGAGATCTCTTGTTCTTTAGGCAACTTGGTCCACCACCACCACCCCACCCCATCCAACCCCAATTTTTTTTTTATATCTTCCTTATTCTGATCCTAATTAGTTCCACATGGATGAGTTTGCCTTCATAATATCACTTTATAGAAAGGGAAATATAAACAAAGTTTGACTAGAGATTGGCAAGATCATAACTAGAGCAGCTTCTTTTTAAGACCATCACATCTATCATAATCAGTTAGGATTAGTCCTTGTTTGACTAAACATAAACAATTTTTGTTTATGTGAACATGGGCACATGAATCCCAATTGCTCTCATTTCCCTTGTTCCCACCTGCCTCAATATTTTGCTCTCCTCTAATAAAAAGAATATATCTCCTAAAAGCATGAGTTTTAAGCTACTGCGACATATAGAGAAGCTTGAACATACATAATCTTACATCTGATCAGATAAGAGGTTATTTATGTGGTTTAAACTCGTAACGTCCAAGTCACGATGAAGCAACTCACTGCTCCGCCAATGTCATCCCTCCTCTTGTCAGCCAATAAAATACTAGTTTAGGTATCCATCAGCAGCTTTAGATTAGTTCCACAATATGAGGTAATATTCAAGAAAAATATTTGACATAACTGTTGTTCCCAATATATTACACTATTAACGATAAAGTTATTTTAGTACAATTTGAGCATTACGCGTTTGAGTAGTAAAAAGTAAAAACAATGTTATGTACAAAAGAATATAATGATGTGCATGCCATCCTCAGAACCTAAATTGGCAGGCCATCCCTTGATGCAATTTTCTAGAAGGGACGACCATTGGCAACTAGAGATATACGTGAACCGCCTCAAGGAGAGGTATTTTCAAGCTCATAGAAATTATGCTACTCTCATTAATAGTGAATGATTCACCGAAAAAAAATGTAATATATATATATATATATATTGCAGAGATCAGGATCCGACTGTAAAACTATATATAAAAACTTAACCCTAATTCACCAAGACACGAATGCAACTACCAATATCGAAATTTAGGGTTGTTGTCTAGTTATTGAGGCTGTCTTTCATGCTAATTTAAATTCAAAACAACCCACTGGATCAAAAGTTGCTAAAACTAATGAATTGGTGTGAATAAACAAGTACACAAAGCCAACCATAATGGAATATAGCAGCTGTACGTTCATTGGGCATCTTGATCATGTTCTTTGGTAGTGAGATTTAACGTGTGTGTATAGATATTTAATAGATGAGTAATATTATTTAGACCTAAAAATCTGACATAAATTACTGACATAATGATGTGGCTTCATTGGAACCATTGGATTAACACCAAGTTTCAATATTTGATGAAGCTTACAACCAATCCAATGATCACGGTGAATTAGGTCAGATGTTTAGGTCCCAATAACATTGCTCTTAATAGATATATGCATTAAACATATCATGGTACAATATAATTGGAGGTTTTTCCAATGATCTTTCCTTGCCATGGTTGTAAATGTGAAGACAAAAAGGGGTCCAACAATCCAATAATTTTTTTTAGAGTAATGTTGTTTAGACTTAATTTAGTTATCATTCGATGAAAATGAGTTTCGATATTTTTATTTATCTTGTTAGCACGCGATTTTAATTAGGAATATTCTAGAGTAATTACTTGCTTAATCATGTCAAATTTTTTTAAACCATAAAATAAAGGCATATGTTTTGTTTGCTTTTTTTCTTCTTCTTTTTCTTTGTGGATTGAGATTTTTTTTTTTTTTTTTTTGGCACTTAGGGAGGTGATCTCTTTGTGTTTTCCCGTTTACTGCTGCTTCAGTTCAGTTGTTACACTTTATATATCCCGACACTTTAATTTGCTTTCATATTATACTTCTACTATGCTATATCATAATCACCTTCTTCTTTTTCTTTTTCTTTTTCTTTTTCTTTTTTGAGATTAAAAGCATTCTTTAGACTCATGCCGACTACATATTCTGAATGACTATAAACCGCATGTCTCAAAAGAATATGATTAAAGTTTGGGTGCTCAACATGGTAATCCTCTCTTCTTCCCATTCAAGCTAATGGCTCATATTAAGAGAGAGAGAGAGAGAGATCAACAGCCTAACACAAGTTATGAAATTATAAAGTGCAAAACGTCGCCGTCCTCAGCGGTGTATATGTAAGCAGAGTTTGAATATAGTTGAAGTAAACTGTTGAGAAATTATTTACTCAAGTATAAATCTGAATATTTATCCATCAATGTCTTCCCAACTTTACATCTAATCTAATTCAATACTGCTGTCATCTCTTAAAGTCAACCTCCCCAGGCGGTCCGGCAAACTTTCAAAATTGTACAAATTCGGCCCCTAAATTTTGGTGAAATCTAATAATGTCCCTCCCAAAAGTTAATTTCTATTCATATTGATATAAAAACTTGTACTTTTTTTTTCAAGAGAAATGCTATTGGACAAAAAATATTGACACTTTTTACTGATTCTCTTTATGACAACTGTTGAATAAGTAATGAGTCTCAATAACTAGAAGGGATTTTATGTAAATCTTATTTTATTACTTGTGTCATAGACTCATGTGTTGATGATCTACCAGTAGGTTCAAGATTTGTCTGATTCAACCCATTTAACTAGTGCCAAAATGGGTTAGGATTCCAAAATGATGGCAATGACACAAGCCATCATACCTCCGCAGGCTCCGCTTTGCCTCACTCTGATTTTGGTGCAATTACAAACTCTAAAATATTTTCACACCTTGTACGTGTCAATTTTAAGTGATGCAAATCAATTAATAAAGTCGGCTTAAGATTTTTTTTTTCTTTTCTTTTTGCTAGAGGGATTTATGGCATTCTTTTGGCTAAGCACAATTACCCAAAAAAAAATATATAAAGAGATTTGGCTAAAATCTTATATGAAGAATTACATATTCACATGGGTCATATGAGAATTTAGCATATAACATGGGGCCAAAACAATATTTTCAACATGTATTCAAACATATCAGGCTTTCCAATCTCTTCCTCGTTGCTTCCATGTTTACACATGCATCTTGCGTAAGGCATCTAATTTGTTTTGACTTTGATTTTTTCTTTCTTTAGACTTCCACACATCTCTTTGAACATACATATATATAAAAACCTTGATCATACTTACCCAACCTCCCTCCAACTACAATGGCAATGGACCACAGTCCAGACCCATCAATGGATTTTCCTCAAGATTTCAGATGTCCCATTTCTATGGAGCTCATGAAGGACCCTGTCACAATCTCAACGGGCGTCTCGTATGAACGAAAGCCTATCGAAAAATGGTTCTTCATCTACAAGAAAAAGACATGCCCTGCCACAATGCAAAGCATCGAAAATTTCGATATCACCCCAAATCACACCCTCAAGAGGCTCATTCTTGCATGGCAGAATGGCCGGTCTCAGTCGTGTTCATCTCCGCCACCACGACCACCATCAATCAAGCATGACGAGGTGGTAGCGCTGCTTAACAACGTCGAGTCGACACCATTCAAGGTCAGTTCTTTGAAAAAACTTCGATCCATTATCGAAACTAGTGATGATATAAAGGCTGTTTTTAAGAGATCTGGGGGTGTTGAAGCGCTTGTTGGGATAATTGTCCAAATTTTGATTGAAAGCTCAGATTTTGCTGCTTTTAGAGCTTGTGAGGAGGCTCTTGGTGTTTTGCAATTGATACCAATATATACAGGAGATGAAACTATGCAATTGCTATCAAAGCAGGAATGCACTAAATCCATTGCCATCATGCTTCAAAGAGGAAGTGCCGAGGCCCGATTTTACGCCATTTCTATATTCCAAAAGATGGGTAAAGCTGATTTTGATTGGAACTTTGTCATAAGGGACCAAGGTATTGATTTCTTCAAGTCATTGTTCGAGCTTGTCTCAGACGAAATATGTACTAAGGCGAGTTCATATGCCCTACAAGTTTTAATAGAAATATTGAGTGCATCGAAGAAAAATCGATTGAAGGCCATTGAAGCCGGGGCAGTTTGTACCCTAATTGAGCTTCTCCAGGACTCGAACCGATCAAAATGCGAGAAAATATTGTATTTGATCAAGTTATTTTGTGAATGTGCCGATGGAAGATTGGCCTTTATAGAGCATAGGTTAGGTATTGCTGCAATTTCGAAGAAATTGTTATATGTATCAGACGCTGCAACGAAAATTGTGGTGAAAACCCTGTGGTTGATTAGCAGTTTTCACCCCACAGAAAGGGTTTTGGAGGAGATGCTGATTTTTGGATCAGTGAAGAAGCTTCTGTCCTTGTTGCACATCGATGGTCGGTCATCGACAAAGGATAGAGTTGTGAAGATCTTCAAGTTGCATGGACATTCATGGAGGAGGTACCGTTGTTTCCCTAGTGAATTGAAGGATTATTTGGGTTTAGTAAATGATTCCTCCTAAAGAAGAAGGAAAGATACAAGAAAAAGTTGTGACATATAAATGATGTACATTCAAGTTTTCAAGGAATATGTTGAATATGTAATGAATGGGTGGTGCAATTTGATTAAGTTTTCCTCCTAATGAATATGGAGGTTTTTATTTATTAAATAGCATCATCATCAATTGTATTGTTTTTGTTCTTGCACTTTCTATTTGTTGCTCACATATTACTACTACTTTTTTGTAAGAAATATTCTTGCATAGAAATTAATCTAAAAGATTTGTTTCTATTACGCTTCTTGGTTGATGAATTATGTATTTTCTCGTGTTATATTTGAGGGCGGTTAATTTCTTTTTATTGATAAAAAAATGGTTTCTTTGATATTAGATATACAATATAGCTCATATAAGATTTTATCGATGAAACCACCGTATATAAGCTCAAAAGTCATGCGACACAATCTGCGATTTATTCACTGTCTCAAACATTGTAATATATGAAAGATTAATCAAACAATATTTTGCCTTTTTGTTTCTATTAAATGAAAGGAACCCCCTCCCTCGGGCACAAAAAAAAAATATAGAAAAAAGGAGTGATATAGGAGAATTTGGCAATTTCAAATGAATTTTCACAAATTGTTTCAACTATTTGGAATTTCAACTGATTTCTCAAATCTCCAGAGTCACACAATTAGTTTCCAGCATTGATTTTTAGTTTGAAAAAGAACGTTGCAAATGCCAAGCTATGTTGGTATATCCATCTTTTTTGAATGAGATCGTTACAACCCATTTTCTCTCCATTTTTTTTTTGATAAATTATCTATCACAAATTCAAGTATGACCCATTATAAATAGTGGGTCACTCCGACTCACTCGAACTTTAGTTAATAAATGATTTGCCAAGAAGAAAAATAGAGAAAAAAAAATTGATTGGAGAGAGAGAGAGAGAGAGAGCAGTCTTCTCTGGTTTGAGTGTGGTCCCTCTTGTAGCCGGTATATCAGACCAAAATTGAAGACTAGCAGGCTTACATGCAAAGTTCAGAGAAGAATGGGACACAAGAGTTTAGTAGTTTCCAGTGAGTAAGCTGGAAACTGCAGTGCTCTTTACTTCAGTATAATTGGAAAATGGCTGTGAACCTTGCACTATACATATAGACTTCTAGAGAAAAATACTCAGAATCTGCAGACAACTGGGCATACAATTAGCTTGTAATACTAGCCTGATTGTCTGATCTCAGTCAAGTTTCGGTTTTCGTAGATATTAATTTGAGTTATTTTGTAGTATTTGATCGTCAAAATAATAGAATAATTAAATTTTACACGAGTCACTTGTGATGAGAGAAACAAAGAAGATTTGATATCAAAAAATTATTTTCTTGAACCAAAGTCTAACAACCCTTTTGAAGTGTTCCCTTAATAAGATCAAGTTTTGAGGTTTTCACTGCTAATCATCATTTACTGTAAATTCAAGAAACATCCGTTGTATATAAATAGATCTCTTACCCATTAATCGTGAATGATCTGTCAAAAAGAATGAATAAAGAAAAAAAGTATCGGATGAGATCTAGATCCTGCAATCACAGATTCTTCCAATTGATATAAGCATTTTCCACCATTTTTCCTATCACAACCTTCACCTCAAATGTTTTTAACCTTGTCTAGAGCTTATAATCATTCCACATCAAACAATACACACCAAAACCATCTCTAAGAATGTTCTAATTATTTCCGGATCTCAACCAATCGGAAATCTTGGCCTCTTCAAAGATTACAAGTCAAGGGAATTTTACTATACTCAAATGCTAAAAGGCAACCCAGCGTATAAGACTCTAGTCATAGTGAAATTGATAAAAAGTCCAGTGTACGCACATTTATTTCTGCTTATGAACCAACTATTTACAACCCAGTTGTTGAATTTTGATTCATCACCAAAATCATCTCAAGTATGTTCCAATTATTCCAGATCTCAACCAATTGGAAATCTTGGCCCCTTCAAAGGTTACAAGTCAAGAGAATTTGACCCGAGAACAGCCTAGAAAATTGTTGGTTCAACTGTCAAGTGAAATCATTAACCAAAATGCAACAGCAATGATGCAATTCAACTTTTTTTTCCACAGATCCAAGACACCAGCTATGTAATTCTTCCTAAAGGTGGCATTACATAGAGTGAGTACTCAACCCGCTAATGTATGAATAGTTTGTGTGGATTATGAGTAATCAGTAAAGTTTATCTAAATAAAAAAACTAAGTAGTACACATCACCATACTCGGTTTTACGAATGAATTGCTCATTTTCCATAGGTTTACATAATCTCTTATATTACTGATTTGTTTATAGTCTCGTGCATAATATGTAGAGCAATGCTACTTGGACACCATTTGCTCTATCGAATATTGTCATTGATTTAACTGTGAGTCCTAATATTGTTGAGACCCACTACCAATTCAATGGTTGTGATCAATGAAATTAGTAAACAGAATTAATATTATAAGTCCAAATATGTAATGTCATTGTAAGTACATTGCAAAAAAGTAAACCCTTTGAAAATGACATTTCAGTAAAATCTCCACAACAGAAACTTTCATCCCTCTTATGTTATTAATCCTTATTCTGGAAAGCTAGCTATTGTTTTTTAATAGTATTAAAAAAAGAAAACTAATTAGTAGAGGTCAGCAATAACTATAACTATCACCAAATTGGTGATATTGAATGTCTTCAATGCCTATGTAAAGTCAACACCTGTTGTTTGTAATGTGAAGGCAATCTCTGGTAGGAGAAGTTGAATCTTAGTTTAACCACTAGACCAACCACACCACTGGTTTTTATTATTGCTACACAAGTTAAGTCATGTTTAGGTCGTGTCATTTCAAATTCGTGTGGAGCATTAATTATATATCATCTGATATCATTTCAAAGGCTGTGAGGAGTATATTCATTATTTTTTTCAATGAAACTTCGGCTTGACTAATTGCTTTTATCAATATGAAATGATACATTTAGAACACGATACCATTTATGAACCCGAAAATTATGGTGCTGGTTTTTCATTCATACTTGCAAGCAGAGGTGAGGAGAGGAACTAAATTCCAATTCACTTGTGGGAAAGGCTATTATGGTAACAAAACCCCGTTTCGTACCAAATGTTATGATCAAGTTAAATTACAATTCGTTAAGGTTAAATCCTAAAAATTTAGAATATAAACATATAAGAGAGAATTATACCACGTAACCTCGACTAGAAACATAAAACATGACCCTTAATAAGCATAATGACGAAAAAATATTCATTTAACCGACCTTTAAAATATTGTTGCAGAAACTTTAAATGTCACAAACATTCAAGAGAATTGTTCCAACCCCACACACTGGCTACCATCTTTGGGCTACTCAATACATTAACACCAACAAACATGATTCATATCATGAATCTAGGAAATCTGCTTAGGCTTCCACTCTGCTATGAAACACATTTGAAATGTTCATCAAAGACAGTCAAGGATGTTTCTCATTCTTGCAACAACTATTTCTGATACTATAAAACCCCATTTTCATTCTGTAAATTCACATTTTCAGCAATAGAATTTCAACCTAAATCGTGATTCAAATCAAACTACAATTCCACAAGAGCACCAATTTATTTCTGCATTTCCAATAGTTACAAAGTAACAGTATTTCGCGATGGAAATGTGAATCAATAGTACAATGAAAAATGTCCTCGGGTACCACATAATTTACACCAAGTAAGCATGCATTCTATCAGCAAACCTGTTTCTGGATCTCTACTTCATGGAAACATTATTATCTCAGCTGTCATTATTCTTACTTCTGCAGCTATAGGCTTGCACTTTTACCCAATTATTTTCAATTTATTTGACAAATTTCCATTTATCTTGTACCAGTATCATATGAAAATATGTCGATCTTGCCATTTTGATAATCTACTGAAGTAAACGACCTCACAAGACAACATTGGGCATTCCAGACTGGGCTGCCTGCCAGGGTTACGCGAGAACCATACCGAAAATCACAAACCCATTTTAATTGGTATTTAGAGCTTGGAAATGGCATGTGCAGGCAAGTTTGGTCTGGCAGGGAGTTTTAAATCTTCCCAATCTTCATCATCCACCTTAGAGAAGTAACGATCAACCATATTGTCACTGACTTGCCCCAGTTTAGATGGTTCCCACTGGAAAAGCAAAAGAAACAACATTTAACTCAAATGACTCCTCCGACCATAGTAAAATCCACAAATTTTTGTCATTGTATATTATCTAGAAGTGAAGACAAACTGAATGTCCATCTACCTTTGGGTTTTTATCCTTGTCCAACAGAATAGCCCTGCAACCCTGCAATTGTAGGTGACCTTTAGAGTCATTTACAGGAAGATGATAAAGAAACGAAGGGAGATGGATGTCACCTCAGAAAAATCCTTGCTAATTTCTCCCCGCAAGACATGACAAACCATTCTGTACTCACGGACAAGACATTGGCCAACACCTTGCAGCCTCCCTTCTCTGATCTGGATAGGCAAGCATTGCAAACAGGTTTAAACAATTCTGTAACTTTTAAACAAGATTTTCAAACTTTTGCATTTTCTTTGTCTGTAAATAAAAACGGTTTGAGGAGAGGCAAGGGGCCCTATTAGTTGGTGTTGCATGTGCAAAAAGGTTGACGAATCAGCCCACCATTTGCTTCTGCATTGTAGTGAGGAAACGGATTGTAAAATTCGTTATTTGCATCTGTGGAGGTGCTTGGCCGGTACTGAGGACGATTGAGGCTCTCTTGAATACTCGTAGATTTTTTTAGAGACTTTTTATTGACTTAATTGCAAATACTAGTTAACTTCTAGTGCTCCCCACCCTATGCCCCGGGTGCACACAGGTTGCATCCTCCCATTTGGCACTCTTCCATAAATTTCAGAAACAAAAAGAAAAGGAAAACCTATGTTCAAGTTCTAGTTTCGTTGTTTGGTTCTTTTGTCGTGCAACACCACTCTCTTTTCATAATTTAATATTAATGAATGTTGTAGGCACAAAGGGACTGAGAAGACAGTAAATCCTCTTCCTCCTTGCTCAGTTTCCTATTGGATTGTGGTGCTTTGGGTGGTGCGCTGATCAGTAATGGATTTGCTTAAATGGAGGAGAGGTTGTGCAAGGAGGCTGGTAGGGACCTTTGTGGCGACCCCCATGCCTTTGGTGGCATCCATGGCTACAGTGCAATCGCCAACATTATCTAAATTTTGGATAGCACGATGTTTATCAAAACATGAGGCAAACTCAGCCACCTTTGACAGAGCCCATGCAAGATTCTTTGGACCACATTGGACCTCGTGGAATACAGTATTTTAAAAAGTCCATTTCAAAATAATTCTCGATTTCAAACTCGCCAGGATTGTTAAATAGAAGGTAACAATTTACTAGTATCCAGTTGACCAACGGATAATCTTCTAAATTATTATGTGTACCAATATCATGATTTCCTTGACTGCTGCATTGAGTAACCAATTTCAGGAACTGAAGCCCACCCTCTTAAAACTATATCAAGCAATTAACCTTTAGTATGACCGTACAGGATTAACTTTGTACAGAACCATCAAAATGGTGTTAAAAAAGTTATGATTTGCCATACCGATCGAAGAGAAATTTTAAGACTTGTTGGAGATGCTTTCTTTAATGACTGAATTGTTGAAGAGATCCAATCATCCGAGTTAATTAAAGCCTCCCTCTCCTACAAAAGTGAAGAAAAGCTTCTACCCGAGTAAAACCGTACAGTTTAGTCCATCATTATAAAAACATTACAGAAGAAAAAGTAACCACGGGCATCAGACCAGTTTTCCTAATATGAAACTGAAACATTTTACCCACTTACCAAGGCCAATATAATCTCTTCACAAGTTCTTCGAGAGAAACACCTGTCAATGATATCCAACCTGTAGACAAGTAGTTACTGAATATGAATATCTGAAACATAATGCAAGGGTAAATTAGCTGGTATCCCAAAGATAACAAGCTCTTCCATACCCTAAACACAAGTACAGTTAAAAATTCAGCGAGTAACAAACTTAAAGTGTGCAATGGATGTTTGACACAGGCTTATACAACATAACATTTTTGAAGTGTAGGTTTTTTGGTAGGAAGAAACAACATAAAACAAATTGATGAATGAATTGATTGTAAGGCTCACCCTAAATCTGTAGATTATCATTATTTGTAAACATAATTGTACAGAGTTCTAAACCCATCAATTCTAGAGATATCAAGATATCTCTTCAAGCAACTTAAAGATTTTGCCTAAAAGTGAAAAGGACTACCATTTTACGTAAAGAGGTTAACAAACTAATAGAAATTGAGCCGGTAACCAGGTTGATGTTTAAGTCATGCACAAAGATTGTATAAAGGATCAAATGTCTGACAAATGCAACGGCATTTGTAGAATTATATTATTACGATCCCCAATCAGGTCAATATGATCCTAACCCGAATAGAAAATACCGACAATACTAGCAGCACAAGAAAAATTAAACTCACCGACGATAGACACTCTTTTCTTTCAAATTAGGCACCTGTGAGAATTCATTGATAGTGGCAGAAATGACAGCTGGATCACTTGAATCTACTTTAAGTAGTGCTTCTTCTAACGATGACAATCTCTGGCCATAGATGGATGATGCATAAGACAAGCATTCCATTAGCATTAGTGTTCCAGATGTGAAGAGTATTAGAAATGCTTTCCATTATGGCATATGGATTGCAAGGTGTTAGACATGACTAATGAAAAGAACCCAATGTGACCAAATCAAAAAGGTGAGGCAAAAAATAAATGCCTAAAAACAATCGCACTTGAATTGTGAGAGTGTTTATATTTAATTGTAAATTGCTCATTTGTAAAGCTCCTAGAGCTCATATTAATCGTGATTTGAAGCCATTGAGTAGAAGGGATAAAAGAAATGGGAAGTTGTCAAAAAGAGAATATTTAGGACACTTCCTAACGGTAGCCTCTACTTAAAACCCCAGTTTATTTGGTGCATTATCATTCTGCACTATGAGAGCATCTTTGATGATCACAATAAGCATCTCACATTTTTCATGTCAACAAAACCGTCCTTTTCTTTATCAATAAAGTTTTTCTTTCATATTGAAAAAAGCCATGCAGACACATAACAATCTCAAAGTCAGGTTGAATTACCAAGCAAGTTATAATTCTTATTTCAATTGAGCACCTGAACAAGAATACATGTAACATACCAAAACTCAAAGTAGAATACCTCTGATGGAACGAAGTGAGTTGCAAGACCGCATGCAAGCGTTTCGGTACCATCCAACCTTGAACCCGTGAGACCAAGATATTCTCCTGCCAGATATGATTAACAATAGTGAATAGATAATTACAGATGAGATCTAAAAACGACAGCTAAAAGTCAGCTATAATACTTGACATGTAACATATCCACTGTTTGCCTGAAGATAAGAACAAGAACAACAGCAGGAGCAGCAACCGCCACAGTAATAATCACGATCAAGGAATTCATCACATCACAAGTTATATGATATAAATATAAACAGCAAGATGACACCAAAAATGGATAAAAACACACTTCCAGCACTCATATTCTGGCCTAATATGCAATGTGATTTGTGACACATGCCGGCAAGTGTTAACCGAATCCTACACTTATGCAAGGATCATGTAGACTGTGTTGTAACAGTGATTAATAATTTTCTGAAGAAGGTCCTGCGGATGCTAGTAAAATGGAAAAAGGCAGCTAAGAAGCACCTATCAAAGAATTTATGTGCAATCTAATTAACCTGTATGTATACATTATAGATACTGCAAAGTGAATTTATAAATTTGGAGAAAACTTCAGTTCTAAACTTGTTTTGCTCTGCCATAGTTTGTAGTGCAGAACCAAAATTTTTATTGTAATGCAGTTCAAAGCCTTAAAGGTCCAATGCCAACAGCAAGCCAAAACGAATTCGTAAGGGATGGACAGCTCAAAAAGAAAATATGATAGCACCAACTAGCAATATTATGAACCCATGTAAACAGAATTACACCATTTATCTAAACCAATTTTAAGCTTCAATGACACAACTTTTCAAAAGATTTTGATTTCTTATACTAGAAATCCATGAGATGCCCTTTTGCAATGCTAACCATTCCACCTCACTAGAGTGGGGACCCAAACCAAAGTTAAGCACAACTACAATTCATTGATCAATTATCAATAAGAAATCTCAAAGAGTAATTGAATTCATTCGTTGGACTATTACCAAAGTTGATGATCCTAATCAAATTTCAAATATTTGGCTGTATAGTATCTTAATAGAAAACTTGGAAGCTTCAAATGGGAAAGGCTTTGTTGAGGTGAGATGAGGTAAGGTAAAAGGTTTTGGTAATAGAGTCAACTGGGTGTTCCTTACACATGCTTAAATGACTGCCAAAAAAGACATCAAGTTCTCAAGTTGGAACAACAACAAAAAAAATGTAGTGCGGTTAAATGAAAAAAAAAGTGATTTACTTTATCTAAAAATAACACTCAAACTAGAATGACTAAACAATTATACTCAACACTCATGACTGCTGACAATCAGCCCACAAGTTAATGCTGGTCATCTGCAACGAGCTGAAAGTAGTAATACCACAGCATTTAAATGTTCTCCTATGTATTTCTCATTATCAGAACACTTTGACGAGAGTTGCATCTTTAAACCTCTTCCACACTGACTCCACTCCTAATATTTTAACTAATACCCTGTGGAGAGACCGATTAATATATTGGTAGACACATGACATGAGATGAGTTGAACTTCATGACAAGTTGCCCCTTAAAACTTCTTTCACACTAACACCACTTCAAATATTTAAATTAATGCTACATGAAGAGACCTATTAATTTAGAAGTAGACGCATGATATGATTAGAACTGCCCACTCTTAATATTTCTAGCCACGTTAAACTTCATATCCAACTGAAATGAGAACTAAAAATATAAGTCCTCTTTATATGACAATTTTGACAAAATAACATAATAAGGAATATAAGCACAGAACAATATTTTAGATGCCCACGAAAGAGAATTTAATCCATCTCCAAGTTCGGAAACCATTATTATAAGGAGAATAAATATTTGGCTATTAAACCAAGAGATGTGTAGATGAAGAAGTATGTAACTGGAATTACCAAAAAATCCGGGGAGTCTTGATAAAAAATAAGAGGCACCTACATCTGGAAAGAGCCCCAAAGCAGTTTCTGGCATTGCAAAAACCTGCAATAGACGTGAACATAGCAACATTTTGACAAAAAAAAAGAGGGGGGGGGATACTTTGCAAAAATGCAAAAAAGGAATTGAAAAGGATAAGATTGATAGCATGAGATATTGTTTGCTTCTCACAAGGAACAGGCATAGTACGCAGCATATTACTCCCATTAGCTAGTACCCTAGAGTTGCCTGAAGCAAAATTCAGGCATTTGAATTGGTAATAGTTTGGTTGAAATTTAAAAAAAAAAAAAAACCAAGAAATTGGTAATAGTTTGCCATTTTCTTGACAAAACCTCTTTTCCTTGTAATTATTTATTTGGCAAAACTACTGTGAATCACCACTCCAAGGAGGATATTCAATCCCTATGAATTGTAGGTGTTTTAACTTCTACCTAAAATAGTTGGGGTTGTCATTCTTGTCAGTCATGACTCACAACATTACTATTTTATCTCACACCTAAAGTAGCCAGGCATTGTCAATCCTAACAATCATCTCTAAAAAACCGGCAAAATGTCATACTCAATGTACAAGACTTCCCGCCTATGATTGAGAGAGGAAAGTAGTTGGCACTTGGCAGCCTTACCCCACTTTTGAAAAAGTTAATTACCGAACTCAAACCTGCGATGTACTGCTTGGACAGATGAGCACTTGCCACTACCCAAGGTCCTATAAATCATGACTCGTTGACAATAAATATATGTCCAACTTACGTCATTTAAAGTTAAAATGTCAAGATAACTTATGGAGAATGTAATTAGATTGTCACCAAGTATTGAACAAATATTTTTTTGGGAGTCCAATGCACAGAAAGCGCACACTTAATAGACTTAAAGAACCATGAGAAAAAATACAAGTCTTAAACATCATGCGGCAACCAATTCATTGGTTGATGGTCTTTCCCTTACAACTATAGCATCTGTTTAGATAGTATCCACAGCTATACATAACAGGCTAATAGTGTGAGCTTTGGCAATGTTCAGCACGAAAAAAAGATGAACTATGAGTTAGCATAATCTACAATAATTGACTCCAAAGCCAAGGCAATAAAAGATAATTTGGAAACCAAATGAGATATAAATATATCTTCTCCTGAAAAATTTGTACAAATACACACAATCTGAAATGTAGCTGTATCAATGTAGTCCTGTAATATTTCAAGACTAAAGTAAAGGAAAGAGATATACAGAATTCTCTGTTGCAACTCGGAATCTACCATGTATCGCAGCACCTGCTCCACCTCCCATGACAATTCCATTAAGTATTGAAACCTTCAAATATGTTTGCACAGACACGTCAGGACGAAGGATGTTGAAACTAAATTGACCAAGAATTCCTCTACTGCAAACAGTTTGTATTCAAATAAATCCAACTAATACACATTTTAAGTTGATACCTGGGGTTTACTGTAAGTAGCCATCAAATAGTTCAAGCTGAATTCTTTCCCGAAATAATTTGCACCTAGTCTCCAATTACCTGATGCATACAAATAAGCAATAAGTTATAATTAAGTATGGTTGTTTAGTGTTTACGTTTAAATCTTATAAGTTCACTTGCTCCATGGTAGCATAAATTCAAGCATCTTCCAGATAAAAATGATTCCAGTTTCCAAGAAACCTGTACTTTAGAACAAGGGATCTAGGCCATGATGTTCACATAGCAGCAAGAATTCATAGAAAGGACAAATAGGAGTCTACCTTGACTGATATTGCGAACCACAGCTGCAACATCACCACCAGCACAGAAAGCTCTTCCTTTTGCCTAACCATAATTTCGGAAATAATATGTTAAAATTTTAGTGGTTGTCCTAACAAATTGTAGTAGATACTATATCAGCCAATCCACCAATATGTGCTGAAAGAATTGGCTAAGACCAGTCAAACTCCACACAGCCCATATGGTGCCCCCTATATCATTGACTAACTTTTGATGCTATTAAATGCATTCGATGCTATAGCATCAGCCTACAGGGCAAAATAAATCAGAGCTTGTCATATATGTAACCTTTAAACTTTGTAAAGGTAAAATAGAACTCTAGATGTGCATGAAATGATCAAGCACAACAATTAAAGTCTTGGAATCATTAAATATTTCTAAGCTAGGGAACCTGGGAAACGAGTGGCTCAATATAACAGAAGCATAGTTGTTACTATCGTACGATACGCGATACGTATCGTACAATACGTTACGATACAGGCCTAAAACGATACAGATCGTAGTTATGTATTGTTTTTGTGTTGTATCGTCCGATACATGATACGTTTTTACGATACGATACGAATCGGTACGATACGCACGATACGTGCAAAAGTTTTTTTTTTTTACGACGTCGTTTTATATCAATTCAAACATATCATTTTTTTTGTTGTGAAAATATATATGTCTTGAAAATAATATACGTATCTTTTTTTTTTTTTACAATGTCATTTTATAAAAAAATATATATATTTGTATAAAAATTTTGAATGTTGATTAATTTTAATTTTGTGAAACAGTGGCATCACCAGCATCCTATTTTCATAAACTATGTTTGAATTAGTGAACTATGGTTGTGAACTTTGCATTATAATATTAGTGAATTATGTTGATTACTTGAATAGTTGATGGAGTATTAATGAAAAATTATGTTTTTATGAGTGTATATTTTTTTCAAAGGTATATATATATTTTTATTATTTATTTAAATTTACACCGTATTTTACAATACACGATACGATACACTATTTTTAAAAAACGATACGTCATCCGATACACGATTTGTTAACTATAAACACAAGTCATGTTTAGTTATTTACCTAAGTTCAAACTGTCATGCTTTGGGGAAAGGGTTTTGCATGGACAAAACCAAATCGATTATAATAAAGTCACGGTCATAAGAATTTCAAGGATGTCATTAATGGTACTTTATGACCCTTAAACAGTTATTGTCATGCTAAGTGAATATTATACCATCGACTCATTATATTAAACCATATAGCTACACTAAAAGACTCAAATCGTAAAAACTGAGAAGACTAAGAGAAATTAAGTCAAATAACTTTCAAAATAACCTAATTGTCAGTGTAAAAAAGTAAACTTCATGAAAGAAAAGGCCGGTACAGATGGACCATTTTTCTTTCGAAGAAAATAAAATAGGGGCATTTTGACTCACAAAGTGGTAAAAAAAGAATGACAAAAGTCACAAAACTACTTTAAAGTTGAAATATATACTTCTACGACTATCAAAAACCTAAAAAAATGCATATCATGGTTCCAATAATGAAATTTGTAAACAAACCAATGCAAACCGCTGTAGAAATAGATAAGTATATTTTGAGTGCTCAATTTAAATAGCAAATGATTAAATTTACAGAATGTTACCAAAGAATAATATCTTCAGATAACAAGAATGACTACGTAAATTGTTGTGTGATTCTTTATAATATGGAGGATCAAACATGAATGCTATGTTATAATAAGAATGTACCTTTAAAATTATTAGCTTGATACTACACTCCTGCTCACAGGCAAAGAAAAGATCCTGTAGCCGAGATATCTGTTTGGAGTAGGGGACAGGGGAAAGACGTTGAAGAGAGTTATCAAACTCCTACTTTGCAGAACTCAAGTTATAGCAAAACATTCCTTCATACACATTCTAGTTCAGTGACTGAAACAGAATTTGCCTTGCACATAATATAGAAGGCCATAAGGTCTACGCATAATATTGATCGTAAATAACATGAGAAACCAATCAAGAAAATGTAAAATTGTTCACAAACTACCAGGAGAATAAAAAACAAAGCAGAAGCTTTCAAAATACAAGCCCACAAGTGTACTGAAATTTAATAACACGGAAATTAAGCAACAGAGCTCCCGAATCAGTCTCTAATATTTGTAGCATGCCCTTGCCATACCTAAAAGACACCCAAGGACATAAGCTAAGGGCATAAATCTCCAGTCTCTATGCCAGTTTTACTTGGTAAATAAGAACTTCATCGTTGCTGTTGGTGGAGCCATACAGCAAACCAAAGGTGATGATGCAGATTATGTTTCAAGTGCACTTTCTGCATTTTGTACATTACCTCAACTCACACTAGATAACCTAATCAATCACCTAGTGAGTGTTGAGAAGAGGCGAAGAGGAGGGAATAGAGGGACGAAAGGGAAGCAAAAAGGAAGGAAATGTATTTTCTTCAGAAAGATATAATCTACGACTGCTTTGTTGATCCTTTCAAAGCTAGTTTATCCTTCAAGGGAAGACAAAAACAATTCTACTAGAAGTGTGTCTAATTCATGGCAATTGATACTATTTAGTGCACCCAATACAAAGCTTGGAATACGTTCAAATCTAAATCACAACTAACATTGGTTTTACTGCATAATCAACATTGAGCACGGTAGAATTCTAACATGAGAAACAATCAAGCAACCACTAAAATGGTACATTATTCTAAATACATACAATTGTGACCTGAAGAAAATTCCCCCTTCCAACTCTCAACTTTAAAAACTTGTAAAGGCATACCAATCTGTGGGGAGAAAAAAAAACCCATGGACTCCAAAAAAAAAAAAACCCATGGACTCCACATGAGAATTCTATGCCTTCTATTGAGTCTCATACCCACTCTTAATTACAACATGCAATCACGTTCAATAAGAAATCTCTACAATCATTTACCTCTCAGCAAAGCAGTATTTTTAGCCTTAATGTTTTGAAAAGCAACACCCCTTTTAACCATTGGTCGAGACACTACTTCCCACTTTACCGAATTCTCTCTTCCTCCTATAGTCCCTCAATTAAAAGAATAAAAAAAATATCTAGTTGATGAATATCTAATATCAATGAATATTTACACTAGATTGTGCTTAAAGAAAATCTTGTTTTTAAAAAAATGGTAACATGTATTCTTAACTAGTGTACAAAGCTTTACAAGTCTCAAATGCCAGTTGTTGCTTGTCACTTAGATTTTTTACTTCCCATAAAAACTTTATGCAGAAGTTAAGTGTCATCACCCAATTTGCATCCCGAAGCATGGCAAGGCAAGGTATGGCATGGCATATCAGTAGCATTTCATAGGAAAGATAATATTTAAAAGCATCCAAGAAAATCCAGACACAAAATTATAGAGACAAGGTCCACAGAAAATTAAATGCATAGTCAACAATCGTAACGCTTAGAATCAAAAAGTACCAACAACCCCATAGAAAAAAATACCTACGGTTCCAATGCAAATGCATTTAATGGCTGAACCGCGTAACAAGACAAGATGAATCAGAGTGATCTAAAGAAAAGGTAACACTTTCAATAATTATTCATCCTACCATTTGAAATGAAAGGGCATTCAGTTGCTTAGGCCTGTTTAGTATGAACGTTCTTGCAAATGACTCCTCTTCTACCAATACCTAGCAAGCCACAAGGAATTATGTGTGAATGCAGATTAAGAAAATAAATTAACAAACTCACACTGAAAACACAACAAAAATATGACTTTACATTCTTCATTCTTCAGGAATTAATCTGATTCGTCAAGTCATTAGAAAATATATCAAACCACAATCCTTGGTATGGTTGCATAGAAATTTGAAATGCTTGGTAAAGCATAATGCTTAAACTCATGTTCTTTGTTGATTAGATATCTAGAGGACACAAAGGACTCACTTCAAGTAAGTCATTCAGAATGCTAGAATCACTAAGCTGGGTTTTGCATATGCATCTGCATTCTAAGAGCTCAAATAGTGAAAAATAAATTTCAACTTCCTGTTCTTTTCATGTGACCACCCTCATTTCTTTATTTTTTATTTGTAAAACTTGTTTATACTTTCTATTGTCTTATTTCCTCATGATAACTATTGAGGACTCCCTGTCCTCCCATGCACTTCCATTTTTCATCTTTTATAGTATTTTCTTGTTTACCTTTGTTTTTTTTTTTTTTTTTGAAAAAAAAAATCCTATTCTTTTCCTACAATTCTAATCAACCGATGAAAAAGGACGCCTGAACCAATTCATTATGTCCGGCTTATTCCTAAGAGTCAATGGAAATCGTAAACCTAGGAATCTGACACTAATTACAGTTAAGATTTGAAGACTAACTATCAACATAATACGCTTTTTGTATGTATCCTTGTCAACCAACAGGGCACAAGTGAACGAATATATTACCTTCCACTCGTTCCGGTTGTCAAAGATAATATGAAAGAAAAATAAAGAACTTGGAATCCTAGCAACAGCAAGTACACCAACTAATCCAATCTTAAAAACTCTACTTCTCTTTACTTTCTTGGCAACCAAACAGAGCATACGAGCAAAACCCAAGTGGCAAAATCTCGAAACTGAACAATTCAGAAAACCTAGCTCAGTCTTTGGGTAAAATGATGATTTCGAAAAACCCCAAATCCCATTTTTTTTTATAGACCATCCTGATAATTAGTGATATGCTACAAAAACACGTATTATATGTCCCAATCAACAGTGTAGAAGACGAAACGTTAGCTTGATAGAAAAAATATATATATACCTGATCGGTCTCGGTACTCGTAGAACTGACTGGCGCCATGCTTCTTCTTCTTCTTCGCTGGTAGTACGAGGATAGCCCCCAAGCTTTCAATTTCCCACTTTTCTCTTTTTTTTTTTACCGTTTATGTATTTTTTGGGAATTTTTTGGATGACCCCTGAATTGCGCTCCTTTTTAAAAATGCCCTTTCAATTTAATTCACTTCAATTGCAACCTTAAAACTTGGGTGAATCACACTTTGAATCCCAAAAAATTTCAAACTTCTTAATTTGTATCCTAAATAATTAATTATCTCATTTTATACCCTCAATATTTATAAAATAATTATAATATAGCCTTCATACCAACTTCCATTGTCAAATCTCACTATAATTAGTGTGGGGATCACATAGAAGATTTGACAAAAATTATAAACAGACATTAGTGTTAGGGCTAAATTGTGACTATTTTTTGACATTGAAGGTGTAATATGGTAAAATCAATTATTGTCCGTGCTTGAAGGTACAAAATAATAAAAAAAGTAATATTATATAACTCAAACAAATTCCAAAATCAACAACCCAAATGAAATAGCACATGCTGATGGGTCAAGCCCAAAACCATACCGAAGCCCAACTGCAATTAAAGGCTCAAACCTATAAAGACCCAGCAGGCCAAATGAGATTTAAGTCCAATCAAGTTCACTAGGTAGCTACCTCAGCTTAGCTACAAGACCCAGAGAAGCACTCATGACCCCTCACCTTTTCTACCATTTTGGAGGCAATCAACATTGATCGGGTCTTTTGAAGAGCACTTCAACGGTCATACCCGTTAAGGAGAATCTGCTAATCCCATCAGAGTAGCTGAGTAGTTGCCACTTAGTAACTCCATTCTGTTGGAGGCTAACTATAAAATGTAAGCCCCACCAATACTTGGGGGGCAAGACACTCTACAGAGCCTAAAACTCCTCATCCTTTCCATTCTGTAACTCTCTGTTCTCATTACTCACCGGAATCAATAAAATACCAGCAACCCTTTGCCATTCCAAAGTGGACGTAGGCTACATTGGTCGAACCACTATAATTTCTGTCTCACTCTTTAATTATTGCCTTTAATTTTTAAATTACTTGACTATTAGTGTGCAAAGCCAAATTTGTGCATCATCAGTTTGGCGCCGTTTGTGGGAACGAGCTGACAAAATTCTCACTCTTTGATACTTTCTCCGTTGAATCAATGGCGATCACTACCAGGTCGATGAATCAACATGACAATCCACCACGAGCGGAGGAGATCACTCCTCCACCGACCAATCCCGTCCAAAATGTACAGTAGATGCTAGAAACCATGCAGGAACTTGTAGCCCAGAACCAGAAAATCCTCTAAATTATGCTTGCTGGGCAAGGAGGAGCACTACCTGGAACTCAAGTAAGAGGAGTCCCACACCTTGAGCGTCAAAGAGCTCCCCAAGTGGGCCTACCCCATCATGGCGCCACCTTGGGAGCCTCTTTGGGCGCCCAGCATGGAGGAACTCCCTACGAGGGACCTTCTCCTCCTCCTCCAGCTCCTACGCCTCATGGTGAAGACCCTCTTCCCCAAGAGGATGAGGATGAAAACCAGAGCATAGATCATGAGAGTCATTTTCATGACAATTCTAAGAGAGTCCCTAATCACTGGGACGAAAAAATTAAAGAAATACAAAATCAGCTAGGTGGCATCTTCAACGCCATGAAGGCGCAAGGACCAGAGACTGCGGACTATCTTGTTAGGCGAACCAATACGCCCTTTAAACCAGACGTAGCAAATTACCCTTACCTTCCAAGTTTAAGATGCCATCAGTGAAGACCTTTGACAGTAAAAAGGATCCACTGGACCATCTGAAAACCTACAAAACTTTAATGCAGTTGCACAATGTCCCTGATAAAGTCATGTGTAGGACGTTCACAACCACCCTAAAGGGATCTACATGACAATGGTTTTCCAAGCTCACTCCGGCCTCTATTTCATCCTTCGCTGAGCTAAGCAGGTCGTTCGCGTCGCACTTCATTGGAGGGCATCGCCACCAGAAGCCTGTTACTCACCTACTTTGCATAAAGCAGGACAAGGACGAAAGCTTGAGAAACTACCTCACTCGTTTTAACGAGGAGGTTCTTCAGGTCGAAGAGCCTGATGAGAAGGTATCTATGACTGCCTTCTTGGGAGGCCTCCGCTCGTCAAGCTTCCTATTCTCGGTGATGAAGCGCCCACCAAGGAGCATGCTAGAGCTACTAGCCAAAGCCCAAAAGTACATGAACGCAGAGGACATCACCAGGGCCAAGCGAGGTGAGTCATCCAGAACAGGGAAAAAGAGAAAGGAAATAGACAAAGACGACAAGAAGGAGTCAAACAATAAGCATAACAGGACAGAGAGGGTACCTGCCAAGGATCGGCTTGGTCCTGCCCCTCAAAGAGGCCGACAAGCCTTCACTCCCCTCAACGCCGCTATCGGACACATCCTATTCCAGATCCAGGATGACCCAGCAGTAAAGTGGCCTAGGAGAATGAAGTCTCCCCCAAACTGCAAAAACCCAAGCAAGTACTGTCGCTTCCATCGCGACCATGGTCATGACATCGACGACTGTTATGACCTCAAAAGACAAATTGAGGACCTCATTCAACGTGGACACTTTCGCCAGTATGTTGCTGGAAAGGGGCAGGCGCCGCCTCCCACTCACAATCAGGAAGATCAACATCCCATTGGTGAAATTCACACCATTTTTGGAGGACTTGCAGGAGGAGGAGAGTCCCTCTCCACCATGAAGGCTCACGCCAAGAAAGTCAGGTACCTTGAGGAGGAGTGACCACCCAAAGCGCTTAGGCTTGGCAGCAGCGAAGTCATATCCTTCTCAGACAAGGACTTAGAGGGAATCTAGCACCCCCATGACGACCCACTGGTGCTCACCATGACCGTTGCCAACTTCCAGGTACGAAGGATCCTAGTAGATAGTGGCAGCTCTGCGGACATCCTATTCGCAAAAGCTTATGACAAACTCAATCTAGGCGGGGAGAGACTTCAGCCCATAAGATCACCCCTCATTGGGTTCTCAGGGGAGAAGGTGTATTCTCTAGGATCCATCACCCTACCAGTCATGGCCCGCACTGCACCCCGAAGCACCACGGTCATGGTCAATTTCCTGGTAATAGATTGTCCATCCGCCTACAACATCATACTGGGATGGCCTGTCCTCAATACACTAAGAGTTGTGCCCTCCACCTATCACCTCATCCTCCATTTTTCAACCCCTAATGGAGTCGGAGAGGTAAGAGGAGATCAGGTAGCAGCAAAGGAATGCTATGTCTCCTCAATGAAGACCAGGAAGCCACAAGAGGCATTACAAGTAGAGGTCCTTGACCCCAGGGATGACGCCGCCACAGAAAGAGGAGAACCAGTCGAAGAGCTCACCCCGGTGGTCTTAGACGAAGAGCATCCTGACAAGAAGGTGTACATTGGCTCTTATCTCTCCGAAGATCTGGTTCACCAGCTAATAGGTTTCCTGAAATACAACATAGATATTTTTGCATGGTTGCATGCAGACATTGAAGGAATTGATCCTGAGGTAGCCACCCATCGCCTCAATGTCGACTCTCGCTATAAGCCTGTACGCTAGAAGCTAAGGGACGCCTCCACTGAAAGGGCCAAAGCAATGAATAGGGAGGTGGAGAAGTTAATAGGAAATAAGGCAGTCAGGGAAGTGGCTTACCCAGATTGGCTCTCAAATGTGGTGATGGTGACTAAAGCGAATGAAAAATGGCACCTCTGCGTGGACTTCACCGAGCTCAACAAGGCGTGCCCAAAAGATAGCTATCCGCTACCAAGGATAGACCTCCTCATCGACGCCACAGCAGGGCACGAACTGCTTACCTTTTTGGATGCTTATTATGGATACAACCAGATCAGCATGCATCCCCCAAACCAGGAGAAGACATCCTTCATCACTTCGAAGGGGACCTACTGCTACCGGGTGATGCCCTTTGGGCTAAAGAATGCAGGGACAACCTACCAGCGGCTGGTGAACAAAATATTTCAGTCCCAGATCAGGCAAACGATGGAGGTATACGTCGACGATATGTTGGTCAAGAGCCTTGTTGCAGCAGAACATGTTGACCATCTCCAAGAGACCTTCAATGTTCTAC
>CM042189.1:5305538-5323486 GCA_023539305.1 Ilex asprella
CGGGAACCTCTTGGGAAGGGGTGAGCATCCTTACAAGGAACCTCTCACTATAACAGACATATTTCTCAAGCATCCTTACCTGGAACCTCTTGAGAAAGGGTGAGCATCCTTACAAGGAACCTCTCACTAATGTGTGCTACCAACAAACCAACCAAGCATACAATTCCCCAATTATCCCAATTTTTACAAGCATCTCTCTAAAATTCCGAAATATATCATACAACCATTTCACAACCAACCAAGAAAAGTACATGAGATCGCAATAGCATCATTTTATGGTTTGACATTTAACACTAAGGTTTTTGAAATTAAGAATTAAGGACAATTTAGAAAAAAGTTCATCTTTCTTCGAAATCTAGGGTTTTTAATCAAGAAAAAGGATTCACGGGAAATCCAACAATAATATTGTTTAAATCATGGTAATAAAATGAAGAATCAATGATCTATAGCATATATATAAGATGTAGAGTGAAAAGAGTACATATAAATAAACCCTAGTCTCAATGTAAGTGAGTGGGAGAAAACCCTTACCTTGAGTCTTGAAGATCTAGGGTTTGGATTCTTGGATCTACCCTTAATCTCTTGTTTTTCCCTTCCTTCCTTCCTCTTTTCTCTTTCTTTCTTTCTCTCTTAGGGTTTCTAATGTTGGAGTGGCTGAAATGGGGCCAAAATGGACGACCCTAGGTATTTATAAGGCGAGCCTTGGACCACGGTCGCGACTTAAAACATTCAGGTTTTTATCGGGTGTACCGGTACCCGGTACCAGTACCATTTGGTACCGATACCCAGTACTGGTACCATATAGTACCGGTACCCAGTACCGGTACTACGAACCTTCTGGAATCGGGGTACCGGTACCCAGTACCGGTACCAAAAACCTTCTGTAGTCGAGGTACCGGTACCACTCAGCAGACAGAGTCTTCCTCTGTCTTCCAAGTTTCCAAATGCACCTCCTATTACCTTTCCCAAGGTTTTTCGACCTTCTGGATTCAGTGGAAGCATTATTTTGACCCAGAAACATTTAGAAATTTATCTAATAACAAATTCCAATCCCCAACCCCTTTGAACTTAGCTCCCCAAATCCATTTGTCTCCCAATCCTCCTTTTCTAATGTTTTAACCTAGGTGATTCATTCTTACATCATTATACATATCCTCATCTTCACAAAAAAAAATATTTTATTACCTATATCTATACATTATATAAAAGAGAATACGGGGTGTTACAAAAGCCAAATTTGTGCATCATCACATGCCATGTCATTTGATGTGTCCCACCATATACTTCCTTTGTCATCTCATGAGTCTGGTGAGGTTAAAGTCATTTTTCCCATTTCTTATCTTATTTCTTAATGTTATTCGGTTTCCCCCGAAACGTGGAGCCCTTTTCTCATGGTTAGAACTTCACAAATGTTCCTTCAGTATAACTAGAGCTTCAACAAGGATACAAATTTGACAGATCCAACAAGATTACCAAGTCCGGTGAACACAAGTTTTTTAGGGTTACCAACCTACGCCATTTATCTAAGGTATTTCATTAATTTTTTTTATATAATTTTTTAACTGATTTCTCTGTCTATTGCTCTTCTTGCTCGATTTTATACTCATTTCACCTTTCATGTATCCTTTACTTCACTCTTTCATTTATTTATCTTATGTTATTTATTTGTATTATTTGTACATTCGACAGTTTTTTTGACCTGGAAAATAAATTAAGGTTTGATATGCCACACAAAATTAGGTCAAAAAAATTAGGGTTTGATATGTTCAAGAGGAGAAGATGGAGTATTGAGGTTTTTGACATTGGCTTGTTCTCGTAGCGGAAAGTCACTAAGTAAACCAAGCAACCTGCTTAAAAGGCAACCGGTTTCAAAAACAGGATGCAATGTTAAGCTTCGGGTCACCCTTGAAATCAATGGTGAGTGACAAGTAACCTCTATTGTACTTGACCATAACCATGCATTAAGGGAAATCACGATTTTATCGGTGCAACCGCTTGCTTAAACCATTTATGAAAATTAGACTTGAGCTAAATGATAGAGCTGGTATCAGAATGAAAAAGAATTTTAATTCAATTGTAGTAAACGCAAGGGGATATGACCAACTGTCATTTCTAGAGAAGGATTGTAGAATTATATTAATAAAGTCCGACGATTGCGACTTGGTGAAGGAGATGCTACTGCAATCCACAATTATTTTCTGAAAATGCAAGCTAACAATTCTGATTTCTTCCACATGATGGACTTAGATAACGAGAGATGGCTAAGAAATTTTTTTTGGACAGATGCAAGGAGTAGAGCTACATTTAAAGAGTTTGGTGATGTGATTACTTTTGATTAAGAGTGCCAATCGTGTTGGGTTAAACATTCACGTGTCGGGTTAAACGGGTGAAAACTATACAAACTTATACACAACACGTTTAATAAACGAGTAAAATTTTTTAACGCGAACCATTTAATAAAGGGGTAACACGACACGACACGACTCGTTTAACCCATTTAAAAATAACCCAATAAAATAAAATAATTATTATTTTAATAAATTTTTATACTCCAATTTTTTTTCTTCAAACTGTACTTTCCTTAATTGGAGGAGTTCTAGCCAAAACCAACAACCAACAGCTACAGCCACAACCATCAGTCATTAGCCACACCATAATGGTCAGTGAAATGCATGAGGCCCATGATTAACCATCAAAAGTGCTATTTTATTATATTTAATGAGTGGTTAATTGCATATTATTTGTGATTAAATGAGTTAAATTCCTTGATTTTCTAGTTTAATACTTTTTCTAGCTGTTTGGTTTATTTTGCAGGTAAATTGATTGATTTAAAGTAATAATGAATAATGCAAGTAAAGCAACCACTAGAGGAAGAATCATAACTGATAAGGATTGAAGAGTCAAGATTGAGATAGGAAGACTTGAAGATAAATCAGCAATTCAATCCTTATAAGAGTCCAAGTTTGAAGAAAACTCATTTAAAGTTGAATTTGGAAAGTATTCTAGAAGATAAGGATTTGACACGTCTTCAGTATTTTGGTCATAACTTTTGACTCCGATATCCGATTGACCTGATTTTTGCGGGGTTGGAAAGAAGACTCCAAGGGCTACAAAAGTGTATTTCACGAAAATTTCGTGATTCAATCTCTAAATATGTGAAATTTCAGCTCGAAGTCTGGACAGATTTTGTACCCGCGAGACAAAGATTTTATGCACAGAATTTGACCTAACAAGACTTCTATTTGGTAAAAGAAGTCTTTCCAAGCCAACCTCAGATCTCCTACCTATACCTAGGATTTGTTTTATTATAAATAGAGGTTCTCTTCTTAGAGAGAGAAATTCTTTTTCCATCTTTTTATTTTGTTATTCTTTTATCATGTCCGGCTAGAAGGCTAAGCTAGGGCTAGGGGAAAATCTCTCGACGGAGTACGGTATTTTTATTGACTTTTGTATTTAATGATTTATGTTATTGTGTTAATTTAATTCCTAATATTTTAGCAAAGTGTTTATGCTGTAAAAACTCCTGAGTTGTTGTGCCACGTACATCGATTGCTTGAGTTTCCCTGCGTGTAAATCACTGGTTATTCCATGCTGGTAGAATTAATATGATTTCATAAAATAATATGATTGAATGATTATTCAGGTTCCTGGTAGTCTTTTGATTATAACTTTCGGATTGACAACTTGATTTGTTAATTGGGTTAACTGACATTTAATTCCTATTTCAAGTCAAATCTTCGAGTCTTTAATTATTACTGTATGAAGTTGAGAGGGAGTACCTAATGCTCTAGTATTTTTATTATTGTTTTATTTACCAAAATCAATCTTTGTCATCCAACAACTCTTCAAACAAACTCTTTTTCTTTTAAAGTATTTTTAGTTTTTGTGTGATTGTTTTCTTGTTGAAATTCCTCGTGGGATCGACCTCGGACTTCCCGAGAATATATTACTCTGCTCAACCTGCGCTTGGGTTTACACTTTTAAAGTTGAAGCAGCCCACTATCTCATTTATTTATACACAACTAAAAGTCCCTCTCTCCACTCTTCTTGCTGATGTGGGATTAAAGAAAAGGTGATACGAATAGTATTCGACTACTTCCAACTCTCTCCACTGCTTCCAACTGTACTCATTCATTATTTTATATGTATATAAAATAATTATTAATTTAATATTATATTAAATTTATTTAAACAAGTAAACGAGTGATAAACGGGTTGACATGTCTCACACAAACACGACCCGTTTATTAAAGTGTTTGGCGGGTCAACCCGTTTACCACCCAAACCCGTTTAGGTCTCATCCAAACCCGCTTAATTCGTGTCGATTAATCGTGTCGTGTTGAATTTTGACAAGCCTACTTTTGATACAACATACTTGACAAACAAGTATGATATGCCATTTGCACCATTTGTGGGAGTAAATCACCATGGACAATCAATATTATTCGGGTGTGGACTGATCTCAAGTGAAGACACTGAGACATTTACGTGGTTATTCCAGTTTTGGCTTACCTGTATGAGTGGATGTCATCCTAGTGGAATTATTACAGATCAAGACAGAGCAATGCAAAATACAATTGAAATTGTTTTTTCAAATGCATGATATCGTGGTGCTTGTGACATATCATGAAGAAATTGCTTGAAAAGCTAAAAGGGTATAAGCAATATGAGTCTATCAAATTCATTGCAAAATGTGGTTTATGATTCATTGGCAATAGTAGAATTTAAATAAGGTTGGTGTCGAATCATTGCAAAGTATGGCCTTGAAACTAATGAACGGTTACTTGGATTGTACGAGGAGAAGAGTCGTTAGGTGCCTGCATTTGTGAAAGATATGTTTTGGGCAAGCATGTCTACTACATAATGAAGTGAGAGCATGAATTCATTTATTGATGGGTATGTCTGTGAAACCCCGGAAAAAAATGTGAACAGTTTATCACAAAGGAAAAAAATAATAATAGTAAATTGCCACCACAGAACATGTTGCGAACCTGAATTTTTCTAGAGCTCGGATGACGAAACGGACTTCGCCGTTGAATTCGTCTCGCGAAATCTAGTGGACATGTAAAATTTTATTGAATTCTGAGATAGTCGGATTTTCACGTTTTACGAGACGGTCGGGTCTCGGGTGACACCAAAAACGAAAATTTGGTAAAATTTAATCATTTCGAGACGAAAACGGACCCGAAATTAAAAGAGACGTGTGGCCAATTGTGGGCCAAGTATTCTAAAAATATAAATAGGGGCCTAAAGTCTGAAAAATCAGACTTCTCCTTCACCATTTCAGCTGGTTTCAGCCGAGAGAAAAGAAGAAAGGGAAAATGAGAGAAAACCCAACTTCTCTCTACGATCTACGGCTGTGGAGTGCTCAAATCCACTCGGGCCAAGAACAAAAGACGTTCTACACGTCAAGGGCTACACGTGGGTACCAAAAACAACGAATTTTACCGAAGGTGAAATTCCGGGAGTTGGGAAAATCAAGCTTCGAGTTGGGTTTTCGGGTCTTGGGAGCTTCCTACGGGATTCTCACGCTACAAGAGGTAGGGGTTCTCCTACTTGGGTTGATTTCTTACCTAGAAATGCCTATGATAATGGGCTGGATATATACATATGTATATCTATATATATTGACCTAGGTATATATATATTCATATGTATATGGTTATGGAATAATGAAGATGATGGGTAGGTTGTTAAAAAAATTACACTTGCCTATTTATGGGATTTAGGTAAAATAATTTTATCCTAAATTGGTATGTAGAAATTGCCTATTGAAATTTCTTGAATTATGTGGAAATTGGGCATGATATGTGTTACCATGTTGTTTGCCTTGAAGGTGTTTGACAAAATGCCTAAATGGATTGAAATTGTTATTTGATAAATAACATGTTATGCCTTATGTGGTAAATGAAAATCATATGTGTACGATATGATTTACGTTGAAATTGTGAATTTCAGATATATATTTTGATATATCAATTGTTGTGATGAAGCATGGAATTTATACGTTTATAATGTAAATTGCCATGGAATGGAATTGATTATGTTAAGTTAGTCCATATGGCATGCATTACATATGTGACATAATGTTATTGCAATGACACATCGCATTGCATATGCACGGGGAATTCACATCATGAGTGGTGTGTGTGTGTGCATGGTTGTGTTAATACCATATGTCGGAATGTGGTATAGACAGTTCATATGACATTCATTACATATGAACCTTGCAAGAGAAAAACAATGGGTCATTACATTGCATATGTACGGGAACATCATATACATGGACATTGTGTCATAAGGATGTTGTGCATGGGTGTTTATACCACAATCTATGTGGTATTAAATGCATGTGGTTATGGGACTTGCTCATTGGCATTATTGCATATAGAGCATGACATTGGTAACTCCATTCATGGGCATTAGTCATTAGTGGAGGCATGTAGGTGATGCATGGTTAATCAACACCATACTTGGTGCTTGATGGTGGGCTCGGGAAAGTTGGATTAAAAATCCGACAGAGTCGCACGGTGGCATGTATGCATGGAAAACTTGTGTCGGGTATAGCAAGAAGGGGCATGGCGACTTCCTCGGGTGAAAGACCCCAAATCACTTGGTTCAGCCACTCCCCTGAGGTGAAATTCTGGAAAAGTGGCATGGCCCACGGAGCCGGCGGTGTAATTCCGAGAATCCGTTGCCCAACATGACACAAGATTTTAATATAAAATATACTCTTCCAATGAGTATCATATTTTCCGTCGAAGACGGGTTCATTACACATTGCATTGTGTTGTGGGAGTCGGGAAGGACTCGGGTTGTGTTACATGATTGAGTCTCATCTTAGTCATGGCATGTTGTACACATGGGCATTTACATTGTGTTGTCGAGTCAGGAAGGGCTCGGGCTGAGTGCATAAATGAGTCATATCTCATTTCATGTTGAGCCAGGGCGGGCTCGGGTTGAGTACATGAGTCTCATCTCATTTTATGGGGCTTGGGTAGCCCGGGTTTAACATACATGGCATTGCATGTAAAGGGAGCCGTGATGGGCTCAGATGGGTGCACATGGGTGGGTCTCACCTCATTCATGGTATGACATAATAGCATTACATCATTTAATCGCATGTTATTGATGGAATGGTTATGGATTTGTGGTGTGTGCATGTGAACATTTCATATGCATATAGGTGGAGGAGTAGCCTCTGTAGGAATTTCTCTACTGGGCGTTGGCTCACCCTATACGGGAAACATTTCAGGTGTGGGTTATACATTGGTGGACGGCTCGCATTCGAGGCCCCAAGAATGAAGAAAGGCCGACTTGTGGCTTTCAATCCAATTTTTGTAAAACTAGACTTGTAATTAAACTTTTGCATGTAATCTATGTAAAAGGATTTAAGTTTGAACTTATGTTAGTCATGTTACACTTTTACATGACAGTGTTACACTTTTATACGCCATGTTACACTTTTACATGGCAGTGTTACACTTTCAATGTTACACTTTTATACGCCATGTTACACTTTTACATGGCAGTGTTACACTTTCAGTGTTACACTTTTATACGCCATGTTACACTTTTATATGGTAGTGTTACACTTTCAGTGTTACACTTTTATACGCCATGTTACACTTTTATATGGCAGTGTTACACTTTTATATGGTCAGGTTACACTCTCACACGCTATGTCACACTTAATACGTTGACATAAGAATTCCAGTTTTGGGGGTGTCAAAAGTATAGATAAATAGACCCAGTGTGGTCAGTGATTATGTTGGACCTCGGATGGGTCATATGATTTTAAAATTGCACAGGTTGTGTTTTGGGTAGAGTTCCCCGTACAAAGGAGACTCTGCCCGAATTTTTGTTAAATTAAGGACTCCGGTAAATGGAGCATAACGGTGTGTTATCGAATTCTTCGGTATCCACAGGCATTCCGCGGGTTGATGGGTAATCAACGGACCCCCGGATTTTGGGGTGTCACAATGTCACTTTCGAATACCACCTTGAAACAATTTGTAGAACAATATGAAAATGCATTACGAGATAAGGTGAAAAAAAATCAGGAAGACTTGAATTCTTATAACTTGTGGTTCTCTTATATAACTCTATATGAGATGGAAAAATAATTCCAAGATGTTTACACAAGGGCAAAGTTCAAGGAGTTCCAAATAGAAACAATAGGAAAATTTTGTTTTAACTTGTCTTCATGTCAACAAGGTGTTCGTGTTTCGGTGTATGAAGTATGTGAAGATGCACCTTTTAAAGAAAGTTATCGAATTGCAACCTTCAAAGATTCATTAGATAAGGGCAACATTGATATGTGCTTCAACTTTAAAAGTGTAAACCCAAGCGCAGGTTGAGCAAAATAATATATTCTCGGGAAGTCCGAGATCGATCCCACGAGGAATTGCACAAGGAAACAGTCACACAATAATTAACAGCAATTTCAAAAGTAAAAGGATTGGTTTAAAAAGTAGCAGATTGAGAACGATTGATTTTTGGTGATTAAAACAGTAATGGAAATACTAGAGCATTAGGTACTCCCTCTCAACTTCATACAGTAATAATTAAAGACTCGAAGACTTGACTTGAAATAGAAATTAAATGTCGGTTAACTCAATTAACAAATCAAGTGATAAGTCCAAAGGTTGCAATCAAAAGACTACCAGGAACCTGAATAATCATTCAATCATACTATTCTAGGAAATCGTGTTAATCCTACCAACGTGGAATAACCAGTGATTTACACGCAGGGAAACTCAAGCAATCGATGTACGTGGCACAACAACTCAGGAGTTTTTACAGCATAAACAGCTTTGCTAAAATATTAGGAATTAAATCAACACGAGAATATAAATCATTAAGTACAAGAGTCAATAAAAATACCGTACTCAGTTGAGAGATTTTTCCCTAGTCCTAGCTTAGCTTTCTAGCTGGACATGATAGAAAGAATGCAAAAATAAACTAAGAGAATTCGTAAGCGGAAAAATCCTCCTCTTTCTAAGGTCCTCGGTTTTTTATTTATCCTTTACATTAGAAAGAGATTGAATCTCATTAGGGTTCCAAATTCGGTAGAAGGAACTTGACACCCGCCCGGACGCACAACCTTCAACCGTCCGGACGCAAGTTACAGAATGGTCCTTCTGCTGTTTATCAACCTTCTGCTAATAGCGTCCGGACGCGTGCACTTCCTCCGTCTGGACGCGTGTTCTAGTGTGATCTTCTTCAGCCATGCTTCATTTCTCCTCGTAACTTAGCTCCAGTTTTGCACTATTAACCTGCAAAATAACACAACTTATCTTTTATTCACATAACAATAATCTTTAAATAAATTAAAATAATTATCACACTTTCATAACGAAATGATCAACCTTTCCTCTAACAAATGTAAATATTGAACCTAAATCACACCCCCCCACTAAGACCTTGCTAGTCCCTAGTAAGGCAAGCAATAAAATAAAATACTAATCCAAAAACCAAATAAACCAAATAAAACAAAACCACTTTCGTAGGATTCACAATTGCATTTAGCATATGCAACAAGCCTTTAAATCCCTAGGTTTCCCCTAGTGGACGAGTATAGTCTCGTGAGGGTTTTCAGAGATGATACCCACAAACATCACCCTGTGATCAAATATCTGCACAATAATTTTATGACACAACATGCTATCACTACATAAAAGTTATAGAGTGCAAACTTTTTATAAGCACGTGCAAAGCAAAATATAGACTTCTATGCTATATGAATGTATGCACTTATCATATTCTCATATAAACTCGTGTGTAGTGTGAATTAACTATACCAAGTCAATAATTTATCTAATAATCACCTCTACAACTATCAACTATTCGTCTCAATGCCAAATCTCACTAGATAATTCACTCGTAAACAATTCTCTCAGATTATAATGATTATACTCTCAAGTATCACATGTGAGAAGAAGATATTTAAATCAAAACAAACTAATGCTCACATGTTTCATTAAAAAGAACGTAATCCAAAAGAAAATGATTTGACATAATCTCATGAAAGAAAATCAACACACAATAAATAAATATTTACCATTATTTTCCTTATTCACACAAGTCATGCATCCATCAATACACTCTTGAGATCAAATAGGACTTTGTTTAAGGTTGTAATGGGGCCTTGGGATTAGGATTTTGAAACGAAGGATATTCAAGAATTCAAAAGACTATCCCGAGAGAACATGTACATTACACAACCAAACTTCTTCCCATAGCCTTTCATTCTCTATCATTTAGAAGCACAATTTATAACACTTGATCATATAATTTTTTTCTTTTTAAACTCATGCTTGCTATTTTTTTCTTTGCTTTTTCACAACTAGACATATTGTCTTTCTCTCTCTTTTTTTTTCAATTTTTTTTTTAAATATATATAGCAAGACATCTAATGCAAATATTCACAAGTATGCAAAATCCTTTTTTTTTTCATCTTTTCTCAACCAACATCTCCCAAATTACATAAACAATAAAAGTTAAATCTCGGGATAACCAAGTGTAAATGATATTATTATTTTTTTTCATTGGCTTGGTTATTATATGTTTGGTATAAGAAATAAAATTTTGCTTCAAAGGCTCAATCATGGCTTCTAGGGATAAAAATATTCAAAGAATAAGGCTTAGGCTCAAATAATGTCAAAGACGGCCTAAAATCATATCTCAAGAGTTCTTGATAACACATTTTTCATGCAAATAATTTAAAGTCAAGCAATCATTCACAATATTGATGTTGACCAAAACAAAAATAATGAGACTATTGAAGGAGATTAGCTGAATAAAAATATTCTTTATTGAGTAAATGTAAATAACCCTCCAAAGAAGGTTGGATCAAAATTCACTAGGGTTTTTATACATCTCCACTATATGTTTCAAGTTCTCAAGGTAAAATACCTAACAAATTGTCAACTTGGTAAAGTCTAAAGTGTACAATTTATGAGTTTTTATAAGAACATGATATGAGATATAAAAATATAGAATAAAGTTCTATGTGATGCTTAAACAGTTGTAAATTTAAAGCTACGCAAATTATTTATATATTGTGATGTCAAATTATGCATAAAAATGTTATTTAAATATTTAATAAAAAATATTTTTTTAATTTTTTTAGCAATGTAAATAAATTACAAAAAAAAAAAACTAAGAATTTTCACAACACAAAACATACCCATACCGCCAACCTAAATCCAACATTGTCCTCAATGTAAAAATAAGTATCATAATGCTCAATCAAAATAATGAATAAAGATCAAGGAAATAAGAATACCTGGTGCCGCAACAACTCTAAAACCTAAAAATAAAATACTCAATAAAAAAAATTATAAATTGAAACAAATAAAAAGGAAACTAAAATTAAACATAAAATAAAATAAAATAAAATCTAACTACTATATAAAAATAAAAACACACACTCAATCCGGCTTAAAGTTAGATTTAAATATGCGACCATTCAAATCTTCCTTCAAGTCAAGCTTAGGAGCTTTATCACTAGATGAGATTAGTGGATTGGTTGTTGGTGGAAGCTCCTTAAATTTTTGTTTCAACTCTCTTATTTCAAGTACCTGTGAAGAGTTTAACAGATCAGTTGAAATAGAAATTTCAGGATTAAATTCATCTATCTCTAACATACAAGATTGCTCAAACAAACATGCTTCAAGTGGGTCAAATAGAGAAGAATCATATATTTTGCTTGGAACAATAGACTCAATCATGTTGACCTCATGCACATCCTCATCAACATTCTCTGGTTATTTGCACACATGAAAAATATTGAGCTCTAATGTCATATTCCCAAAAGTTAATTTCATCATACCATTCCTGCAATTGATTAGAGCATTTGAAGTTGCTAGGAAATGTCTGCCTAAAATATCGGGAATTTGAGCATTAGCATTTAATACAGGTTGAGTATCCAAAATTATAAAATCTACAGAAAAATAGAATTTGTCAACCTGTACTAATACATCCTCCACCATACCCCTCGGTATTTTTACTGATCTGTCAGCTAATTGAAGTGTTACCGAAGTGGACTTTAACTCTCCTAACCCTAATTGTTCATAAACTGAATAAGGGAGCAAGTTCACACTAGCTCCAAGATCTAGTAAAGCTTGTTAAATTTTGTGGTTGCCTATAACACAAGAAATAGTAGGACAACCTGGGTCTGCATACTTTGGTGGAGTCCTATGTTGTATGATGGAAGAGACTTGCTCAGTCAAAAATACATTCTTTTGCACAATTAAATTCCTTTTAACAGTACACAAATCTTTCAAAAATTTTTGCATAAGAAGGTATTTGTTTTATGGTATCCAACAAGGGAATATTGATTTTCACCTGCTTAAAAATCTCTAACATGCCATTATGCATATGAGGTTTGGTAGAAGTAAGCAATCTCTGTGGGAATGGTGCAGGTGGGACATACTTCTCAAGCTCATTATTTTCAGACGGGTTAAGTTTATCATCACTCTCCGTAGGTTTTGAAATCTTCTCAGGTTTTTGAATTTTTAAATGAATGGTTTTATCAATTTCTTTCCCACTACGGAGTGTGGTGACAGACTTTACCTGTTCATGCTCAGTATTAGAAGTGCCAGTGTCATTCACAAAAAATTGACCTTGTGGATTCGGTTGTGGTTGAGCTGGGAACTTACCTCTCTCCTGATGACAAGGGTCAATGGTCAGTTTTGTGACTGCACTTCTAATATCCTCGATGGCCTGAGTAGTTTGTCTGTTATAATTTTCCTATTTATTGCAAAAACTTTCCAGCTTATTATTAACAGACATCTGACTCTGCATGAACTGTGACAACACATCCTCAATATTTTTCTTAGGGGATGGGACATGAGGTGCTGCATTGGAGAAACTTTGTTGAGGTAGTTGTGATGCATGATTTTCATTCCTTCAACTGAAATTGGGATGATTCTTCCACCCTGGATTGTATGTGTTTGAATAAGGATTATTGTAAGGTTTTAAAAAATTATTTGCAGCATTTGCTTGATCATGCAGAACTTCTTTTAAAACAGGCCATGTTGGACACTCCTTCATGTGATGTCCAGAGATCTCGCAAAAATGACAGACTTCCTCACTAGGTATTGTGTTAACCTCATTAACCCTTTTATGTTTCATAGCTTCTACCCTCCTAGCTAAAGTGGTAATCCTAGCCCCTATGTCATCCTCATCCCTTAGCTGATACTTACCCCCACCAGATGATTGTGCAGTTTTCCCTTTAGATGGTTATAGGGACGTGGTGTCCCAAGATTGTGCATTCTCTGCTAATTGGTCTAAATAGTCAAACACATCATCTGGTTCCTTATTCATGAATTCACCATTACACATCATCTCAACAAACTGACGCAACTGTGGGCTCACTCTCTCATAAAAAAAACTTATCAAACGCCAATTCTCATAACCATGGTGTGGGCACGATGCAAGAAGATCCTTAAATCTTTCCCAACTTTGATAGAAAATTTCAGATTCTTTTTGAGAAAAATTCATTATTTGTCTTTTCACAGAATTTGTGCGATGTGTGGAAAAAAACTTTTTCAAAAATTGTTTCTGCATTTCAAGCCATGTACCTATAAACCTAGATCTCAATGAATAGAGCCAAGTCTTAGCTTTTTCCTTTAATGAAAAAGGAAACAGCTTTAACCTAACTATGTCCTTTGACATATTCTAGTCATGGAATGTAGCACAAATGTCCTCAAATTCTCTAAGGTGCAAATATGAGTTCTCCTCACCTATACCAAGAAACTTAGGGAGTAATTAGATCATGCCAGGTTTGATGACAAAATTAGCGGCATTCAGTGGAAAAATGATGCATGAAGGTTCAGTGAGGCATATGGGTTGTAAGTATTCACGCAAAGTCCTACCCTGATTATCATTTAAATTATCCACATCATTCTCATCATGATTGTTTACTCTATCAATATGGTCCTCCCGTTCAGGAAGGTCATTCTACCTATTATTGTTAGGATTAGCAGCCATTGTATGCAAAGAGTGATCTGAATTAGATGAATAAAATAAAGTTCCAAATAGAATATCTAAATCTTCTCTTATTAAACGACCACTCAAATCACGATGCCAAGAGCTCATAAAACAAATAAACAGACTAAATAAAACAGAAGGCTTACTAAATAACAAAAAGTAAATAAATAGCAATAAAATAAAATTGGAACGAAGTTACCGGTCTTCCGATGAATCACAAAATACCGAAAACCCCAAAAGATGCAACGGCTCCTTGTCTTTCAATTCCCCGGCAACGGCGCCAAAAACTTGCTTCAACTTTAAAAGTGTAAACCCAAGCGCAGGTTGAGCAAAGTAATATATTCTCGGGAAGTCCGAGGTCGATCCCACGAGGAATTGCACAAGGAAACAGTCACACAACAACTAACAGCAATTTCAAAAGTAAAAGGATTGGTTTAAAAAGTAGCAGATTGAGAACGATTAATTTTTGGTGATTAAAACAGTAATGAAAATACTAGAGCATTAGGTACTCCCTCTCAACTTCATACAGTAATAATTAAAGACTCGAAGACTTGACTTGAAATAGGAATTAAATGTCGGTTAACCCAATTAACAAATCAAGTGATAAATTCAAATGTTGCAATCAAAAGACTACCAGGAACTTGAATAATCATTCAATCATATTATTCTAGGAAATCGTGTTAATCCTACCAACGTGGAATAACCAGTGATTTACACGCAGGGAAACTCAAGCAATCGATGTACGTGGCACAACAACTCAGGATTTTTTACAGCATAAACAACTTTACTAAAATATTAGGAATTAAATCAACACGAGAACATAAATCATTAAGTACGAGAGTCAATAAAAATACCGTACTCCGTTGAGAGATTTTTCCCTAGCCCTAGTTTAGCTTTCTAGCTGGACATGATAGAAAGAATGCAAAAATAAACTAAGAGAATTCGTAAGCGGAAAAATCCTCCTCTTTCTAAGGTCCTTGGTTTTTTATTTATCCTTTACATTAGAAAGAGATTGAATCTCATTAGGGTTCCAAATTCGGTAGCAGGAACTTGACACGCGTCCGGACGCACATCCTTCAACCGTCCGGACGCAAGTTACAGAATGGTCCTTCTGCTGTTTATCAACCTTCTGCCAATAGCGTCCGAACGCGTGCACTTCCTCCATCCGGACGCGTGTTCCAGTGTGATCTTCTTCAGCCATGCTTCATTTTTCCTCGTAACTTAGCTCCAGTTTTGCACTATTAACGTGCAAAACAACACAACTTATCTTTTATTCACATAACAATAATCTTTAAACAAATTAAAATAATTATCACACTTTCATAACGAAATGATCATCATTTCCTCTAACAAATGTAAATATTGAACTTAAATCAATATGAACTGCAACTGTTGATTGTTTCAATCTAGAGGAATATTGTGTAGACATATCATTTCGGTTCTCCTACCTAAAAAGATTTCAAAAGTACCTGACAAGTATATCTTACAAAGATGGTGCAAGGTTGTCAAAAGAAGATACACCAAAGTTCTTATCAGTTATGCCAACTGGTTCGAAACACTTGAATCACAACAATTTGATAAAATGTGTAATGCTTTCTTTGAGGTTGCTAACTTGGCTACAAATACTAAGGATCGGTGTTCAAAGGTGATGACACGAATTTCTGAATTAAAAGATGAGTTACACAAAGATGTTGATGATTTTGGAAGACAACAACTCAATTTCATTGACACTCACAATAATTCAAAATCATGTCAAAATTATATTGGTATTTCAAAAGAGAATAAAATTATTTTTACTCTGATAGATGTTCGTTGCAAGGGCCTACCTCCAATTAAAAGGAAGTAGTCTACGGTTGAAAAGGAAGGCGGAGAATCAATGTGGTGCTAAACACTTAGTCAAACAAAGAGGAGCTATAACTAGTGAGGGTGCTAAAATGAATGTATATATATATATTTTTTTGGCAGCCACACTAATTTTAATAACTTGCATTCAACACTTTTTTTTTCCAACTTTGGAGAAGACTAACTTTTTTTTGCATGTTGTAGGAGTACAATGAGATTGTAGATGAACAAGGTGTGATCGAAACACATGAGAATGTCACATTAAGTGCAATATTTTTTTTAGTTTTTTGTTTTAAGCATCATTTATTCATTTAACATTGTGTGTTAAGTAAATTACAAATAAATTTTAAATTACATATATGTAGATGAATATGCTTCAAATGAAGGTGGATGGAGTAATGAATTTAAGCAACCTGTCATGTGGCCAATATAAGTGGTCGACCATTGAATATTGAAATAAGTTCATTTGAGCAAAAATATATGGAACAAGGACGAAGATTCTAGCCATTTCAACCAAATGTCCATCCAACGTTTGTGATAAAAGTTTTGAGGTACAAGTAAATGTATTTTTTTTTCTTACTTTGATTTCATCGTTATTTGTATTATTTATTTTACTTTGATTTCAGGCTCAATATTACCCAAATTGGAGGAGTACGCATATAACAACTATGCAACCCGCTAGTTTCACCTCAAATTTTGAATTGAATGAAGACCCGGAAGTTCAAAAATTAAAGAATCATTTGTTCAAATGAATGCATGTAATGTTAAGTGTCATAGATTTGTATTATTTTGTTAAAATGAATGCATGTATTGTTAAGTGTCATATGAGACCATTAATGTTGTGTTTGTAAGAATTGTTGAAACCTACTATTTATAGAACTTATATGTTTTGGGCCAGAATTTTGTTCTAATGAGAATTTTGTGTGTTCAGTTTAATAGTCTTTGAATGGTGGATATATATAGTCATGGGTTTTGCTAAATGCACTCAATGCTTTCGTGGTATAGTTATAGATCGCATATAAGTATGCATTATTTATTGATTATGTTGCGTTCACTCATACTCGTCAAACCACACGATAAATTTATTACATGCCAGCATTATTAACAATGTTGATTAGTTACTAAGTTAAAAAATTAATAAAAAATTAACCAAAAGATTAATTAAAAAAATTAAAACAAAAAATAGTCTAAGAGAAATCAGTAAAAAAGTTAAAAAATTAACGAAAAGATTAATTAAAAAAATTAACCCAAAAAATTAGTCAAAGAAATCAGTAAAAAAAATTAATTGAAATTTTGTGAAACTCTAACTATGGGAAAATGACTTTAACCTCATCAGGCTTCATTTGATGGCAAAGCAAGCACATGGTGACCATTCAAATGACATGGCGTGTGTCATGTCATTTGGGTTGTTGATTTTGAGATTTATTTGTGCTATATAACATTGCTCTAAAAAAAATAGTCAATAATAAACATATTTGTATTTACATCTAAAATTAAACTACAAACATAAATGAGAGATATATAAATTTAAATACCGATTATAGGAGGAATGAGTGGTGGTGGGGGCGGCAATGGTAGTGGTGGGAGACGATGATGGATATGGTGGTGGCGACAATTGTGGTGGTAGTGGTAGTCGTGAGTGACGACAGTAGTGGTGGTGGGCGACGGTGATGGTGATTGACAGTGGTGGCAGTGGGTCTCACAGTACTTTTAGACAACAGTGTGATGGGTGGTGACGAATGGTGTGATGTGAGGTGGGTGAAAAAGGGTGATGATAGTAGTGGATTACAGAGGGTGATGACAGTGGTGGACGATGACAAGTGGTGGTGGTAGGTATGGTGAGCGTGAATGACAGTGGCTAGCGACAATGATGGGCAACGACGAGTGGTGGTGGGTGGCGGTGGAACAACAATAGTAGTGGGGTGGTGTTGGGGTGGGTGACGATAGTAATGGGATGATGGTGGTAAATGATAATAAATATAAGAATAAAATGACGATGGTAGTGGGTGTGGTGATAAACAACAATTTTAATAATCGGTGGTCGGTGGCGGTGGGGCAGTGACGGTAAGGTAGGGGTGATAAAGTAGAGGTGCTGTCTCTTATACACA
>CM042189.1:5328486-5349787 GCA_023539305.1 Ilex asprella
ATATTAAAAGAATAAATATGTTAAATTAATCAATTATTTAGCTTATCTTTATAATAAATGGATTGTATTTGTATTTTTACATGTTTCCACGTGTTTCCATATTTTTTCTGCATTTCCATTGCGTTTCCGAAACGTTTTCGAAGTGTTTCCAAAACGTTTTCGTTTTTGAGCTGACCGAAACGGTACTTCGAAACGATATTTCAATCCTTGAACACATTGAATGCTATGTTTGATTAGTATAGGAACCTAAGTAGAGAAATATAGTAAAGAACAAATATCCAAAAATACCAAAAAGAGAATAATTTTGATATTCGGGGTCCAATGATTCACGTGGAAGGGGGAGATGGAGATAATGTTACTCATAAAATTAAATCAAGATATATGAAATGGAGGAGTACATCTGATATATTATGTGATAAGCCGAATGGTAAATCAAATGAAACAATCATGCTTTATGGCAACATATTGGCTAATTCAATAACAGCACATTCAACAATTAGGGGTGGCTAAAATACGAATGTTTGGGCCGCATGTACAGATGGATGTGTATTTAAATCAGAAACAATGGAACAAAAACGGGTGTGTTCATGAAATGGTAGAAATAACATGAATAGGAGGTAAATTAAGTGAGAATCAATTTGGGTGATTTTGGTATGTTTATAGAAGGTATATTACCATACCAGTGAGGAAGAGCGATGCAAAACATGTCTTACCTATTGTTGGTATTTCAAAGGGAAAAATAGACCTAGATTAACATTGAATATGACAGTAAAAAAAAACGATAAGTTGTCTTTTTGGCTTTTAGTAAGACATATGGTCCCACTGATAAAGTAAAAGGGCAAAACGAAATGCATGTGGCAGACCTCAAATAGTTGAGATAATATTTTTTGATTTGAGTTATTTTTCCAAAGTGATTATTGTTATTATAATTAGGACTCAACTTGATGATCAATTGCCTTGCTATGTCGCTATCACCCTTCGTCACATGTGCACTCATGCGAAATCCTCACTTGCTTCCTCAAATGATCTCTTTTCTAATCCTTTAGACAGCCATGAGTAGTTTCATGGAGGTATATTGTAAATGAAGTCATCTTCTATTCTTTTTGTAGGTGGAGCAAAGGAGAGCAATCAACTGCTTTGGCCACTGCTACTGATTCTAGCTTACAGGTGTTTGATACAAATCACTTTGAATTATGTTTTCATTTTAAAATTAAAGATACCAAAGATCCACATGGTGAAACATCTTATGGGGACTGGGGTGAACTGAATGGAAAGCAACAAGTGACCGAGATGTAGACCAATATAATATTGACCAACTGTTTACTGAACGTTCGTCTTTATTCCCATTACCAGCATTCACAATTATGTATGTGACCAACAAAATATTTTTTGGGTTTACAAATTTGGAACAATTGTCTGTTGTTCCTAGGGATATATAACATGCTTTGTCTTTACAGGAACTATCTGATTGGAATGCTCGGTATTGGCAGAAGTTTGGGTTTGTTTTTCTGATATGTGCATCTGGACGGACCACCCCTGAAATACTTGCTGAGCTCAAGGTGATATTCCAGTAGTGTGTTGTTCTAGATGGGGCTAGTCATGAATGAAATCTCCTCCCTACGTACATAGCAGTAGAATTGCACATTGATGGTATAACTATTGCTTGATAATGCTTTCTTGTTAGGGATTTTTGTTGAAATATGTTAAATAGTCTCTGTTTATATTCTGAGACTTTCAGTTTGGTTCATTAACTAACCCATAATTCCAAGTTGATAGAAAGATAAAAATACATTATGAAATAATGTGTGTGGAAAATGTTCCAATGCGAGGTTGGTAATAACCTGGGATGCTTTCAGCTGACTTTACACCATTCTGAGACCCAGAAAATGACCACGAATTTCTTCTTTAGTTTGATATGCATGAAAAAAGTATACAAACCTTTGCCTGACTAGAATTATGAAACTTGGTGCATCTTTTGTCAGGTCTAGTTTGTCTCTGCATTCTTGTTTTACATTTGAAGCAATAGTGATGAAAGAAGTCTTTCTTTTCCATATTTAATAGAATTTGTTCTATTGTAGAAACGTTACCTAAACAGGCCAATTATTGAGTTTGAGATCGCAGCTCAAGAACAAATGAAAGTAACTGAGCTACGTCTTTCCAAACTCTTCTCAAATGTAACTACTGCTGCTTCTGCCAACAATGCTGAGTACAGTAAAGGTGTTGCGTCAAAGGCAGAAGGTGATTTTGCATTGGATTAGCTTTTGCACAATTGGACTTGTTGAAGTCTTTGCTGGTCCTTGTCTTATATAGTCAGCTTTGGTTGATTTTGTTTTCCACCCATTTCATTATTTTGACTTTCACAAATAGACTAATAGAGCCTTGCTTGCCCTGTTATCTATATGATTCATAAATTTTACCAGATGACCTTAGAACAGCATTTAAGTATGTATCTAATTTGGATGAACTTGATCTTCCTAAAGTGAACAATTTTTATGTTTTGAGGGTGCCTTTAGCCCGTTTAACACCTTGGACAGTTAAGATATAATTTACCCTACAATTTGATATCACTGGTCAAACAAATGTTTGGTGAAAGAATTTTTACTTCTTGAGGGATGCTGATTATGATACTTCTCCTAATATTTGAGGAAGTCCCAGATTATTTTTGGTTCCTTCATTGTGTTCATGTAACCTGTTATAATGAGTGATGCATATTTTGCACTAATTGGTAATAGTTCCTCACTTATCCATTTTCCTGAAATGTCACATAACAAGAAGATATAATTTATAGACTGTGTCTATATTTAGCTGTATGCATTGATGCTACATCTATATTTCTGAAACTCATGGTTTGAGAAAAGAAGTTATAGTTGAGGCTCTTTCCTTCTATAGCTTAGTATTTTTTTAATGATCTTTTAAGCTCATTTGGCACATTCTCTACTTTCAATAGTTTTTAGCTCTGAAATACTCACTATTTTTCCCACTTGAGCTAAACTTCAATATCACCATTGTGTATTATATATGATGCTCTTTTGTTAATCGTAGAAGATCGAATGAGCATCGTTGGAGCACATTTGACTGCTGCATCTGAAAAGCCTACTGGGAAACCATCTCAAATTCCAGCAAGGACTCGCCCTCCCATCACAACCCATGTTTTGGATGTTGCGCGTGGCTCTCCTGCTGCAGGTATTGAAGTACAGTTGGAGATGTGGAAAGGCAATCAACAGTATCAACCCCGTCCAGTGTTTGGTGATAAAGATGTAGGCAGTTGGATATTTCGAGGGGTTTCAACCACAGACAGGGATGGACGAAGTGGCCAATTAATAAATGTGACCGATGTTGTGAACCCTGGTATATATCGAATAAGTTTCAACACGGGCAAATACTGCCCGGATGGATTTTTTCCGTATGTCTCAATTGTGTTTGAAATTAGGGAGTCGCAGAAGTGGGAGCATTTTCATGTTCCTCTTCTGTTTTCTCCATTCTCCTTCTCCACATACCGTGGAAGCTAGGTTTTTTTTATGTCATTGACAAATTGTTGTAATAAGAGATGTGTAAAGCTCTTATAATTCTGTGTAAATGTTAGTAAGGGATTGGCTTTGTTTTGTGAAGTTGTGTTATTCAATCCTATTTTGTACTGGAAAATATTCACCAAGCAAGGAAGTGCTTCAGAATGTGGTTTGTGTCAATCTGTAACTCTCCCGAAGAGGCATCAATGTGTGATTTTAGTAATGTTCACTAGGAATAGAATAGTCCCATTGGAGGTGAAACCACAATGGTTGCCAAACCACTTGAGAATATGGGTCCAATGTCGAATTACTTGCCAGGTTTTATAATTGAAAGAATTGCCAAAAAGAGCATCGTGGAAATACATGGCCCTTAATCAAAGGAAAGATAATGGAGAGTTACGTCTAGGGGTCACAATCGTCTTGTGTTGTGTCGTGTTATTACTAATTCGTGTCAAGTATTAGTAAATCATAATTCAACTCATTTAACTAATTGTATCGTGTTAACCTAACCTGTTTATTTTCGTGTCGTATTTGTGTTGACCTATTTGATCCGTGAATAAAAAATTTAACTCTAAAATTTAAGTTTAAGATTCTATTATCACTTAATTGAATTCATACCCATACTTTTTCTATAAACTAAAAATTAAGTTAATAAACATAGAAATAAAAATGACTAAAAATGTTTTTTTTGTTCAATAATTATGTTAGTGTTTGATAAATAATAACAAATAATTGATATTTTATTCTTATAATACTAGTTAATTGTGTCAATTTGGTATTGTTCGTGTTTAACACTTAACCAATTCATTTATTATTCATGTTAATAGGTCGGGTCATTTACGGGTTCGTGTTAGAAAATGATTAACGCTAACTCGTATTGATTTTGAGTCAAGTTTTTGTGTTAGGTCAAAAATTATCATCCCTAATTATGTCATTCTGAAAATGCTACCAAGCATATTAGAATTTCATGGAAGCTTAAAATTTTTCATTGACATCCAATCTCTTTTTTATAGTGTGAAACTAACTAGCCAAAACCACATTAGAACACATGATCTTCTTTGATATACATATTAAAAGTAGCCTAATCGAAATGAAACTCAAAAGTTTCAAAAATTGATTTAGTTTTTTTTATTATTTGGTTCAAGTGATTCATTATTATAATGTTCTTACTTTACTAGGTCTATTTTACTTTTATTAAGTTATCATTATATTTTGAACTAATTCATTTGCTTCATAGGAGATTTATGAAGTTTGAATAAGTTTAATTATTTTCACTTGAACTCATGACGATGTTAACCCTATGAGGTAATTCAAATGGTAATAAAAACGATCAGTAAACTAAAACATCTTGAGTTCGAATCTTGACAACTCTTTCAGGTCAAGTCATGAAAGATTTATCCCTCATAAATTTCCTAGTCCCGGCGTGGATGACCTGTTTTTGACTAGATCGGAGAGAAAATTAGTCAAGATATGCGTAAGCTGACCTAGACATTCCTGACCATTGAACCAAAAAATAAAACTCATGACAAAGTTAGATATTTAAGATACACACAATCACTTGCAATCTATACTGATCGGATAAATCAAGATTCTTGTAAACTTAGGAGCTAAAAATTAGTCATGAAATCATCTCATCTAAGCTATCTCGATGTGTGATATTATTACTTTTTTTACAATAGAAAATCGTTCTAAATGCATCCCTTTTGAACTCATGCCTACATTACATGTTTAGGATGCACACAATCACTTACGATTCATATATATCAAACAAATCATAATTTTTTTAAACTTACAAGCTAAAGGTACTAGCCATAAAATCTTTTCAAACAAGCTATGATCTTAAAACTAATGACTCAGTTGAGCTTGATCATATGATCTTAAGATTAATTAAGTTGAGTTTGGGTAATAATTCAAGTTTGGTTATTGAGGTCGAGTCGAGCTTAAATCAGTGACAATTGCCCCCATTGAAATTTTCAAAAATTTTGGAGTCTTTTTAAAATTTATAAAAATCTAAAGTTTTTTTAAACCCTGCCCCCAAAAAAATTTATAAAAAAATTTGGGTATAGTTTGATATTTTAAAAATCAAATGGGATTATTTCATAAATTAAAAATTTAGGTCTCTTAACATATTGGATTTTAATCGGAATTTAAATTGAGTTAGTGTTCAATTAGTTAGATATGAATTGATAATTTTGACCGATTATCCAAGTTCAACTCTATTACGTCTTATTTCATGAATTTTTGATAACTTTGACCGATTATCCAAGTTTAAATCTATTATATCCTATTTCACAAATTTAAATTTTGATATAATCGGATTTATTACATTCATATATGTTGATATATGATGAAAATGAGTATTACTTGACACAATCAAATTGAACTAAAATGTAATTTAATAAAATTCAACTCTAAATAACTCACATCTCCGCTCAAATATTTAATATTTACTTTATTTGGATATTGACTATTTAAAAAGTTCGTTGACTATTCATATCAAATTAAAAAAAAAATTAAAAATTGAATTCAAATCTCTTGAAAATCGATCTGAATTTTATGTGGTTGTTATGTGAAAATCGATTTGAATTCGCAATTTTTTTTAATAATTGTTGCATGGTTGTTCTCATCAAACTATTAATTGCCCTTACGGTAGGATAAACTTGGCTTCGCCCCTGCGTCAACTTGAGATAAACCTAAACAAATCAAAACTTGAAGGTTCAACTCAATTTTTTTTCTTGGTGTAAACTATTCGGTGTCTGGAAGTTACAGCAGGCTCTGACTAATCCAGATTTGAGCTGGGCAAGATCAGAAGAACGACAAAACTCTCTTTATCGAGTATTTAAATGAAGCTGTATTTTCAAGTCTCAAACTGAAAACCTTAATTAAACTAGAACAAACCCAAGTCTGTCAACTCAATTGACAATTATGCTAGAACGACTTTGGTTAATCAAACTAATAGAGTCTAAATTTCACGGACTGTGACACCCCCTTGACTTATTTCACCAAACATATTCATTGTGAATCTCTCTCTCTCTCTCTCTCTCTCTCTCTCTCTCTCTCCCCCATAAATAAAACAACTTGAGGACCCATCATTTGAATCTGAACTAGCTTGAATGTCTATTATAGTTATTACCAAAACATAGACTTCAACAGAGAGAAAATTATTTAATTCAGTACCAACAGATGGATAAGCCTCAAGTACCCTTAAACGGTTGTAAACTTGCCTAAAAGACTATATATCTTACCATTGAAAAGCAAACAACTAAGAGTTAAACCTTAAACACTAATTTAGGTCTCGTTTGGTAATGTTTTTATTTTTATTTTTATTTTTAGAGTAAACAAGAAAAAAAAACTCGTTTGATAACAGTTTTATTTTTGCCACCACTTTGTAAACGAGGGGTGATTTTCAAAAACAAAAAAAAAAAATTTCGTTTTTCGTTTTTGAAAAACGAAAAACAGAAACATTACCAAACAGAACCTTAGTTTGCCTTATCTCTTTTTTTTTTTAATTTATCAAAGAGCAGCATAGAAATATTAGATTACGTAGGAAGTTCGAATTACAACCAGAAAACAAAAAAATCTTAAGCTTGGGAGGGGGGAGCCTAACCAATCTAATGGCAGAGAATTGGTTAGCTTAGAAACTGCCACCCAATGAGCAGCCCTACTGTAAGCTCTAGGCTTGTGTAAAAAGCTTAAGTTATATAACCTAGCCAAAAATCTAATGTCATCAATAATGGTCCTAATCTCCCAAGGGGTTAGGGTTTCTCTTTCTTCACCAAAAAAAAAATCTCTCAAAGGGGAGCATCTTCAGTAGCACTTAACTTAATAATGAAAAGACAATCATTCATAATAGTGACATTAGACAACAAGAGAGCTTTGGCAAGGAGACAAGCTTGACGGATAACTTCGACTTCTGAGGATAACGGAGACCCAGCAGAAAAAGCCTTGGCTACACCAAAAACTAGACCACCATCTTCATTGCACATCACCACACCACTTGCAGCACAATCAGACTTCGGATTAAAGGCGCCATCACAGCGTAGGAGAAAAGAAGAACCCAAGGAGGGAGAGGGCACCTCTGGATCCCTTGAAAAAAGAGGCCTAACCAAACCAGAAGCATCTCCACATAAATGGTCATTCCACAGGTTTTGACCTCGCAAGAATGTAGTAAAAGCATTGACCTCCTCATCACAAAAGACTCTCTGATTTCTAGCTTTCCAGATGACCCATCCCACTATTGCGATTTTCCCCAAAAGAATCATTTGACCTGCGGCATCCTTAACCAATTCCAGCAGCTTAGAAGAACGTTTAGCCTCAGACAAAAAGGGGTCACGTCCCTCCCAACAAACAAGCTCATTCCAAATCATACCATTTTAGTCCACTCACACTCAAACAAGAAATGCTCAATAGACTCCGAAGCAAACAAGCAAATAGGGCAAAGGACCTTAGTTTGCCTTATCCCTTTGAAAGTTTTGATTACACTTAAACTTCAACCTGCTAAAAGAGTGGCCCCAACTTACCATAGATAAGCCTAATATATGTTTAATCCAATAGTCATCTATAGAGGTGATAATTTTTTACACAACACGAAAACACGATTCAAAATCGACACGAAATTAGCATATTAGGATTGCCCATTTTTCAACATGAACTTGTATATAACAAGACCAGTTAACACGAATAATAAATGGATTATATTAGTGTCAAACACGAAATTGATACGATTAACACGTTTAAGTAGTATTTTAAGATTTTTTTTTGTTTTTTTAGTAGCATTATAAGAATAAAATGTTAGATTTTATCAAGTAGTAACCTAATTCTTATATTAAAAAATATATTTTTACTCATTTTTATTATTATATTATTAAGTTAATTTTTAGTTTATAAAATAAGTATGAGCATAAGTTTGATTAAGTGATAATGAAATTTTAGACGTAAAACTTAGTGTTAATTTTTTTATTTACAATATAGGTCAATATGAACACGACACGCAAATAAATAGGTCAACATGACTTGCCACGATTAATTAAATGGGTTGACTGAAGATTGACAAGTGCTTGACACGAATTTAAAATGACATGACACAATTTCCACCCCTAGTCACCTAATTTCCACTCATCTTTATCTGTTTAATTCATTAGACTGATATTAAGGGTGACAATTTTCGACTCAAATCGACTGCATGACTCGAATTGGAAGCGAATTTTATGACACGAACTCGATTATAACTCAACACGAACTAAAAAATGACCCGATAAGCGAACACAAAATATAAACAGGTTATATTCAGGTTCAACCCGCTAAATTCGAAATTAACACGATTAACCCGTTTATTTAAAAATTAACATTTTCTCTCTGTTTTCTCGTTTTGTTTGGTAATACAAACAACACGAAATTAACACAATCAGAATGTTTAATTAGCATTATAGAAATAAAATGTGAATTATTTGTAACTGTTTGTTAGGCATTAACATAATTATTGTATAAAAAATATATTTTTACTCATTATTATTATTATTAAGTTAATTTTTAGTTTGTAGAAAAAGAATAAGCATGAGTTCAATTAAGTAAATATAGAATCTGAGCGTTAAATTTTTTATTCAAAGTTTATGTGGGTCAACACAAATACGAACATGAATACGACATGAAAATAAATAGGTCAACTTGATACGACATGATTATTTAAATGAGTTGGGTTATGGTTGACTAATGTTCGACATGAACTCACAATGACCCGACACAAACCTGATACGACACAACTCGATTGCCACTCTTAACTGATATTACTTCATCCATTTATGACGCATAAATAAATAAGTTACTCATCTCGTTAATTTATAAATAAGTTACCCATTTATGGCGTGGATGGTCTGTATTTGATCGGACCAAGTAGAAGATTAGTTGAGGTGCGCGTAAGTTGACCCGTACACCCCTAACCATTGAACAAAAAAAAAAAGAGATAAGCCTAACATACGTTTAATCTAATGGTCACCTATTTCCCATTCATCTTTATCTATTTAATTCATTTGACTGATTTATTATTTCACCCATTTATGACGCAGAAATAAATAAGTTACTAATCTCGTGAATTTATATATGGGTTGGACGAATTGACAGGGTTGCAGGATAGAATTGCCGCTCTTACTTGAAATATTTTGTAACCACATAACTATTATGATGCAGAAATAAATAAGTTACTCAACTCGTGAATTTCTATATGGGTTGGGCGAATTGACAGGGTTGCATGATAGAATTGCTGCTCTTACTTGAAATATTTTGTAACTTACAAGGTGAGCTTCACAATTTTAAATTCACTGGAATTCAACAAGAACTAGAATCAGTCATGTGTAACAAGTCAGCAATATCACGGAAACTCAAATCTATTGTCCCAAATATATATCCCTAGTTTTCAATAATAGCAAGACAATTAATGTGTACAACTAATCTATATATATCCCCTATCATTAATATTTGGTTCTCTCCCCAGCACTATATATTATGTTGTTTGGGGGTAACAACTCCCACAGTCCAAAGCAATCTAGCCCTATTTTCTCCCTTTCATTCATCCCCCAGCCATGACAAGAAAGAAAATAACCCTCTCATATATTCCCAATGGTTCTGAAAGGAAAGCTTCCTTCAAGAAAAGGAAGAAAGGTTTGATGAAGAAGGTGAATGAGATTAGCACCCTATGTGGTGTTGATGCTTGTGCCATCATTCTAAGTCCTTACAACCATGATCCCGAGGTTTGGCCCTCGTCATTAGGGGTTCAAGAAGTGATTTCAAGGTTCAAGAAGTTGCCCGAATGGGATCAAGGCAGGAAAATGGAGAACCAAGAGAGTTTCACCCGTGAAAGGATCAAGAAAACCGAGGAAAAACTGAGGATACAAGAAAAGGAGAATTGGCATAAGGAGATGACTAATGCAATGTTTCAGTGCTTGGCTGGTGAAAAATTGCACAATTTCAGTTTTCTTGATTTGAATGACATGGAGTGGTTGCTTGACGAATACATAGAGGACATCGCGAGGAAGATCAAGTCGCTTAAGAAAGAACAATTTGTGAAGAATGGATCGGGCAGTGGATAGAGCACTGCAGAGGCGCGAGTGTCTTCAGAGAGCTCCATTAATGCAAAACAAAAATTACCAATGTAACAAGGATTTCTTGCAGCCTAATGTGCAACCTTTAGGCTGGGACAGTAGTGCTCTTCCACCATTTGCTTATAACAAAGATGGTCTGAGGCCTAGCTTTATCCACCCTTAAGAAGTGTTGTCTTTCTATGTATTTTGTGTTTCAGCCTTATTTGACATAGTTCATCTGGCTGCTCTCTCTCCTCTTTGATTGTGCTTTGCATCAGTTATATCTATTTTGATTCAGTGTGATTTCTTATTATGAAACTTAGTGTTTTTTATATGATTTTTTTCAAATGAATGTTGTTCTTTAATTTGTACATAAAACAGAAATTAGTGTACATGAATGTGCGCACCAATTCACAAAATTCAACTCTATTATCCTCAGGAACTAACATGGTTAACAAGATTGCAGCATAATTTATTACAGCCTAAATAATTACTTTGCCCAACGTTGAATTTTGGTAAAACATTTTCTTCGTAGCGGTTTTTTTTCTTTGAAACACAATTTTAAAAATGGTTATGAAATTAATGCCTTCATGGTGAGAAATTATTTAGGTAACATAAACTAAATATGACACTTTAGTTATTGACCGTAAAATTTGTTGATGTATGTGGCAATATTTTTGGTCACTTATAGATGACACTATCTCAGTAAATAATTTCAGCGTCGCTCATGCTCCAAAGAGTATGGTGATGAATTTTTGTCTCAAGAATTACTTTTACGGAGGAAATTTTAAGTTTTTTGCAGAAAATATTTCCTCGGTAAAAACCTTTTCTATTATAGTGTTGCAGGAGTCAAATCCGAATCTACTCAATTTCTTTCAGGATAAGGCGTCATAATTTCCCAACCCATGTTACCATACATAGATATGATTTTTTTTTTAAAATTTTTCTTTAAAGATAAGGCAGCATAGGTGATTTATTAATTGCATTTTACAATTATTGCTCTCTAGTTATTGTGACATTTATTTCAAAATAATTTTATTTAAACTTTAAAAATTGATTTAATTCATTGAAATAATAATATATCAAGTAATAAATCCCAATGAAAAAGTCTAACATTTACCGTAACAATAAAACTATTAGATTATGCCACTACCACATTATTAGATCAATAAATTTAGTCAATTTTTTGGGTGCCAACAATATTATTCTTTACTTTAAAATACTTCATGACTCAATGATAGCAAAGTTGTAGTTAATAAGTTTGAAACCCTTTTCACATATCACTTTACCATGTGTACTTGATATAGGGAAGCGAGTAGGAAGAAAGTTATAAGGAGCAAAAAAGTAAAATGAAAATAAATTGTTAATTTGCGTGTAAATATCGGTTTATTGATTCACAAATAATACAAGTCCTAAAGGTTTCAGTTACTCTGTTGATTCATAAGAATATTAGAAGAATTGGGAAGAAAAGAGACAACTCTCTCAATTATATTTAATAATAAAAAACTACTTTACCTTGAAGCTTACACAACTTTAAATAGTAGTAGAAACCCTAAAACAAGTAGAAAACTAGATGTCTAAATAAATTAAGAAACCAAATAAAATAAAATCATAATTAAACCAAAAAAACAAAAATAAAATAATTTTTTAATTAAATTAAGAAATAAAATAAAATCTTATAGAATTCCTTAATTGAATGGAATTGACCATATTCAAATAAAACATCAAAATTTCCGCCACTTGTTTTGCATCAATACTTAAAGGCTCATCCAACAATTAAACTAGAGCAATGTTATTCGAACTTGATATATTAACTTAATTTGTTAACTTAATAAAATCTTGACATTAAATTGACAATGGGTTTTAGTATTAGTTAGGATCAACTACCAATTCAAATGTTGTCATGTACTAAAAAACCCTGCAATCATTTGTCACTTACTCGGATGCCCCAACAAAGGGTGGGCATTGATACTATATCAGATTTGGTCCATTGTGATCTCAACTTCACGAGTTTGAATTTACGTAAGTAGTCTTATCACCTGCATGATAAAAATATGTACATATTATATTTTTCAAATTTCATAAAGATGGAAGCGTCTTTCACAGTGACGTCTATTAGGAGTACACAATTCTAGGTCATAAAAGCATTTACTAGCGGGGACTAATCAAACACATTTGGTGTAAATTAACCACCCAACAGGACATAGTTAGGGCAGCCCTAAGGGCTCATTCCAAAAACTGAAGTCATACAATGTTATCACAGATGAAATCTACACATACATATCTTTGACAAGAGCATTTGTGGAACATTAAAACTAATTTTGAGGTTTTTTGTTTCAAGGATGGTTGTTCTTCGTTTAGAAGAGCTGCCATCCCTTGCCCCTCTCTTTTCTTTGGTACATTTGTAATTGGGGTATACTTTTTTTTATCTATCATTTCGTTCAACAGAAATGAATCTTACTTACCGAAAAAAAAACTAACTTTTAAGTATCATATAATCTTCATTCGTTAGTCTTCCATTCATGTCACTTATAATTGTAGAATTATCGATGAAACTCTATATACTTGAAACACTCAAATTGTGATACAACTATACAAACACATAAGAAGGCAAATATAGACACTCAACCTAATTTGAATAGGTGGTACATTTTAGCCATTGCATCAACAAAAGGTTCTAATATTGAGAAAAGTCCGCTATCAATCCAATAATCAAAATATATATTAGGTCCCTCGATTAAGGACAAATAGTATTATTGTTACTTCAAAACATAAGGATCAATGGATTCAGATATTGTATCATGTTGTTAGTCTGAAAATGCCTACAAAAGAAATTATTCTACTGCAAAGAAGATGGTTAAATGCTACCAACGTAATAGCATCAGATATATTTGATGCCCGAGAGATGTTTCAATTGTATGTCTTTTGAGCTCATGGTTACTAAGTAAATGTGGAATGCAAGTAATTATTCACAAACCATGCATAACATGGTCCACAAGAACACCAATGAACCATAAGGACAGGAAAATGAAAAATATGAAAGAATCATACAATTGTCAACAAATCAAGGTTAAGCCATCAAAGAGTATTGTTGTGCAATGCTCTTCACAAACCAGATGAACAAAAGCAACCTATAAATTTAGATTCTTAACAACTTTGACCTCAAACATTGATTGCTTATTAATGCAGTAACTCCTTTTCTCATAGGTTGTGAATGAGCATCAGTCATAGTGTTACATATACAATTTCTCAGACTTAGATCCAAAATCATGTATAAGCTCAAATCGAGGTGTTTTGGTCTAATCTTTTTTTTTTTAATTTCTCGATAGTGGAGTGGTTTAATATACTCGATGTGGATTTTGCGAACACAAACGAGAACAGATGAAGATTTCAAACCATTCTTATAGCTAGGATAACACATCTATCTTGTTTACCTATTTTTTGTAACTTTTTGGTAGGTAAGCTTTATAGGACTTAGGCCTCACTTTGCTATACATGATGGATAAGAAGCAAGTCACACATAAATGGCAGCTCATCGAGAGATGATTGAGACACTCTGACTGTCTATTCCTCTTGGACAAGTTCAATCACCGAATTAGCAATTGAAAAGGAAGACGGTTGTCATAGTCTGGAAGAATGGAACTTATGGCCTACACCCAATTGTGTTATCAAAACTATCTAATCTACTTGTGGGTATCTCTTAATCTTGTCAAATATTCTTCCTTAGCTGTCTTGTCACTTAGATGAACGTTTTATTATTCAAAATTCACACACCAGAATTAAGTAATTACAACGGAAAAGGCCCATAATGAAAGTGATAATATATCAATCTTCAAGCACATTCAAGCATAATAGAGGAAGCAAAAGGAATCATTGACTTGTGTGCCCAACATATAGTATAGCCCATAAAATAATGCACAACTCCTCCTTGTTTTGTAAATACAAAAACGAATAAAGAAAATCTATCGCTTATGTCACACGAATCAATAAGACACTTTTTAGTTAGAGATAGTATAGTAGATATATTTTTCCTCATAAAAATCAGATTTTCAAGATTAACAATTGTCATAAAAAAATGGCAAAATCAAAGAGACACTTTTTAACCTTGTCAAACTCTTGTAGGTATCAAATGTAGCCAATAGTAAGTTCAACATCTTGTTTGAATCGTGAAGAAAATTGAAAACTTGATCATTTCTTTAATTGGTTAAACTCGAGTATTTCTCCTGCTAATATGAGGACTAAGCTTCACTGCAGTCAATTACAAACTTAAAACGAAAAAAATTCAAAAATGGCGGGCTATGATCTCCAAGACTTTGTCAATGGAAGAACTTGATATATAACATTTTGAACATTGGACCCCTCTCTCTCGCCCCTCCCTCCCTCTCTCTCTCTCTCTCTAAAAAGAATATCTTGTCTTTTTGATTATTTATGACCTTGATGCCCAATGCCCTAAAATATAGAGATTGTTCATAAGGATGGCAGATAGTGCAAGTATTTCAGGATCTTGAGTAACTGGACACTATTTGTGTGGAATTTCTGAGAGTGTATCTAGCTACTTACAACCCAAAAGTTTTAAGATGTAGTGCTTAACAAGTATATATTTGTTTCATGACTAGCCACTTGATCTCTGAGGTGCTTTCAGAAGGAAGTTCTCTTGGAGTTCAAAGTCCCATCACATCCTATAGCATTTATTTTAAGACAAACATAACTAAAATATGAGAACCTATTGAAACAACAAAACCAGGTGAGGCTTGGAATTTTTTGCTTTCATCAACTGTGACAGAAGCTAGAGAGGGGGGGGGGGGGGATGGTGGAAACGACATGTATGTATGTCTACCTATTGCAGGGCATCCAGCAAGGACATTGATATGAGTTTTTTTATTTGATATTCTATCAGATCACTAGATCACAAAGGATTCATCTTTGGGGGAGAAATCCTCAAATTTTTTATAAAATACTACTTTATCTGGTATCAAAAGAATTTTTAAAGAGAACCCTAATATTTTTACGATGAAAGAAGATAAAGAAACAATTTATTTTAATCAAACACTTTAACTTTAGCATAGATTTCGCAAACATGTTTCTATTATTTAACCTAATCTTATCGTGCAAGTTGGTTAAAAGTAATGATCATAGGGTTGTTCCTGAAACTAAACCTAAAAATATTTTCTAATCAAAAAGGTTGTGTGAGTTCCTTCCACCAAGAGCAACATACAAGAAAAAGGGTTTTCACAAATGAAAACACAAACTAATCTAAATTGAGAAAACACAAAAATCAGATTTTACAAGATGACAATGATTATGATCTGTTGATTCTCTAACCTTTGTGCCCTAATAGGGAAGCTGATTATTCTGCATATTCAATGGCAAGTTGAAGAAGGGAAGCCCCAAAGATGGATCTGGAAATGGATTTCCGCCACCACCTCCGCCGCCGGAGTGCTGTGATACAGGTGGCTGAATCTGAAGTGTTTCATCGTCATCCAAAGGCAACCTCTCATAAGCCACGTTTGTAAATGAACCTGCCATAACAATCACTGGCCCTGATGCAATCAAAGCACCCACAACATTCCCTCCGACGATCTGACCTTGTCCTCCGGCTAAATATATAGTCAAACTGGTGGCTCCCGGCGGCGCTGGAGGTGGAAGAAACGAACCCGATAATGAAAGTATTTCGAACCGCCCATGCAGTGTCGCCACCGTACCAGCCGCCGCCGGCTGTCGCAAGCTCACGTTGGTCACCGTGCCGGAGCCACTCAATACACAAATACCTCTCTGTCTCTTCCTCGCATAGGTTGCTACAGATTCAAACACATCACAGCCACTGCTAACCTCAAGAATATGTGCACGGAGAGTGTTTGCGCTCTCTCGGGTAATGATCACTGGCGGTTTGGCCTTATTCTTTGACCCGGGTGGTCTTCCTCTTGGACGACGACCGACGAAATCGCCGGAACTGGTATTGGAGGTCACCAGTTCAAGGCCTTGAGGAGAGTTATTATCATCGTTTTCTCCGGAGAACTGGTTTAGATTGTTGTCATCGTCGGAGTTCTGCTGTCTTTGCAGGTGAAGGTCAGGCCTCTGGAACTGAGACGCAAAGCGAGATGCTGAGCCTAAGTCTAAATCCATAAACCACAACAGCACAGAAGAGAAATGAAGAGAGAAAGTATGAGATGATGATGATGATGATTTAGCAAGCTGAAGGAAAAGTCGATTATTTTATGGGAGCACAAGATTACAGTGTAGTGAATAGAAAACCAAGGGACTCAAGTTCAGAGAAAGAAAAGGGATGAGGAGAGAGAGAGAGAGAGTGGAGGACGCCATCCCTGCAACTAAAAGTATATAAAGACACTTAATCTGAATATATTTTATTATTCTATTTTTAATAAAAAAACATTAGAATATAATGAGAAGAAAAACAAACAAGAGGTTAGTGAAAATAAGTTTGTATGCATTTTGACTTGTATGGATAGCTAGGTAGCGTAGGATTAGTTTAAGACAATTTATAATTAATTCAAATGCCTCAGGTACAATATTTATTTTTTTACTCTCAACTTTAATCGATACATATAGTTGTCGGTGTCTACAGAGTTCAATACCCTATCTTGAAGAAATTTATCGTCATTAAAGAAAAATATTATATACATAATTCTGTGCCTACCAACTTATTTGTTAACGAAGTAAGAAAACATGGTAATGATATATATATATATATATATATATATATATATATTTATATCAAACATTGTATGCTCTATGTTTAATCGAACATTAACCCTCATGATTATGTTCATCATGCAGGATTAAAATAGAGTATAATTCACCACAGCAAACAAGAAAGGTAGATTTCTATAGTCAAGATAGTTGCTTCCACAACCAAAAGAGGCTATATTGATCTCTTATGAGGTATGGAAGGAGTGAATTTCTCAACTAATACTCAAAGGGTTATTCACCATATTTGAAAATTTCAAAAGCCCAAACAATCTCATATTTTACTTCTTGATTCTTGAACTCGACATCACTTTACATCTTAATTCTCATATAAGGATCTTTTTCCATGTTTTGCTAATGTTATTGTGTAATGGGAATTCATGTGTATGTACAAATTAGTCTTCAAAATTGTATGGTTACGATCCATATTTTTGTAGTATAATTTATCTCCAAAATTATAAAAAATAGTTCGAGATCTTGAAAGAGTAATTCCTCATGACCCAGGTTAATTTTTTTCTAGTCAATTTCTAATTGCATTCAGAAAGCTCATAAAAATCTTGGAAAATTACTTAAGAAATAGCTCATACATTTGTATGGTACACTTATACCAACCAATCAAACCAAATCTTATGTCCTACGGCTATATAAGTCCTTTTTTGCCATTATTCCGGTTATGTGCATATATACTATAATTTTTGACAACTTTACAATAAACATGATTTTATAATATGTGATAGAAAAATGTTAATATCCTAGACAATGCCACCATAGGTGAGAAAGAAACATTAGATTTTATAATATGGAGAAGTAATTTGACTCAAGCAGAAGACGCAACTCATTTAACAAAAGGGGCAAGGCTACCTTATCGACATCGGTCTTGCACCACCATCAATCTCGGATATTGATTTTGAATTGAATAATTTGTAACTATTGACTGAAATTAAAAAAATTGTGCACGTGACACATTCTTTTCGGTTAAAAAGTGAAGGTATAGTATAAAAATGTTTCTCAGTATTGTAAATTGGACTCAAACAAAAGAGGAAGCAAAAGCATGTAATTAAGCAATATTCTTCAACTTGTTATTGTGCTGAACAATGTTGGAATAGATTAGATGACAGCATTTAACAGGGGTGTGGGTCTGCTAAAATAAAGGCAAGAAGAAATATTCTTACATCCATTTACCAGTAATTGTAGCATAGATTCCTTTTATGCTAAAAGTTTAATAATCCAAACCCATGGTTTTTATAAATGGAAAACCAGTCTGCTTATCATGCCTTATCCCTTTGTAATACATTAGTATGAATAGGTGGATGTCAATTATTTATTTATTTATTTTTGGTCATTCACTTTTACAAGGGAGAGGGAGAATGTTGGATGGAAAATTGAACATTCAATCTCCAGTTCTTCGATCTCATAGACTTCTCTAGTAAGATTCGAACTTGTGAACTGTTAGTATAACTCATTAGTGGTAAGGGAACTCTCTTGTGGTTAGGGTGCCAGTGTTCGAATTATGAAAAATAACGAACCGTATATATGAGAATCTCTCCGAATCTCGAAATATTGAGTATTAATGCAATTGACTTAAACAACAAAAGTCAGCATTTAACAGTCTTCTTATTCCAAGTTGAGCAAAGATGTCAACAGAAGAGACAACTGCTACAATTGAAATCTAAGTATTTTAAGATGAATGCAAAAGTTACTTCAAACTTGTTTGATTTGTGAATGTAGACTATGCAATTTAACCAAAGGTCTTCTTTATTAATAACATTTATTTACTTTTACCACATACTAACTAATAATTTATTCAGTCAAATAGAATACATGTGACAAATTTCGATACGACTAGTTCTAGATAAAAAAATAACAAATTGAAGTTAATCGGTTTGACATAAACTCAAAATGAATAAGTTGGTAATATAAAGAATACATGAATTATAAGTGATTAGTACTCAATACCAAGTCAAAATCACATGATAATTGACACCACTCCATTACTGCCCTAATAAAAAAATGGATGATGAAAAAGAAAAAGGAAACCGTTTGTCATATATCAGATCTGAAAGATGGGTCTTTTTCTTTACCTGTTCATCAGGAATCCTAAACCTAAGAAACTCTGCAACAAACATAGCTAACTTCCACAAGAAACAAGGGGGCGTAGATTTAAGGACATATTACCTGCTCATGACAGCATTGTCAAGAAGCAATGCCATATATTGTTTCTTGTCTCATGCCCGTTCACCAACTCTCTCTCTCTCTCTCTCTCTCTCTCAGGCACACACACACATTCTCTCTCTCTCACCAAAATCTCTCCCACACACAAACAACACACTCACGCACACAAACAACACACTTACTTTCTCTCACCCACGTCTCTCTCTCTCTCTCTCACACACACACACTCTGATACACAACTTGGAGAGGAAATGTCACGTGGGTGTCCGAGTCAATTACAGGCAAGCAACCTCCATATCTGTTGGCCACGAGGTAGCAGTCACTTTCATTGGGAATCGGTCAGGCGACTGAAACCCTAAGATTGACCTTAAAGACCGGCCTTGTGGGGTCCCTCTACACGTGCTACAGCCCAAGAACATCGTACTCTCTCCTGCTACTACCTCATTACCACGCGCTACTGGTGGCTCTTTAATTCATTATCATTTTGACAAGGCCGTTTGGCTTAATTGTTAGGGTGAATCACATTTTGCACTTTCAAAAAAATTTTAAATTTTGTTGTTTCTTTAAAGATTCATTTTTTTATATTAAACCCTAAATATTAAATAATAGTGTGACATTAAGTCTAACTGTTGTTATTGTTTCTGCTAAATTCACGTATATTACGTGTAGTAAAATTTGATGAAAACAATAAATAAAGTTCAATGGTTACTTAAAAACAATGATCAAAATTTTGTTTCAATATATTATTTCGGTTACGTAGAAAACGAAAATGTTTTGACGTGTTTTAAAAATGTTCTATCTGTTTCGAAAATAAAATAAAAAAAATTAAAGATTTAGTTTTAAAAAATATTGGTTGAAATATATCAAAATATCTTGAAATAGTTTGAAATATTCCATAAAAATTGTGCAAAAATATTGAAATATTACAAAACACCTTGAAACATTTATAAAACATCTCGAAGTATTAAAATTTTGATTCCATTTCAGATTCGTTTTGATCTCCTAGAAAACAAAAACATTTCGATCGTTTCTGAACAAAATTTTAATCCTCGCTTAAAAAGGAATAAAGGGTAGTAGTGTTATTTTTCTTCATCTCGTTGTAATTTAATTTATTATGAACACTAAGAAACTATGTGTGCATTCTCTAGACTTGTTCAATTATCTATAAACTCTTTCTCTATTTCCATCCAGACCCTTGTTATGCTCCTATAAATCTATAATATAAAATAGACAAGATTTCAATAAATTCATCCGACAGTCTTAAATAGACTCATTCAACCGTCACCAACATTTCTCTCAAACCATTCACATTATATCGTGACTTCAGACATGAATTACCTTTAATTATGTATATTGGATGCACCTTCTCAACTTACAATGGGTATTGACACCACGGACAATGTTCTATCAAATTTTTTATGGTTTGATGAATAAATCCATTGGTTTTTACTAATATATCATTCCGATGGTCATAAATATACTTGGATCATTTAATAAAAATTTTGGCAAGTACATTACTTTTGAAGCCACGCTAGTGTGATGTGTGTGGGCAGTGTTTCAGTTTGGTTTTTAAGGCAGAGAGAAGAGTAGTAGGTGCTAAAGGTTGAGTCTTTTGCTTGGATCGGAGATAAAGCTGTGGCCTATGGCTCGTTTAAATCTATAAACCCTAAGGAAAGTCCCCCACAAATTTAGGGCACCAAACCCAAAGGTAATATAATAGCAGTAGTTAAGCCATGAAAATCCAAACAAAGTGTGGGTGACAACTGACAGAAAAATAGAGAAAAAAGAAGTTAAAGTGCGGGAATTGTTTACGGTACCGAAATATAAATTTTTTGGTATTTTATC
>CM042189.1:5359787-5385186 GCA_023539305.1 Ilex asprella
GAAGAAGAATAAGAGGGGGGGGGGTTGCTACAATAGCGTTACTTTGATAATGTTACACTTGTGCTTTCAATTTAGGATGGTGGCATAGACGATGATTGCATTTCTTCTGTATCTTCATATTTTGAGAGGCAAAATTATTTCTTGATGTAATAACTCCGGGCATGTAGTGAACTGTGTAATGAATTGTAGAAGTAGCAAAACATTAACCTAGTGAAAGGATTATGACACTTGAAACTAGACCCAACACATCTTAGGAGGTCAAAACCAGAAGCTTCCCAACTTTATGTTAAATACCTTTAGTATTAGTTAGGAGTGACTTCCTTGTGGGTCAACCATATCCCTTTCTATTTGTTCATTGGTCCTTCATTCTTTCACTGGTGTGAGGCATGGGGCTTCTGTTTGGAAGACAGGAGGACTCGAGGGGCTTTTTGGCGCCAGAGCCCTTGAAAAACAAAGGACTATTCGTGGAAGCAAGAAAAGAAAAGTAGGTTTTAGATACTTCCTCTCATATATTTTTTCCCAAGGATCAACCAGGTTCACCAGAATCAGAAGAGGTTACCCACAGTTATGGCACTTCTAGCTGGGGTATTAATCAAGAAGTTGTCTTTTTTGTTTCTTTTCTCATATAGAATTCCCAGATCAACAACCAACAAAGTCTCCAGCTTACATATCCCTCATCTTACATGATAAACCATGTGCATGAAGACAATTTGCACTTTTTCTCTTAGAGAATCCTATCCAAACAACACCTTTTACATCCATAGGAATAAAAATTTATGGCATCAGTTGTTTTCACCAGAACCAAAGGATGCCACTGCAAGAGTAGCTGGCAGAATTTATGTGAGTTCTGAATTCATTTCAGGTTTTTCTTTTTTCCAAGGGCCAATCACCATGCATGAAACATCAACCACCAGTGACACCAAACAGACTTCCCCATTCTGTTTTCATTAAATCTTTAGACATACGAGTCACAAGAGAGATAACCGGTGAGGGCAGCATTGAGACATCTTGGGGGCAGTGGAGCTGAAAATCCACGAAAAGGTGAAAAACAAAATGACCAATTTTATGTGTTTAAACAACTTTTGGAAGGATAATTTTGGCTTTTTTTTACGTATGAAGGCAAGAAACAGGTAGGCAGAAGACTGTAAGGGAACTCATACATACCAACTTGATTAAATTTAAAGGTAAGTCAGGTATGCAGGCAATTGCACAATCTACAACAGGTTTAGAGATGATTGATTTAGGTGGTCTGTACATGTGTACAGAAGACTGAAGACCTATTAAGACATTGTAGTCATGAGCAAGCATAATGCTGTAACATTTTTATAACAGTGAATCTATTCTATTTGTACAATTTTCAGACATCATATAAAAATAAATGGAAAATAGTGGGAGAGAGGCATATGGACCTGATTGCTGCACGATTGTTTCTGGGAGAAGCATCCAAGACTGTGCTTGATGTTGCTGAGATGGGAACTAGAGGTCTCTCAGCTGTTACAGAAAGTGACTCTTGAATTGCCAGAAAATTTGAATTATCTAGAGCAGCTGTGGCCAAATCAAATTCGGCTTGAACAGTTTATCCCTGATAACATGTGAAAAAGAAAACTTTTTGGGAAAATGCCAGAAATAGATTGGTAAGAGGTCAGAACAAGAAAATGAAGTTATCAAACAAGAAACTTCAAGATTTCAACTAAATACCAAAAGCATAAGATGATTGTCGGCAAGCTCTCTAAATATGTCCACTCAAGGAAATGATTTACACAGAAATTTTCAAACTCATACAAATTGAAGACTCAACACAAATAGTTTTATATGTGCTTTATGTGGCCATAATGCCACATGACATTCTAGTGAAAATAGAGAGATGTTTGTAGATAAAATGTATTCAAGGACACTTTATGAGCAGGCTCCTAAATGTTACAAGTGACATGAAAGCAGATACCGAACACTTTGGGCTACTCCAGTAATGGAAATCACCAGAATACATTTCCATCTCCACTCTAGAGATTTCTAAGGGACACCCCTACATACATACTACACCGAGGACACGGGAATAGAACTTTATCACCCAAATGCTTCAAAGAGCATGCATTATCTGGGTAAGACAATTCAAAGAAGAGGTTCTACAGTGTCAGGCACTGTGAAGTATGCAGACGAATATGATATACAAAGGTATGTAGATTGACAGAGACAGATCCAAGTTTTCGGTTTAGGAGGTAAATTCTTGGATAGATTTCTTAAGGGGGGTATTTAGGAAAATACAAAGAGGTTTATAGGGGAGAACTCCTTCAAAATTGTGAAGAACACTTGAGAAATATTCTATTGAATTAGAGGATGTTCCAAACTTTGGGAGCAGGTTGACTGCGTCTGTTTGCTAAATCCATCATTTACTGACATCACAAACCCAAATAAAGTACGACATGGCAACCAAACAAGTATTTAAACCTATTCCCTAAAGAAAAGCAGCTCATCTATCCTATAACTCAATAACTCACATTGAATGAACTTTTAGCAGGCGGAGTGAATACATATACACAAACATTATGGAGTTTAGAAGTTCAAATCCACATACAATGCAGAATACCAGAAAGGACTAGCTCATAAAGAAACGCCAGAGATTTTTAAGCGCTGAAATGCCCATGTTGAACATTGAACATGCTGCCATTCAAACCAATGTTCTAAAAGAAAGAATACTAACCTGACCTATACTTCTAGGAAAATATATAAATGCATGATAGGATCAGAAATTCAAATTCCCATAGAGTACACAACAGACACTTAATTTATGTGATGGAAGAACCTAAATTATGAAGAAATGATGGAGACTTGTAGGCTCTAATATTGAACAGCAAAAGCAATGCACGCATATGGAGGATATGCAGGTCCATATAATAATCCGAAGACATGATATAAAGATGTAAAAGTTTCACTTAGTCATTTTATCATACAGCTTGGATGGCCCCAATTCTAGATTATGGGTGCACATCCAAACTACACATACCCTTTAAAGAAATCAATACAGGCGCGCACACACACTCAGAGAGAATTCAAAATCACCTAAATTATCAAGAAATGAAGGAGACTTGCAGGCTGGATGTGCAGGTGCATATAATATCATCCCAAGATTTGACAATTTCCAGATCATGGGTGCACATCCAAACCTAGCAGACCCTTCAAAGATCAATACAAGCACACGCGGCGGAGAGAATTCTAATTCCATTTACCACAGGTCCTGCGGCGAGACTCTGAGATTCGAGAGCTGAACAGGTTGAACTCATTCTTCGAATCATCAGTTCGACTGTTTTGATTTTTAATTTATCCTCTTAAATATTAAAAATATTAATTTATATCATAAATATTATAAATTAGTAACAATATAAACCTTGTCTATACTCTCATTCAATTTTACATTATAAATTGAAGGACGTGAATTAAAAGTGTTACGAACGTGGGTTTATGTGACTATTGGTGTGTTTTATGTGAATTGCATATGATATAGTTAGTTTCAATCTGAGTAATTTGTTTTCGGTATACAAAGCAGTGTACAATTGATCGCAAACAAAAATCTGTAGTAATGGACATACTCATCCTCGTGTCCAAACCACTTCCAAATCAAATGCTTCAATTTATGACAAAAAAAAATAAATGATAGTCTGGATCAGGTCTATGTTATTACCAATTCATGTCTCTAAAATCAATCGAATAGAGTCACGAGGAGACGCTACACTATTAATATGTCAAAAAATTCATTATTAAAAGCATTAGGATGGAATTCCACTACTCTGCCAACTAAGAAATCAAGAAATAAAGCCTTATAAATACCTATATCTATAGAATTAGTGGTGCCCTAACTATTAAATTGGTCGAACTCTATAACATAAAGAATCCAAAGAATTCTCAATTTTTATCTATGCCTATTTTCGTTGTTCTGTATTTTTTTTTTTGTTTCAACGATCATGGGTATTCGAATTAATTTACGCGTACCTTGACTAATCCCTTCAATTTATTCTTTTTTATTCTGCATTTTAATTACATGCAAAAAAAGTACATGAAAAGATTTGAGAAACCCAACCTTGCTTTCTAGGGGGGAAAAAAATAATAAGTTTTTGCAACCAAGATGAGATAATAGATCTTCATTCTTTAGCTAAGATATTGATTATCATGTTAATAAAATATGCACAAGTAAGCAAACTCCCCTTCTAATCACCTCCTGCTGGAACAGCTAAAAACCATAGCTCTTGAGAAACTATATCAAACCTAAACCTTATCTCCATTCCTGGTAGCACAACTCTATCTCTCAAAAATGGAAAACTAAGAGTAACAGAACTATAATTCTCTGTAAACAAGAGAATCCCATCCTAATCTTCAAAAATCCTCCAAGCCTCAGAATGCTACGCTCGGGTTCTGCAATATTTTTGATGATGTGTTCTTCGACATGATCGCGAGGCAAGTGAATTATACGGAGAAAATCACTAGTTGTTACTCTTTTAGTTATTGGCCAAAAATAATTCATCAAAACTTGAATGGTATTGCCTATTCCTGTCTTGCTGCTATCACCATTCCCTGCCATGGTGATGCTGCTAAATATAAACTGCAAATTTTGTATTTTTTGTTTGAAATTTGAGAACTCTCTTATATAGTAAACGATGCACATGTATGCTAATTAGCTCACAATAATATAGCATTATTGCAAATTTAATTGCTTGGATATTGTAGGAGAATAAGTATAAAAATCTTCTTTTGTTTCCAATTATCTTCTTGTGCAAAACAATTTCTTATGAAGGTGGTGGGCAGCACCCACCATAAATGAATACAAATCAAAATTATCTTGTTGGTAGAAGCTAACATTTATTTTGGAATCGGGATAATTAGTTAGAAAAACATACGCGATGTTGATTTTGTGCCACTGCAAACAAATTTGGCATAGTTTACGACCTAACGAGGTCCAAAGATTTGAGATCGATTGTAGAAAATTGAGATCGATCGATGTCAAGTTTTTTAGATCAATCTTGCTAAATCCACCAAGTCGTAAATTATTTTATTTGAGTCCTAAATTGATCATATAGAATTGTAATTTTTTGTATTATACCGAAAAGATCTGTAGAAAATATCTAATTGGTTGTTTCATGATTATTATATTGTCACTGTTTTACTTTATATATAGTCATTGTGCATAAATGAGTTTGTGTTGATCAAATTTATATTTATCATACTTGGTCAATGTTTAAAATCACATAAATGATATACCCGTTGTCCATGATAACTCTAAGACATTGTTTTTTATTTAATGTTTTTCCTTCTTGTCTATTCAATGAAACATCTTATGCTTTTAATCACATATATAACTAATAGTTATATTTTGACTTTTATTGCCACTTATTATAGATTATAAAATCATGCTGCAAATATTATACCATTAAAAGCAACCAAATTAGTATTTTTTTAAAAAAAAAATTCATATTTTACTCATGTGGGATCTCCTACAGTTGTCTAGTAGTTTATTTTATGAGTTTATATAATATTGGCGATGAATTCGTTGCTAAAGGTACTATGTAATATGTTAAACGTTATGAATTGTACTTTAGAAATAAGTTTTATCTATCTTATTTTTTCTCTGTTAAATATGTTAAATACAAAATTCTAAATTCAAGCGAAAAATTCTAAGTGCCAATTAGTACCAATTTTAATTAAATAAAACAATTCCAATTCCAAGTCCTGTAGTTTCATTTCCAATCATCCCAAAGTCTTACTTCAATTTTTCTCCGAATTTCGATTTTTGGATTTAATTCTCTACATTTGACTCTCATCAAATTAACAATCAATTGATGAAATTGACGTTGATTACATAAACAAAGTTCGCATAATTAACTTTCAATTTCTGTAATCAACATTCAATTTCATCAAATCAACATCCAAAACATTTGATTAAATCAATTTAACATCAAGTTAACTTCCCATCTTATCAAATCATTCATGAATAACATTAAATGCAATCAAACTTTCATCAAATCAACATGAACCCAAATTCACAAAACCATACAAATTAACAGAGCACAAAGATGGTCTGACCTAACCTAGTTTTCTTTTTTACTCCAGGATATCTAGTGTTCCATCGATTACACTCTTGAACTTAGATTTGGCACCAAAGATCCGAGTCAATTTAAACCCCTATGTTGATGCATGACGGAGGGGCCGACTTTTAAAGAGTATGAAAAGTGTTGAACCTAAGACCTCTTGTTTACAAGAGACTAGACTTAATCACTGAACCATTCTTAAAGATTCTGACCTAATGTAATTGTTGAACTTCCTCCTCACCTAATTTTAATTGTGATCTTTTCTATAGGAGCACTATTCCATTTCCAAATACATCACAAACATATATAGACAAAGGGAAGTGATGCCACTAGGCTGCTGGTGTGACTATGACATTAAAAACTATGAAGCCCCGCAACAATATGCAATTTTGAGGGGTCGTATACTGTTTAACTAATAACTATCTCAACCATTATTTCCCAATATGCTTCCCCCCAGTTAGAACCAAAACTACAAAGGATTGGCCAGTTCCTATTTGGAAGGCTATAATTTATCAATTTTAGTATTTTTGAGCCAACTAATTTAAAATCTGTCGCAAATTGACTTGGGTTATAGGTATTTGTTTGACTGTACCGACAGTATTTTGTGACGCAACCGGTTATTCCTTATATCAAAGATGAAATTAGTTATCAATGACGAACTATAAACTCAGATGGTCTGAGTCCGAATCTTAGTAATCCGGGTCAGACCATTAAGGATTTGTCCCTCATGAATACTCTAGTTCCAACATGAATTGTGTCAAATATTAAATGAGATGATAAGTTCAGTCTTCCTTGTATTGAATTATTTGTACTTCACCTACCTTTGACTGGATCAAGATGAGAATTAGTTGAGGTTTACGTAAGCTGACTCAGATATTCCTAACAAAAAAACAAGTGTTATCGGCCAGTTAAAAGTTAAATGAAATCCATTGAAGATATAAGACCATATATATTTTGCAAGGGGGGTCTAGTAGCTTCTTTGTAAGATTAATTGCTACAAGTTTGATTAAATAATTCTATGTGGTTGAAAACTCTTGGTAAGTGCAACAAACAAGAAAGCAACAGTGTACCACAATTAAAACCATTTTATATTACATTCCTTACCTATACATTTTAAAATAACGAGGGCTAATTGCTTAAAATATATTCCCTTAAGCATGGATCTCAGTGGATGAAGCCCCCCTTTTCCTTCCCAAGAAGACCAATGAGTTTAAGCCATGTTAGAAAAGCAACATGTCTTGCACACAACTGTACTAAAGTGTTTGGGAATTTGTCACTAATTGCATAAACTTTATTGGGCGAATTACACTTTGTATCTAAAAAGATTTTAATTTTTTCATTATATGCTCTCAAGGATTAAATTTTTCATATTATAACTTCAATGTATCAAAAATATTACAATGTGGCAATTCTGTTAGTTTTTCGGTCAGCGTCAATGGATTGAATTTTGATGAAAAAATAACAGAAATAAACAGAAAGATCACATTGCAACACTTTTAATACATTAAGGGTGTAATATGAAAATAAATAATCTTTCAAGGTATAAAGTGAGAAACTTAAAATTTTTAGGGTATAAGTGCAAAAAAAACCCAACTTTATTTGATGGGGCAAGCGGCAGCAACTGCTTTTGTATAAATTACATTTTATTCCCTTTGAGTTTGTACCGGGTGTTATTTATCCCCTTGGGTTCTCTTAGTTGTAACAATCAAATTCTCAAACTTTTGGTTGTGTTTCATTCCAATGTTTGAGCAATTCTGATGGGAAAGCACCACTTGCCCTGTTCGTTCAGCTGTGTACTTTGACAAAATAACCTTGTCGATTGTCAAAAATTGATTCTATCATCCTGTACTATCGTCTAAATACGTCCTAATTCTATATACGAACCATTATCAATCCAACTACAATTGTATATTTGGTCAATAATTTTCGTCCAAGTAAAGTTACTGATATGCATATAAAGTGTGTATGTTTACAGAGCGGGAGAGGGAATACCCTTTTATTAACAAACTTACCCCTCTATATAGAGTAAGTGAAGCTTTTTTAGCAAAATTATTGATAAATTTGGACGGAGAACTTAATTGGAATAAAGCCAAAAGTGTGAGGATTTGATTGTTTTAATCGATAGCTGAGCCATCAAACAGAAATTAAATACAAACTTAAAGGGCAAAAGGGGCTATCCCACATCGGATAGTCTTGGGGTTGTGTGTGTGTGTGTATAAGGCCCTACCTAGATTTCACTTTTAAGTGGAAGACTTATAATGGTCTTGTATATCGTTTCTGTCAAAAAATCAATCATAAGAATTTGTGTGTGTGCGTCTACCCCATGCTTACGTGTGTGGGCCCAGTTCATCCAAAAAAATTTGTCGTAATGGTCAGGAAGGACTGGAGGTATCCCACATCGGATAGCCTTAGAGTTGTGTGTGTATATAAGACCCTAGCTGGATTCCACTTTTAAGTGGAAGACTTGTAGTGGTCTTGTGTATATAAAAAAAACACTTAAAGGGCAAACAATATAAAAGGGTAAATTACTTTTTATACCCTAAAATATTTTAAAATTTTTATATTATACCTTCAAAGTTTAAAAATTTTATATTGTACCCTAAATGTATCAAAAGTATTATAATGTGACATTTCTAGCTGTTTTTTTATTAGTTTTCCACCAGTGTCAACAGGATAACTATTGGCTGGAAAAATAACGGAAGCTAATACTATTTGATACATTGAAGGTATAATGTGAAAATTTTAATATTTAAGAGTACAGAATGAGAATTTTAAAATCTTGTAGGATATAAAATGTGTTCCCTTTTTTTTTTTTCTTTGGGGGTGTGGAGCACTCCACGCAGCCCCTTTCACCAACTAACTTGGATGGGTACAACAGAGGTGATTACTCACTTTCATCCATAAGCTAACCAACATATTCTCATTGGTCAACAAATCATCATCTTTACTAAAGAAAAGCAACAATGAATCCAAAAATATAAAGTCTACCAGAAGATGAGAAAGAAAAAGTAGGTAAATTCCATTTTGCCATCTAAAAGATATAAAAAAATTTAATTTGTCCCTGAATGATTAATTTTCTTATATTACCCCTCAAAAACTAAAAAAATCACAATTGGGTGCCACCATCTTATTTTCTTTTAGTTGTTTATCTATTTTGTGTCAAATCAATCGATCAATAATTATAAAATAGATTGGCAATCAAATGAAAGTAAAACAGTGAATTATATTACAACTTTTTTTATTCTTTGGGAGAGCAATTTGAAAAAACTAATCATTCAAGTGACAAATTGAGAATTTTTGTATCTTTCAAGGGTAAAATTGAATTTTCCCGCTAAAGTAATACCGAAAAGCAGAAGTATATGAGAAGCCACATCTAACCTCCACTTCCCTTCTCTACTTTGCTTCCCTTCCCATCTAAGCCCTCTCTCTCTCTCTTCTGAGCCAATGTGAGATTGTAAAACATAGAAAGGCTGGTGCAAGTTTTGGTAGACATTTAGATTTGGGCATGGGGTCTATAGGCACCCCAAATCCTTGGGCACCTTATGCAAATTATATGGATTGTTCACTAGGGATTTGCAGCATATACTGCCAACAGTGGTGCAGCATAATTTTCCCTCCTCCTCCTGATCCACCAAATGACTCTGGAACCACCTTCTCACCTCTCATAATCGCGGTCATCAGTATCTTGGCAAGTGCTTTCCTTCTGGTAAGTTACTACACTGTCATCAGAAAGTATTGTAGGAGAACAGGCAATCGAAACCCGAGTCTAGAATTTGATCAAAATCAAGATCAAGTGACTCAAAGCCAGTGGCAAGTTGGTTCAACTGGACTAGATGAATCAATTATCAAGTCCATAACTGTTTGTAAATATAAGAAAGGTGAAGGGTTGATAGAAGGGACAGATTGTGCTGTTTGTCTCAGTGAATTTCAAGAAAATGAGAGCCTAAGGTTGTTACCAAAATGTAACCATGCTTTTCACCTCCTTTGCATTGATACATGGCTCAAGTCTCATTCGAATTGCCCGTTATGTCGGTCCAATGTTGTATCTATGGTTCCATTGCCTTCACCACCTCAAAATCCACACAATTTTTCTACTCTCAACATATCTGCCCTTGAAATTCAGCAACAGAATGATCTGATTTTAGTTGCTGATGATCGCGAAACGGGTCATAGAGAAGAGGTGGTTGTTAGCCTTGTTAGTGATGATCCACCTAAGAACATCTTTCAAGCTTCAAGTCTGGTGCAGAATTGTGAAATTGGACAAGAGGGTGTTCAGCAACAGTTTAGAAGATCAATCTCTTTGGGTTCATTTTCGAGCCAACGCCAGCTTTTGATATCTGACATACTACAGATTGGTGAAGATGATGAGGACTTAAGAGTAGGAAACACTCAATTTTCGATTGGAATTGGTTCCTCCAAAGATCCTCCAGGGGATCATAGCAGATCAGCAATGAACAGATCAATTTCCACAGGGAGATTCATGGTCACAAGTCATGACAAAGGAAAGAATTCAGTCCTTCCCACCTGAAAACTATAATTATTGTGTAAATAATAGGGATTTCTTTGAGCTGTACATTAAGAGCTTTTTAGCAAAACATATGAAATCTACAAGCAGGGGTGTTATCTTTTCTTTCTTTCACTTTTCAATGAACTGTGTGAGTTTTTCTCTTCAATTTGATCCAGATTCTAGTTTGAAAGTATGACTTCCATACCCAATGTTTTTCTCTTTCTAAATAACAAGAATTAAAATGTTGTTTCGTTACATAGTTCCAATCAACTCGAAAATAGAAACATTTTTGCAATATATCAGAAATATTTTAGAATTAGAATGGAAAGAAAGAAAAAATAAATCAAAGTTTGTTTGCGAAACATTTGAATTATAGATTCAATACATGATTTGTTTCGATTCTCATAGAAACAAAATGAGTTGAACCTTTTTTTTGGAACGGATTTTAGTTCATTGTGTAATTTGTTTTTTTAGTAAAAGGTATTCGAGCCAACCAACATACATCTTAATTAATCATCTCTCCAATCCAATAAAAAGACAGACCATACACGCCGAAACTAAGATATTAATGAAGAAAAAATCTCTTATAACTTCAGTTCCTTGCATAATAAGCTCAATTACACATATACTATAGTACACATGAATATATTAATTTTTGAAAAACAATAACTAAATGTATATTTATTTTTTGAAATCCAAATAAAATCACCAAAGGGTACATATGTAAATATGTATGCTAATCTCATGGCGTCCAACTGTCAAAGTTTGGAATACCTGACTTCTATCAACTAACTATAGAAAGTCATTGTGCACCGTATTTATAAATAAAAATCTCAAAATTTCGAATCTACTTAGGAAAGTGCTTGCTGAGTTGGTGGGTCCCACAGTCGACTTTCATTAAAGAAACATGGATAGGACCACCAAAATCTCACAAAATGGCGTTTGTGTGACAATAGTTATTGGATTAGTCCACCGTATTGAAAAATAAAATTTTATTATAATATCATTTTTTATGATATTTTTGTGTATTTTTATTATTGTTGTAAAATAAAAAAAAATGGTAAAAATATCAACACACTCATAAATATGATAAAATCACTTATAAAACAGATAAATTTTTTTTATACCGAAAAAAAATAGTAAAAATAATTATCACAATAATATTAAAAATACCCACAAATGTGGTAAATCACCCATAAAAGTGATTAAAAATTTTGTTATAAAATAATTCATAAAAATTATAAAAACACCCATTAAAATAGTAAAATTTGAAGATGCGGTACTAATATTTTGAGTAATGCTACAGAAACCAAATGAAAGTTAAAAAATTATAACTTAAATACATATTATTTTTTAAATGAATGAATCTTATCAACTATTTTAGTGGAATCCACTCAATCAACACTCATCCAATAGATAATATGCATTTAGGTTACGCTTTTTAAATTTCATTTGAATTGTATTTTATTTTCTTAAAATAAAAAATTGGTCGACAAGGTAGCCAAGTCTATGATTATATATCTTGTTTACGTCTCCTTACATTTAACTACGTTATATCTGGAGTGACAATCACTTACTATCTGCAAGTGACATGCTGGAGATTCAACTCTGAAAATTAAATTTTTTTTGGTTAGACTATTCGATATTCAAAAATTATTTTGAGGCTCAATTAATTCGGATTTGAGCCGGGTAAGACTACAAGGGCGACAAAGCTCTTCTTACCGAATGCAACTGTGTTATCAAGATTCGAACTCGAGACCTTGATTAAATTAGAACGGTCCCTCCCCAACTAATCCAACACTCAGCGATGAAAATCAATCTTTAAATGTACAAATATTAAAATCAATCGATTGTACAAATGTTTTGTATAAAATATTAAACTTTTGGGGCATGCGCCAAATTTTTAATAACTTCACATTGGGCTTGACAACCCATTTATTAGACAATGATATTGGCGTGTTGAGAATGAAATAGTAGGGCCAATTATAGTTGTAACATAGTTTTTTTTATGTTACCTAACATTGTCATTATCAATTAATGTTCTTTTTTTACAGAGAGAGAGAGAGAGACAGAGAGAGAGAGCTAATAGAATTGATAAAAAATGGACATGGGTCACAATGGGACACAAGATAACATGGTTGGTCACCCACATGATTTGCTAGTATTTTCTTCTCAAATGATTGCAAATTCATAATCAATGTTGTTTGGTTGTATTCATTTCTATTTGGATTGTAAGTAATAAATTTTAATAGTCAAACATGTAATTTCTTTTTATTGTCATTATTACCAAATGTCACCCACCCTAATGCAGGGAAGTCGATAAAACAATAGCATAATAAATGAAAAGGAATAATAAAAATAAATCATTGATTTACTCACAAATATCGATTTAAATTCTTATTCTAAGCATGTTGATTCACAAAGAATACTAGACAAATTGTAAATAAAAGATAACATCTCTCAATTCTCAATTGTATTGAATAATCAAAGGTTGTTTAACCCTAAAACTTACTAGAGTTTGAATGGTACTAAAATCCTTTACTAATTAGGAACTAACTGAGCGTGACTTAATTATCATAAAAATTACGTAGTTATGCCATTAATATAGATTTTGCCAAAAAAAAAATTTCAAACTAATTGTACTGCCAAAAATATACTAATTGCTTGGACTAAGATAGAACTAATGGTGATTAATTATGACTTAAAACAATGAAGTAGTTTAATTATGAAATATTACAAAAAACGGTGAAAATAAGTTTTTCATGCCCTAAACAAAAGAATTTGTTGGAATTTTGCACTAGGTCACACATCCCGCAATTAGGGGTGGGTTGAGTTCATTTTGTCTTGCTGTTCTTGACTAGACATGGGTGTTTAGAAGCACATGTATGTAGAAGTAGCTTTGAAAAATCAATCTGTTTGACTTGCTCGATCCGCCTTAACATAGATCTCAGCGATTCATGTACTGTGTTAAGATCCGATTTGTATCACACCATCAAAATAAATAAAAAATAAATGATAGGCAAATACTGGATTTCCAAGCTTGATTATTATTTTTTTCACTCATAGTTCACCCAAAACTAAGGATTTGGATAATTGATTAGTATTACTTCATTTTTTGTCCTCATCATTAAAATTAAGTAATAACTAGCTTTATATATCTAATACCATGATTGCTCTCCGTAGCGCTTTCATATTGATAGGTTTTATGTTACATCAATTTGAACTTGTTTCATTTAACTTGATCATACCACAAAGTTTCATTACTTTGTCTCTCGATATCTCTAATTCGAGACTGGTAAGAGATGCGTGATTGAATCAATACACATTATTTACAGGAGAATGCTTATTCGAGTTTAGTAATAGTCGTGAGTCTAAAAAGTGCATGATTGGATTGGGACCATTCTAATTGATGAAAAAAATAAAATAATTAACTTAAACAGTAGTATGGCTTTGGTACTAATTTTTATAAACATGTTAGGTGGCTACCACTCCCAACTCCTAAGCTCATGATCATCAAATGACCCATAGTTAGTGCTGTTGATCCAAACCCATATCAAAGGAAGATTTGTGTATTTTCTGTATGGGCCTAAGCTCACTTAATCCAACTAATTTTGAAAACTATAAATTTTTCTTCCATGATGGGCCTAAACTAAAAGAAAATAATTATACCCTATACTTCAATTTTCGATAACATCTCGGTACTTTACCAGTGATGGTCTTAAATTCAATATAGGATAAAAGTTATTGAAAAGTTTTTATTCTGTGATGGTCTTAAATTCAAAGAAAATGATTATACCTTATTCTTCAATTTTTGATGAGGTGCCGGCATTTTACCTTTGTGTTGTATAAGGTTCAGCCAATATAGAATAAAAGCTATTGAAAATTTTTTATGATGGACAAAATAGTCTCGTGTAAGAACAACAGTCGAGTGTGTGATAAAATATAATTAATGGACAATTAATAGAATAATCAATAATAATAATGTAAATATCGGTTCAACACACAGATATATAGCGGTTCAGTCTGAGTGACTTAGTCCACTCCGAGAAACAACAACAGTGGTCGAGGGACCTTTATTGATTAAGTAAAGTAATCTAGAGATAGAGTAATAGTCAGCTCCGAGAGGAGTACAATAGCTAGGAGAGAGAAAAATTATTTGTATGTAAAGAGGTGTAGGGAGATATCAAGAGGTATCAGATGTGTAAAGTGGTGCCCTCTCATGTAGAAAGAACTTTCAATTTATAGGCACAGAGCATTGGTTATGAAGACAAACTTACTAATTCTCTGGGCCGCCACAAAAGATAAGTGTCATAAAATATTGTCTTGATTTTCGAAAGTGAGTATCTCGATAATTACTCCTCATATACTTTAATCTTCTTAAACTTCTTGAATATTGGACTTGGTCGAATTCTCAAATTGGGCTTAACCTATCCTTTAGTTGATTTAAGCTTATTTAATTTGTTGGACCTGACCTAATTAAATTTGGACTCATCAAATATTTTTTCGTCTTAAACTCAAAGTAAATGAATAAGCCCCTATTCTTCAATTTTCGATGACATGTCGGTCTCAAAACTCAAAGAAAATGATTATACAATTGATTATGACTCAAACACTACACAATTTCTTCTTCTTTTTTTTTTTAAATTGCCACCCTTTATCCTTGAGTTATTCCTACACATATATTACAGCCTGTTCTAAGGAAATAGAAATGGAGGGGGTGTTGCTATGCTGCCATTTTTTTTTCTAGCATTAACACATAATTTTCCATAAAATTTAATCCTAGGATTGAAATCCTTGTTGTAATTTGTAAACGTTATGAGGTTGCAAAACTATTTATCTCTCTCTCTCTCCATTTGCCAAAAGCATGAAGAAATTTAATTGTACTCGAATAGTTAGATGATAAAATCCAACTTATATAATTAATTATTTTATGCATTGATTTATTTTTACATCTATTTATTTGACTTAGCTTCAATTAATTTTATTTATTTTATTGAAAATAATAATTATACTGTACCATATGATGTTGATTATGATATATTTTATGTATGCGAAAAATTGATATCAACAATGTTACTGAATGACCCACATTAAATAAAAATTTCATAATATAACACTATTTGGTCACCTCAAGAGAAAATCCAAACTCCACCCTTACTTGAGACTCATTACTTATTTAGCGTTAATGTTGAATTTGTCACAAAATTAAATTAAAATAACATTATTCTTATTTGCTTTGGAATAATTTTCTAATGTTGGCCATAGCTTTTATTGTATAGCCATCAACAAAATCAATTTGCATTTTAGATGGCCAGCAAAGGTTAATAAAAAGAAGTTAATTACAACCCTCAAACTAGTTTTCAAAATGGGGTCAAAATTACTATAAAAAAAATTACTCAAAAAAAGTTCGTGGGTGTTACCCCGAACCTCAAATGACTTGTTTGGATGAATTTTGGGGAGGGGTTTGAATTGACTTTTCTAAATCCTTTTAAATCCAAACCCAAACCCCTCTTTGTAAAGATGAGATTTTACATTCAATTCAGTTCATACCCATGTTTGATATACAATACATATATATGTAGGACTCACAAATATATCATAATTATTAATAACTATTTGTCATGTAAATGATTATTTTACCATTGTTCAATTCAATTCATACTCATGTTAAAGAGTACAATTAATTTTTGAATCCTTAACCTCTTATTCATCTTCCCAAACTCACCTCCTATAAGTTTGACGAAACTCATGATCATGAGTTTAATATTCGAGTTCACTACAGACCAAGTTTGAAAACCCAGAACTAAATTTTCTATACAAACATGAGATTTAAAAAAAATTTAGACTATTTTTTTCAAACCCATCTCCCCAAACTCCGCTTACCAAGCAGCCCAAGAGTCTTGTCAATGGACTCCGGGACTTGGGGATACTCCATAAACTTATAAATTTTTATATTCAAATTCAAAGAGTTTTATACGCCCAGTCACATTTAAATCGGACTGTATTGCAAGACATTTGACAAAAAAGTAGGTTCTCCAACCCCCAAATTCAGTAACTACAAATACCAATTGAGAGTCGCACTTCCACCTACAACTAATCAGGACCATGTTGATCCTTAGAAGAAGGAAAACACCATTGGAGTTGCACTTACAGCAAGTGGTATCCATCCCGACAAGCAAGCTCCAGCTCCCAACTCCCAATCAAACTGTTGGGAAGGGAACCTCAGGTTGTGTGTGCTGTTGTAAATGTAAAACTGTGGAACCTGCCGCAGATGGTCCGGTGGTCAAATAATAGGTGATTTTTAAGCTCCTAAGTTTAAAATTTTAAAATAATATCTAAGTTTTTTTATGTGTACCAATGATTGTATATATTCAAGTTTAAGTTACACTTACAATCATTAGTTGAAGAGTAATATTATTTAGATTTAAAAATTTGATCTAATTTATGTGATTTCATTAGAACTATTAGATACAACAAGGACAGCCCAATAGTATGAAAAAAAAAAGCATGAATTTTAAGCCTCAAATTTTTAGACGTCTCATAATTGTAAGTACATCCTAACTCACAAAAAAAAAATTCAATTAAAATTTTTATTGCAATAATTTGAGCATATAATCTAATCCATAACATCAAAAAATTAAAAATTAAAAAAATAATTCATATTTACTCTCACCCACTTTCTCTTTCCCTCTCTCCGGTAAAAATAATAAAAAACAATAAAAAAATTAAAATTAAAATTAAACATTTTCTCTTCCTCTATGTGGTAAAAAACAAAAATAAAAGTTAAAATATATTTCTTAACAATATTAATACATCATTTTTTTGTCTCTCTTGCAAATAAAAAATTAAAAATAAATTATTTTTTAAAAAATAATATTAAAAATAAGAAGGTCTCCATTTAATGTTTCCGCTTTAGGCTTTAAATTGGCTTGAGCCGCCCTTGAGATGAAGAGTAAATTCTAATATTTGATGGGGTCTACAATCGATCCAAAAGTTATAATGAATCAAATGAACAAATAAAGTCCGATTTTTAAGTTCAAATAACATTATTCTTAATTTAAAGAATGTATACCTTGTACAATTCCCACTAAGTGTATATTGGTATATGCATGGTGCCATGGATGGGGGAACGAGCATAATAAATATATAATTTGGGGGGGGGCAAATGTAAATGTATAATTCTTACCTCATTAATAGTATGTTGATCAAAACTAAAGACTAAATAAAGAGTTTAAATAATATGACAAATTAATTAGTTTTTCAAATTAGTTATCATGTCATTTAATAAAACTGTCAAATAATATAATAGCTGACTTGGAAGGCTGATTAGTCTTCTAAGTCAGCTGACATGTCATTTAATAAAGAATTCAAATGGCATGATAATTGATTTGAAAACAAGATTTAGGTAATTATTGCATAATTAATTTTTTTAAATCAATTATAATGTTATTTAGACTCTTTAATTTTGACCAGCGTAATTTTAATGTTCATTCATACTATGTTATTAAAACTTATATATATATTTTTGGCTATAGATCTGTAAACAATGGTCAAATAGAAAATACAACCTTGAGTGCTGGATTCCTCCATCTTTCTTCCCACTTCGCTGTTTTCTTCAGCAGGCACTCTCTCTCTCTCTCTCTCATACTACCATTTCTCAACTCACTTTACAATCCAAACCCACCAAACAACAATGCTTACGGAAACCACAAAACCATACCCCATCAAAACAGTGGTAGTTTTAGTCCAAGAAAACCGGTCATTTGATCACATGCTAGGTTGGATGAAAACCCTAAACCCAGAAATCAATGGCGTCACCGGCACTGAATCAAACCCTATATCCACCTCCGACCCCAACTCGAACCGGGTCTACTACGGAGACCGGTCCGGCTACATAGAACCGGACCCAGGTCACTCCTTCGAAGCAGCATACGAGCAAATCTTCGGCCTTCCATGGAGTTCATCATCATCTTCCCAAAATCCTCCTCCCACCATGGAAGGGTTTGCCCACCAAGCTGAAACTATAGAGAAAGGAATGTCGGAGGTGGTGATGAATGGGTTCAAACCGGGTTCAATCCCGGTTTACAGAGAGTTGGTGTCAGAGTTTGCAGTTTGCGACCGGTGGTTTTCGTCTATACCGACGTTGACTCAACCAAACCGGCTGTATATTCACTCTGCGACGTCGTATGGCGCCATAGCTAATGACAATAAGATGTTGATTGAAGGGTATCCACAGAAGACCATTTTTGAGTCGTTGGATGAAGCTGGTTTGTCTTTTGGAATTTACAGTCAGTACCCCTCTACTATGTTTTTCTACAGGTGATGACCATAACTTTTTTTCTTGCATTCTCTAGTTATTCAAATCAAGTTAGTATTTTAAGTACAAATAACATTTTCATTTGAAGTCTCTAACCACTTTATCAATAATTTTCTTACAAATTTTGCCAAATTTCATGCTTAATGTTGATATGTTGTCTAAGGTTGATAACGAGTTGGGTTATCATATTCTTAAGTCGTATTATTTTAAAATTTATTTAATCCATATTCAACCCATTAGTCATTGATTTTTCTATTGTATATCTATTAGGAGATGATTGAAATTTGATTAAGAGGTCAATGTTAGCTGTATTTATCCTATGGTTTATTATTAAAAAGAAAATCTAGTTGCATTAAAAGAATTGATCAAGTTTCTCAACAGGGGATGGATGATGTCTCCACCAAGAATTCAAATATTTAAACCTAAGGTTTGACAAAAGTCACATGCAACCTCAAGGGATAGCTGAGGAGAGTGACGAGATAAACGAATTGCAAATGCAGAGGTCTTGAGTTTGAATTTTGATAATTTCTTGAAGGGTCAAATCATGAGAGATTTATTTCTCATGAATATCTTAATCTCGACATGAATGACTTGTTTTTGACTAGATTAAAAATTAAATTATTCGTATACCCTTTTACCATTTAAAAAAAAAAAAGTCACATGGAATGCTTGGGCCCCAGCTGACAATGCATACGCCGACCATGTGCTTTATTCAATAGTTAAAATTAGTAGGTGGAATATGACCAGTATGTTAACGATAACGATGACTTTTTTCTTTAAAAAAAAAGCTTTTGCTGTTTGTTTTTAATGGCTGTTTTCTTATCTTTTAATCTTAGCGACCGTTGTATTTTGAATGCTTTTGATGTTAGTTTTTAATGGCTGCTTGCTTATTCTTAATCTTAGTCGTTACTGTTGATTTAGGGGTGCAATTTCGACGGGTCGGTTTGAATCCCACTTGAAAATATTGTTTCAATATTTGGGTTGATTTAGAATAAAAAAAGATTGTAGTCCGATTTAAATTCAAGCATAGAATTGAGATTCTTAGGTACGCCACACTTTTATTTTGTACCAGCTTCTTACTAGTATCCAACACAGTCAAATCATTCTATCTTTGGTCACGTCAAGTCTTACTAGAACCTGATTGACCGAATACAAATGTGACAGCTGAAAAGCGAATCGATTACTTTCTTAGCATCTACTTGGCTAAACATTTCTAGAATGGATCCTTCTCTCCACCAGACTGCATTCGATTGGTGATCGAGTTGAAGGATTATGATTGTAGGACGAATTTAAATTGAGGGTTTTATAATTTTGGTTGATTTGAATCTGTCCAACATGTCTCAATTGCACTCTTAACCTAAATTTGCTAGTCTCACTCAGTGATTTCCCAAAAAGAACTCATCAATAAAGTCAGCAAATTCAACAATACTGTGTTACCCGCTAACTCCGTTCACTGTGTTCACTACCATATTCGTTCATAGCTCCAGTTTGACTTTAACTACGAACTCATAACTACCCGTTCTCTTGAGAGTGTTCCACACTAAAAATGAATAGAAATGTTATATATCATGTGGTTTGCTGTAGTAAAACCTAAAGTTTTCTCTCTGATATAGGAACATGAGAAAACTGAAATACATAAAGAACTTCCACCAGTTTGACCTAAAATTCAAGAAGGATTGCGAGGAGGGAAAGCTACCAAACTATGTGGTAATCGAACAGAGATATTTTGAGACAAAACTGTTACCTGGAAACGATGATCATCCTTCTCATGATGTCTCTGAAGGACAGAAATTTATTAAGAAAGTCTATGAAGCATTGAGATCAAGTCCACAGTGGAATGAAATCTTGTTCATCATAATTTACGATGAACATGGTGGTTTCTATGATCATGTCCCTACTCCTGTCGCCGGAGTCCCAAGTCCCGATGACATTGTTGGTCCTGAACCGTATGATTTTAAGTTTGATCGGCTTGGGGTTAGGGTTCCGGCCATCTTGATATCTCCATGGATTGAACGAGGAACTGGTAGGTCTAATTAATATTATATGTCCATGTCCTGCGTCCTCATATAGATTTTTTACCCTAACTTTTCATTGTCATGTGAGAGGTTATGATCCAATTTGACCGAACAGAGTAAAATTTTCTCTAATTTTTTTTTCAATTTTTCTTGATAACCTGTAATCATATTAATGGACAAGAAATTAAATTTCGTTTCGAAACGTCCGAAACATTTCGGTTTTCATAGAAATCGAAACGAATTAATAGTTGAATATCAAATTTTTTATGTTTTGAAAGGTTTATAAGTTTTTCAGCATGTTTCGACCTATGTTGCGAAAATAAATTTTCAATTTTTTCTTTGTTTTCATCCTATTTTCAAAATATTAGCAAAATATTTATGTTTTCAAGCTCATCAAAACTATGCACCTGGGTCTTACTTAAATTTATGATAGGTGATCTACCATTAAAAAAAAAATTAAGAAAAATTATATTAGAGGAGATCTGGATCCACCAGAGTCGATTTAGGATGATCCAAAGAAATCTGGAATCAGATACCTTTCAATATATTTTGGTCACTATTCTATCATCCACCATTAAATCAAGTGGGACCCATTTCATATAGGTGAATCTACTTTTTTGTTTTCACTTACTGTTTTCTATTTTCGAGTTTATATCACCGGTTTTTCATACAACAATAAAGATAACTTACGTAGTGATGATCAAAATGCAGTGCTGCATGGACCATCAGGGCCATATCCTACATCAGAATTTGAGCATTCCTCAATTCCAGCAACTGTAAAGAAGATTTTCAATCTTCCAGAGTTTTTGACAAAGAGAGATGCATGGGCTGGCACTCTTGATGTTGTTCTTAAAAGGGATAGCCCAAGAACAGATTGTCCAGGTAATTCAACAGAACTTTAGCTTTCTTTTCTGTCTTTTATGGCATCTCCAATGGTGTATTATTGACATCCCAGAGTCGAAATTTGACACACACAGCAAAACAAGTATCTCCAATGGTTAAACAATGACCACCTAATCAAGTTGGTGGTCTAGTTGTAAGTCATACATGTTTAGAATTCCCTTCAACTCCCTTGTTGTTATCAACCAGGGTTCGATTCAAACAGGTAATGCAGTTTGTTACTTGATTTTGATAGTGTTGTGGTGACAGACTACTTTTCCAAGTTAATAGCTATGGCTCAAACCGGACATTCTATAGTGAGCGAACTCACGTAGTCATGCCCAAGGGAGTTACTATCTATTGGTTGTTCCTCCTCCTTCTTCCCAATTTAAATATAAAATGGTTAAATAATGGGGGATTTTGCATTTTAATGGAAAATATAGTAGGCCAAATTTAATTTTCTCCTTAATTTTATATCATGTTTTACTATTTCTTTCGAAAGGTAAATAACTTTGTTAATCGGAAAGAAAAGATATATAATAAAACTTAAAACATGCGACAATGGTGCATGCATGGATGAGTTTTTAGAAGAGAAGCCCTACACCGTACATCCGAAAGTAAGATGTTATAATAAAGTTCAAAACTTACCCACCTCGACTCACAAAGTCCAGTGAAAACTAGTATGAAATAGCGAGATTAGGTTCACAAATGTTTATTATTTTGTCCTCACAAAATGCTTAAATTTCTCATTCTTTACCTACTTTCTATTACACCAAGGTATATATATGGCTATTTTTAGCAAAATATATATGCTTTATGTAATACAAATATTCATTGTAGTTATAAATTGTCACCAAAGGGTGTTTTTGTAGAGAGGAAAAAGTATTGTCACCAAAAAGTGTAGAAATAGTGACGGTCTTTCTAGTTTGTTAGTAAAGGTAATTAGTGATGTGTACGTGACGATCCGGTTTTGTTGTGGTCACTAAATCTCTTAAGTGACTAAAGACAGTCTTTTAGAAGAATTTTTTTAGCCACTGAAAACCTTAATTGTTTTAGTGATGTACTCCTATTGTAATATTTCTCTTCCCTATTCTTCAGTATTATTTATATTGTATAGACAAACCATATCCATCTTTTCGTATAAATCGACGACATTTTCTATGCTATGATGCTACTAAAATTTAATTTGTTGACTTAATCGATTATTTATATTAAATTGCTAGTAAATCTCATCCAACATTACTTGTAGTTGAGGTCTAAGTACCATTATTCTTTTTCATTTTACGTACTGAAATCTTGGACCATTCCCCAATGTGCAGTTACTTTGCCGGAGCCGGTGAAGCTCCGAGACACCGGACCAAACGAAGAGGCAAAACTCAGTGAATATCAACAAGAAATGGTACTAATGGCTGCAGTATTGAAGGGTGACCATGTGAAGGACATTTATCCACACAAAATAGTTGAAGACATGAGAGTTGTAGAGGCTGTTGGCTATGTTGGAGAGGCATTTCAGAACTTCTTAGATGAATGCGACAATGCTATTAAAGCTGGAGCTGATGAATCTCATATAGTTTGTCTGGCAAACCCAAGTAAAAGGAGATCAACCAAGTCCTTTTCCCAGAAGATATTTTCATGTTTAGTTTGTGATAATTAATGAGAGATTTTTGTATTGAAAGAGAACCCATTCATCATGTTCTTGTTGACTAATTAAGTGTTGATGTTAATGATTGACTAAAAATAGCTTCTGGGGTGGATTATAATTGATGGACACTAAAGGTGGCATTTTACAACACTATACGTTTTGAAGTCAAAAACGAAATAATTTTTAGGTTGATTACTTCTCAATAGAAACTCAAAAATGATACAACCATTAATATGAATAACAAAAAGCTTATCTTAGTGTCTGCTTGGAAATTAATTATAATTGTCTAGTTTTGTGAAGTCTTGATGTAAATCTCAATTTAAATCTGTTGTCATGATGCTTCAAAAATTAAGTTCTAAAAGCTTCCAAGAAAGAAGTTTAAGCTTCAAAGTCGAATCAAAAGATCACCAATGAATGTTTAAGAGCTTTGGACAAAGGTATGACCTAGATATCTCATTAAGAACCCTTGGTTTAATTTTAAACCTCGATTAATTACGTTAATTGAAATAGATTTAGGACTATTCGTGAATGACTCTCAGACTTTTATAAAAATAATTTTTTAAACATCAAATTTTGTTTTGAAAATTTAGGATGAGTCATTTAACAGATTTTATTTGAGCAGCACTTCTTAGTTTCCAATAGGTCGAGTATTTGCTTGTTTTCTAATTTAAAAGTAGAGACCGCTTTCTGTTCGCTTATCTTTGACTAGAATGGTCTTTGAACAATTAGAAAAAAATTAGAAAAAGACTGATGGGTTGGTTAGTGGAGACTACCATCTGGCCGTTCTTAGGCCGCTCGAGCGGACTGCAAGCAACTTGAGCAATCCTTAAACGGCTCGAGTGGTCTTTGCTCCAAAGAACTGGATTGAATCCTTTTCTTGTTCTAGTACCAACGGCCCTCCTATTGCTCTTTGACGGCTTGAGCAATCATTCGTGAATTTAGCTATACTTGGTCTCCAAGTCTACTTGAATTTCGATTATATAAATAGGGTAAATCATTTCAAGCTATGGTATCTCTATTGTAAGGTTCAAAGCAACCTCCTAAACCTTTAGAGGGCCAAGAACAATCATCTTAAGATCCAAATGTCAAATCATTTTAGTTTTTTCGATTCAACTTCACACATTGAAGAAGGAGATCTTGAAGATTGCTCGAGACTTTAGTGGGTAATATCCGGAGAAGAGATTTAAAATGGAAATGAGCATCTAACATTGGGCAAATTAGTTGAGGTATAAAATTCGAGTATTTGTAAATTAATTTTGTAGTAACGGATTAGGTTAGATGAACCAGGCGTTGGTTCTGCAGGTTTTTTTTCCCAAAAGGATTTTTGCTTAAACAATAGTTATGTTGTGGTTGATATTTTCTTGTTTTAATTTTGTAAACACACACGCTCAGTTGCAATTACAAACACAATGTTTGATGAATTGATATTTCAATTGATTTATTCAATTCATTCATCAAATTATTTTTGTGGAAGTTGGCTCATTGAAGGGATCGGATGATTGATTGTCATCCATTTATTTATGAGAGTTATTCTTCTTGTGATTAAAAGAGGTTAAAGCACTTAATTGTCAAATTAACCATTTAATTTGGAAATTGTGGTCGTTTAGGTTATAAAATGATGGTAGTTCGAGCCTTAATTTTGAATTAACCTACCCACCTCCTCTAGGTTCGCGAATGAGAAGTTGTTTATATTAAAAATTTCACTGCCAAATATAAATGACTCAATTTTGGCTCTATATACCGATTTAACTGGTATTGTATATATGAAGACATTAATGTTTATTTTTTTTGTTTTTCTGCATTTTTTTTTCACTTTCTTGATGTTTATAAATATTTGTAGAATTAAATGATTTTATACTTGTTTATGATAGCATCCATGTCAAATGAATTTTTAACCTAAGGTGCCTATATATAGTGGGTTTGGGTTAGAGAGAAACATACATTATTTTTGGATGTCTCATTAGC
>CM042189.1:5405186-5442661 GCA_023539305.1 Ilex asprella
CACGGTACGCGAATAACATGAGACCCAAGCGAATCGGCGTTGACTCGATGACGACTCGAAGATATTGGTTCAAATCGGAGTCAAATCGTTTGAATCAGACCGAGTTAGACCAAGTCGGATTGAGTCATCAATAAATCAATGTAAAAAACCAAAAAAAAAAAGAATGAGAGAAGAAGAAGATCAATTTCACATATAGATTCACAAACCCAAATATGCAGAACCAAAGGTGAAGAAATCAACAAACCTTAAAACAAAAATTGAAAGGATTGGAGAAAAATCTATAGGTTTCTCTCATTCTTAAAAAATCATTCGTCTCCATTTGAGCGTCAGAGCAGCGATGACAACCCTTTTTTTTCCGTTCGAGTGTCAAAGCAGCAACCCTCTTTTTTTCTTCGCATGGGCAGCACCGACTTTAAGCGAATTAGGCTTTCTCTCTCATCGCCACTTGGAACCTTTGTGTCTTGGTTAGTCTAAGTCTCTCAACTGAGTCAACGATTATTATACTAAATATTATTGTCAGCTTTTAATAAAATGACTATAATTATATACATATAAAAATAGATTTTACAATTAAAAACATCTTGCATATGTAATTTATAAGCAAGATAAAATTTCTCAAAAAAAATTATATATTCTAAAACGTAAATTAACATAATGTTTTTTGTATTTTTCAACTTTTGGTAGTATGTATAAATAAGTATTAAAGTTATATTAGATCTAGATTTATCCTTATGATGAAAATAACTAAAACATCCTAAATCTCCTACCCTTTAAGTTTCCACCAATATTAAATTGAAATTAATACAAATTAACTAAACACGTCATTTATGTTAATTAGCCCTAATGCATTAGAACTCTTAGTCTCCCATAACGGACACCTCTCTTTCTTTCCTGTCTTAGTGTATTTGGTTGACAATCTCATCAGCCACTCAAAAGTTACCGAGTCATAGAAATTCGTCTACACCAAACAAAGTGCAGTCAGATTATGAGTCACTAAAAGCCTGATCTGATTGTCATTAGATTTTCGAACAGAGCATAGGTAGGTTTTGTTTAGATTTGTTGCTTATTACATTATTTGTGAAATGAATAGGTTATAATAATTCTTCATTACAGCGGCATTTCCATTGGAAGTGGATGTGGTGTGCTTGTTTAGGGGCCTCTTACAGACAATATTGGTTATCCTTTGCCCTCGAGATGTTGATAAGTTTTAGGAAAAAAAGAAGTATGAGACGCTACAGAAAAATGGCTCGAGTTCAATATTACCGTTATCCAAACTCTAGCTAATTCCATTCACTGATGGCAGAAAACTCGTGGTATCATTCCATTGTAGTTGCCAAAGTTGGTCTTGCTTACACGATGCAAAGCAGTTGAAGTCATCATCAGTCCATACATTAGTGGTAAGCAAACTCATTAAAATAAGTTGCTTCCACGTAAGAAAAAAGTAATTTCACCATCCTGTGTATGAATCAAGCACACAGATATTCTCACCATTTGGTTGCTACAAAACTTAATGAAAAATAGGTTCCATCTGCACCATTCTAAAGCTATTGAAAAATATTATAAAATGCATTTGAGTGAACATGTATATCAACATATGTAGATATTTTGTAATTTCTATCCCATCAATAATTTTTATTTCTATTAAAATTATAAGTTAAAACAGTTCACGTGCAACAAACGCACGTGGGCGAGCACCAACAAGTGATACTAGAAGTAGGGGTAGACTTAAATTAACATTGAACAACATAATAAGAAAAGATACAAAAATATTTAACTTAAATAAGCGTATAGATAGTGCATGATCAAAATGAAGACATAAGACTTAGTTTATGCATAGGAAATTAATGCATGTTATTTATGAAGTTTTTATTTTGTAAATAAACTTTTCTATCCATGACCTCAAGGCTTCGTAGAACAAACCCATTGCTGTCATGATATTGCATCTTGTATTACTTTGAATAGGAAGGTTGAGCGGAACAGTCATCAACTTTTGCCTTTAAAATGCACCATACGCCTTGTATTCACAGCCATGCTTCTTGTAGCAGCTCATGAATTTTGCTATAAACTCTGTGATGGAAAAATAAACGTGAATTATAAATATATACACCTAGAAATGGGACTATTGACTATATATGTGCGTAACATCATGTTATATTTTCTAAAAAATTTGTAGTTCAGGCTTTAGAAAGCATTTAATAGAGTCAGATTAGTGATTTGAGAAGATCCTCTTGGGATGCCATTGATTGCAATAGAGTGGGGAGGGAAATGTCCCTCTTCAATCCTTATGAAATGATGAACATTCTTTCTGACTGGATTATTATGTTCTTTCTCACAGATTGCCTATTTTTATTCACAGTTATAGATTTTTTTTTTACAACCTTGCTCATAGTAGGTATGTTGCTATAACCAATAAAGGCTTACCTTCAATCCTCATGAAATGATGATCATTCTTTCTCAGTGGATCATTTCCGGTTTTACACATTTCCTCGTGTCGACTGCGTGCAAAGGCAAAAGGCTTCTCACTGTAATCTGAGCTCTGAGTACAAGAAAAAAGTAGAACTTATTATGCTTCAGTTTTTATTGCACTGAGAAACAAAACTGTTATATTTCTAATACGCAATCATACTTGGCTTTTTACTATTGTTGCCAAAATGAAGAGGTATCGCTTAATAATGTCGTGCAGACTTTATTTATTTAAGAGAAGTACCGCAATTAGGTAATCAATATGCTCTTGTTCATACATTGTTTTCCTCATATAGATTGTCGATCTGTGGGTGTACTTCCTCAGTGAAGTGCTTCTTTAGTTCTTCCACTAGAGTCTGTAGAAAAACAGAAATAGTTGGTAAATTTTTGAAATCTTAGAGTTGGAATTAAGGACTAGGGCAGTCTTACTTTTAAAACGAAATCGGGGGATACATTGTGCTCTATGAGGTTTTGCAGTTTTCCATGGATTGTATATAACCTGTGGAGACAAATCAATGGTTACATGTTAAATTTTGGGATGAAACAGCCTGAAATGGGAGTTCGATGACATTTCAGAAATATTGTCAAAAGCTAGAAAGATTTAAAATTTTATTTTCTGAAGAATTTGATTAGGAGCAACTTACTGTTTTGGACTTTGATCTTCTACTATATTTTTCGCAATGTTGGCAATATCATCTTCCCACCCTGTCATAATCTCTTGATCTTCCTTCAGAGAAGGACTGCATGCACATTATTGCTTACAATATGTAGAAGACAGATGAGTGGAAATGGAAATGTGAAAGTAATGGGAATAAATTGATTCTGAAGTGATAGAATGAGGGTAAAAACATATTAATTCGAAAGGCTGCAAATCTGTCATTACATAAAGCTGAATATTACTTAAATTGCCAGGTTGCCTCAAATGATCGTATAGCTTGTCGCAGGTTATTCATGGAGTTGTTAGTAATTTTCATAGCAAGTTGGTGTGGCAAATTTATGCCTTCTTGTTTTGCTATGAAGTTCAAAACCTCAACAATCTGAGAAAGAAGGGAGGAGAACTTTTAGTTAATCTAAAAAGCAATTGTGGTGCAACACTTAGTTGGAAATATGAGGATGGTAATGTACCTCGTCGTTAGATGGCGGAAGGAGTTGCACAACAGTGCAAGACTTTATTGGCTGAAGCTTGTAGACATCAGTGCAGCAAAAGAGGAGCTTATTACACCCTTTATACCTTTCTAATAGCCATCTGATATATAGTAGGGCATCTGTAGATAATTTGTCTGCCTCATACAGAACAATTGCTGCGGAAGCGCAAAGTGACAAACAATCATTTATGTTGCAGCCCAGGATGTTAATTGGTTTTGAAGGCATATATAGACGATACCTTGACAGTTATCAGGGTTGCACTGCAAAACTTTATCTGATACCATGTTATTTTTCTTGTTGATCAGTTCAACTATGACATACTTCTCATATCCTTTTAGTTCAGAGAGATTGACTTCTACATGTTTAGATGATTCTTTCAAGTTTACATGGATGCTGCTCACTGCTTCTCCCTAGGATGAAAGTATCAGAAGGTCAAACTCATTGATGCAAATATATTTTTACTTCAGAAGCTTAATGATTACTTCTTGAGGGTTGCTTAAGCGTTCAATTGTAAGAATACAAAATTTTATTAGATGGATGTGAATGACTGATAGTTTACCAATACATTATGCACTTTTCTTCTTGCCTTGTGATTGTTTGTGCTGTATGGATCCTCGGAAACTTGAAACTTGATTTAGAGGAACTAGTCTAACTGTTCCAAAACAGATGGTTCAAGTAGGTATTTCGTATTGTCTAAAACACTTGGGAAGAACATTGACACTGTGACTTCATTTCTTGTTATAAAGATCTTGTTGAGGGAAGAAAAGCTCAGAACACAACAAAAGGCTCTAGAGGAGTAGCAACAGACAATAAAGGGCTGGACTCACCTAGAGAACATGGGAGAGGTTTTCAGAACATCGAAGATAAGGTTTTCCAAATCTTTAGATCACTGTAACAGTACGGTTCGAAGTCACAGATGCATTTACTCATTGAAGAAGGTAATTCTAAACCTAATCATCATTTTCCCATGATGGTGTCCTGTTCTTCAGCCTAAGCAAACTTCAATAGATTAGGTGCCTTTCAATCTCAATCCTCAACCTAATGTCATTACAAAGCTTCCATTTCTTGTGTGTCAAATATAGAACTAATTGCATGCTCTGTTAAAATAGCTATGTACTTTTATTAAAGTATTTGGGGATGTTTGATGTAAAGGCAAAATGAAAGAACTTTACCTTCAAGACGAATTCTCTGCACTCCTCCCTTGTCTGTAAAACATCAAGCAGACACAAGCACCATAAACTAACCCAAAAAAGTGACAACAGGGGTTTTCAGACAAATATTTTAGTTGAATTTTCTATATCTAATGCAATGATAACAGAAATCTCATGTATTGTGATAGAGTAAATTGATATGCATTTAATTGAGTCATCATTCATACTATATAAAGGTTGATGATCTGACCAACTGTTAATTCGACACCCCAGTCACCTCAGATTAACTGTCTTCTCATTTCAAAACTCTTCCACTCCTACAGTAAGGTGAAGCACAGATTGTATTTACATGAGATTTGTATCTTTTACCTTTATTTTTTCTGATCCAAATACCTCGCGAAGCATAGCCCAAATCATGGTTCTCTTTCCCACCCCAGCAGGTCCTTCAAATATCAAATTGCCACAATCTTCTGCTTTTGCCTATAAAATTGTTCGAGCTAGTTTTCAATCTTACACTCTTCAATGTTCTTGATTTTGGCTATAAATTTCATGTTAGACGATTGAAGTGATGTATCTTACCAGAGCCTGGAGCTCAAGTGCTTTATCACGGTGACAGAGGAAATCTACTAGGGCTTCAGGCCGATATTTGTCTGCCCAAACAAACTGTCTTCCATTCTCGGTTGGTGATGTTTTTCTAGGTGGTGGTGATGGGCGTGAAGGCGGTGGTAGTGGTGGTGATGGTGATGTTTTTGGCGGTGGTGGTGGTTGTGGCAATGTTGCAGTTTGTGAAACTGCTGGAGGTGTTGGTGATGCTGTTTCTGTTTCTCTCTCCCTCAAAGGCTTCCTTACATTTGACATAGCAGTAGTATTGCTTTCCTTGGCACCACTGCTCACATCTTTCTTTTCCAAATACTTATCTGTTGCCACTCTGGGGCTACTTCTAGCTTTCGCAGTCATGGTGTCTTGAGAGCATTTACTAATCCCATCAGAACTTGCATTGGTGAAGTGTTTTTTTTCCTTGGTCTTAGAGATAAAGAAAGAACTACCCCATTCTTGCATCTTAACAATGACACTTGTTCTAGATCTTGAAGTGACTGCATTGCTTTCTCTCCCCGGACTAGACACCGATAGTCTTTGTCGATTGAGAACAAGGGATGAATCTGTGAGTCCCTTATAATAAGGACTCCTTGGATATGATGTCTTGTAATCCAAAATTTCATTTCTTCTATTATATTCCTCAAGACCCTCTTGGGTTAAATCAGACTTTTTTGATGAGGAAACTGTCTTGTTTGCTATGTAGGTACCAACTTTCTTCGGCCAAACAGTTATCAGCCAGCCGATTGAATGCGAAGAGAGGTATGAACTGGGGACGTCACCGGAGTCGGAATGAGACGAAGAGAGAAATGGACTTGGCATCTTGAAGTTTTTTCTATGAGAAGAAACAGAAAATTTGAGGGAGTGTGGTGGTTGTGATGTGATGAAGAGGAAATGCTTTATTTATTTATTTATTTATTTTTTTGGGGGGTTAATTACACTTTCCCCCCTAAATTATTATCTTCATCTCATTTTGCCCTTTGAACTATTGAATTTCTCACATTGCCCCCTCAACTACTTCAATTGCTTCTGTGTTGCCCAAAAAGCAAAATCCTTTATATTTTGAATGAAAAATGTCAACGTGCCATGGTACAATTAAACAAAATCACATAGTGTGAGACAAAGTGAAACAATTTTCCGTCATTTCTCACGGATACTAAACAAATAATTATAAATAAAAGTGATAGTGGAGAGGGCAAAGTGACACAAGTCTTGTAGTTTCAGCGGACAAAGTGTAATTAACCCCCTTTTTTTTTTTGGAGGAAAATCCAGCTCTGGCGGGAAAAGCTATGGGAGAGAAACGTTAATGGCGTCAGTTACAATGGCTTGTTCACACTGCTGAATGGTCAAAAGACTAGCATGGTGAATACAATGTTTGGAGAATAGAGGTCATGACCATGACCTATTTACTTGAATAATAACTTTTTTCCATATGATGCCAAAATGTTGGCTGGCTTAGAAGGCATTGTATTTTTAATTGGACCAACTCATCCAAGACTTTTTATTCATTTGGGATGCAACGTATTTTCAACTAATGATACTCATAAATGACATCAACTATAAATTAAAGGCTATTTAAGTAACTGGTTCATAAAAGAGCCAACGGACGAGATCTATATCCCGACCTTTGAGCTGCACGTCCATCTTGAGAAGAGAAGTCAAGATTGTTCACATACGTCCTCAATTTAAGGAATTCAGGTCAACCAAGAACAACCTCAGGTGCAAGTATTTTGGTCATTCACGTTGCTTCACGAGGTGAAGCATCCTCTCTAGTTCAAGGCAGGTGTTTGGACTGAGTTCCCTTACTCACAACTAAAAGAACAAGAGGTCGTCTCAAAGGAGAACGACCTCACAACAAACTCTTCCAGAGATTTGCAAGATCACAACGTATTCCAACTTGAAGACTGGTCACATCAACATGTTCTAGAATGCTACGTCAAGCCTAGGGAATGTAGTCTCTAACAGTCCAATATTCTTTCAATAAAATCTTAACAAACTTGAGAATCATGTGATGATGACATAAGTATCACTTCACCTGTGGGTATAAATACAAAAGCCTTCTCCATATAAAGACATCTAATGAATTGTAACCCTCTCTTCTTATCTAAGCAATATAAAGTTTATCAAAGAGTAAGAGACTCCCTGACCAAAAAAAAAAGGAGTAAGAGATTCCATTAGAGTGGATTAATCAAACTTTTCAACTAATGAACTACTATAATCTGTGTTCTTTTTTCTTTCCTAGCTCGTGCCACGGTCTTTGGTTTACTATAGCATTGGGTAAAATTACCAGGCTTCACCTGGGATCATCTTCTTCTCCACCAATCACTTGCACACTACTGTTCACAAGTCTTGAACTCTTCAACTTAAGCATCCCCCTCACGTTTTGAATTCATACATCATCAATACCAAAAGTTGTGTGTTACTTTGGTTAAGGAGGGTGTAAGCTTGTTTAGCTAGTAATAAAGTCTTTTGGATAGTCATTTAAGTATACAGTATCAAAAAATATTCTTTCGGATCATACTATAAAATACTGACTTTTAATGTTAATTGTCCTGTGAGAGAAAAGTCTACATTATTAAAAAGTAGTTACCACAAAATACTAACTTTTGAGGCATATTTTTGGAGATGAAATTATACTTTCAAAATGTTGTAACTTTGACTCCAAAAAAAAAAAGGTGTAATTAAACCCTAAAAGTTGTATTTTTAGGATCTACCATAATTTTTCTTTTGTTATAAGATATAACTTAATCCCAAATATTGTATTTTGATCCAAAAAAGTACCTCAATATGAGAGTCGTGTAGCCTAGTATATTAAGATGCATGTAGATCATTTTAATGAAATAGAAACTAGCATTTTTTCTTTTTACCTTTGGTCCAATAATACTCTTTTTTGAAAGATAAAAGCAAAAACATGTTAGTTTCTATTTCATTAAAATGATCTACATGCATCTTAATAGACTAGTTGTTCCATGTCAACATTTTTTTATTATAATTTTAATTTTATTTTCTATAAAGTATTAAGATGTTTTTGTACTATTTATTATTTAAGAACATGAAAGACTTTGGACGTATCTGCTTAGTGCATAAAAATAGATTAGTTTTTTCTTTTTGCGTCCAATTCCATCTTGATCTACAATTGACATTATCATTCCAATTGATGTCTATTACAAGTATTTTCATTGTCACGAGTCTAATGCAAACATAAGTACACCCCCTCCCACCCCCCCCCCAATTCATTTCTTTTACCACAAACAATTAGCTCTAAGTATTTTACATTTATAATGAAATTTCTGAAGATTGACTCGCTATATGTTATTTTTTTATATAAGTCAAAAAAAGAGGTGAGAGCAAAAGAGAGTCCCACAAATCACTCCGATAGGTCCTTATTGGTAGAATCATGAGGACTTTAACTGCGCTCGTTACTCCTTTGGGGAACGAACCTAGATAGTTTAGCATAGTGGTCAACTACCGAGTCCTAATGTGAACTCTAAAACTCGAACTTTTAATTGCAAGGTAAAAAATTCGACCGATACAAAGGAATTCTGTTTAATTCATTGATTCTTCGAAGATATTGAGATATGGATATGCTTGCAGAACTTTTGGGTTGGAGAGAGGGGGGGGGGGGTGGAGCTTAAAGAGAAGGACTTGAAATGTGACCCACCAAAGTCTTCTTTGAAAAAAGGTGATATTAGGATTGAGCTAGCTTTTGTAGAATCATGGCTTCAGCATTAGTTTATGATACCGACTTTAATAGATTAAAGCCAAACGGAATTAGAGAATACCAAGTTCACAGATATGCGTTTGGATCAAACTAAAAATCAGAGATACCCAACATATAATAACACACTATCATAAAAAATGCGAGATCAAAATTTTAAAATTTCGGCTCTTACGTGTCACTCACCTGTTTATCACAAGAAACACCATTTTCTGTCCGATTTGCCTATGTTAGGTATGTCATTAGCATTCATCTTGAGTCAGATCGAAATCTTTATGGGATTCATAGTTGCATTATTTATAACTTTTCTTTGTTCGTAGATAAAATCGAATTCGAATTGTCTTTCATTCTAAGGCCTAATTGGAATACAGATGCTTCATATTCGCCTGGGATTTGCACCCAGAACAACAAAAAAGAAAAATAAAAGAGAGTAGCAAATCGCTTTCATGAGTTCCATTGAGCATCTCATGGATAAGGCCATTATATAGATACCATCACCAAATATTTAATCCAAAAATTCATTATATAATCTAAAGAGACCCCAATATAAAATAAAGTAATCGAACACATAATCAAATACCATGACCGTGCTTGGTGTCTGGAGCACTCATCAATCACTTGTTTCAGATAGACAATGCCTCCAATAATAAACCATGAAGCTGCCGAACAAAAAAAAAAAACAATACCACTAAGTGGTGTGGTTCAGTGGAGTACCGACCAAATTTCTCACCTTAGAGTTGGAGGTTTGAATCTTGAAATCGGAGATCGGTAGTTGACTGCTATACTAGACTAACTAAGTTCTTTCCCGAGAGGTGTAACAGGCGCGATCAAGAGCCTCATGATCCCACCAATAAAAACTTATCAAGGTAGTATTTGGGTGTTCTCCTTTATTCCTACCTTTTTTCAAGAGCAAAAAATAAAATAATGTATAAGATGCAAAATAAAATAATCAAACAAGACAAAATAGTGAACCTGGACACAATTTATGTGGACAAGGATTTGGGTAAGATTAGTAGAGTAAATCGGATATGAAAAAAGTTCTCGAATCCAACGTAACAAATAATAAAAGAATAATCACATAATAAAGAAACAAATTAAAAATCAATGCACATGTGTGACAATCCACTAATAATAAACATAAAATGAATGGTTAATTGCATTGAAGGTCCTCAAAGTATAGACTTTATCTTATTTTGGTCCCTAATATTTCAATTATATCATTTTGGCCACTGAAGTATTGAATATGTTTTTATGTAGTCCTTCAAACAAACAATATTCAAATTACTAACGATTTTTTATTATAAATGTTATGAACAAAGACCATAAGTAAAATAATAACACAACGAAATAGAAAAATAGAACACAAAGATTTACGTGGTTTGGCTCAACAAGCAAGCCTACGTCCACGAATGAAACACAACGGCAAAATTTCACTATTGAATGTTGGAGATTACAAAGTTCTCAAATCAAAGGCAAGAGAACATCCACCCGTTCTATTCCAATATTATAATAATTATTGGAAGGACACACTCTCTATATCTCTCTATATATAGAGCAAACCAAAACCCTATATTTATAGGCTAGAAAACTCCTTTTCCCAATTGAATAATGTAACCAACTTGTATTGACATATCAACACCTTGAGCCTTATCCAAAAAAAATAAATCCAAATAAGGATTAGAATACAAATCATTATAACAAATCTCCACCTTGACTTGTATTCCATTAAGTCATCCAACCATAAGTGAATTTGACCGCTGCTTTCGTCAAATATCCCGAAGGGTACAACTCAAATAGTGCAAACACCAATCAAGTCCAAGCAATGCTTGAACTTGAGCACTGGTACTAGCTTAGTAAACATATCTGCTGGGTTCTCCACTGTAGCAACCTTTTTCACTGTGACAATACTTTGAGCTATAACCTCACGAAGGAAGTGATACCTAACATCAATGTACTTGGTCCTTTCATGATACATCTGATTTTTAGTCAAATGTATCACTTTGACTATCACAAAACACAGTAGTTGCCTCCTCTTCCAAACCCAAATCACAGACCAAACCTCTTAACCAAATTATTTTTTTGACTGCCTCTGATACTGCCATGTATTCTGCTTTGTGGTAGACAAAGCAACTGTAGACTGTAGGATTGCCCTCCAACTTACAGTGCACCCAAATAAAGTAAAAACATAGTCTGTCAGAGATCTCTTCTTATCTAGATCACCCGCATAATCTGAATCAATAAAACCAACAACTGTAGAATCGATATTATCTTTTCTACCAAATACTAAGCCAACATCTGTAGTGCCTCTCAAATAACGCAGTATCCATTTCACAGCCTGCTAATGAACTTTCCCAGGATTAGCCATGTAACGGCTAACCACACTAATTGCCTGTGAAATATTTGGACGAGTGCAAACCATAGCATACATGATGCTCCCAACTGCATTAGAATAAGGAACACGAGACATAAACTGCTCCTCATTCTCACTCTGTGGTGATAAAGCTGCTGAAAGTCTAAAGTGAGTGGCAAGTGGAGTACTCACGGGCTTCGAATTCTGCATCCTAAACCGCTCAATAACTTTCTCAATATATTTCTTTTGAGATAAATATAACATACCTGCTCTTCTATCCCTGTAAATCTCCATACCCAAAATTTTCTTTGCAGCACCAAAATTTTTCATCTCAAATTCTGAACTCAACTGTTTCTTCAACCTGTCAAATTCTAACATGCAATAAGCATGTCATCCACATAAAGTAATAAATATATAAAAGAACCATCTGACAACTGTTTGTGATACACACAACTATCAGCTTTTACTTCTAGAGTAACTATGATCTACCATAAAGGTGTCAAAACGTTTGTACCACTGCCTTGGAGACTGTTTCAAACCATATAATGATTTCTTCAACAAGCAAACATGATCTTCTTTACCTTGAACAATAAACCTCTCTGGTTGAAGCATGTAAATAGTTTCCTCTAGCTCACCATGTAGAAAAGCTGTCTTTACATCAAGTTGCTTAAGCTCAAGATTGAGAGAAGCAACCATGGCAAGCAATACACGAATAGAGCTATGTTTCACCACTGGTGAGAAAACTTCATTGAAGTCCACACCCTCTCTCTGACTATAGCCTTTTGCAGCTAACTGTGCTTTGTACCTTGCAGATTCAACCCCTGAGATTCCTTCCTTTTTTTTGAAGACCCACTTACAGCCAACAGTCTTCATGCCCTTAGGCAACTTCATTAATTCCCAAGTCTGGTTCTTATGAAGAGATTCAATTTCCTCAGCCATAGCAACAACCCAATGTGCAGATTCATTACCTGTGACAGCTTCTGAATATGTGGAAGGCTCCTGAACACTAAAATCCTCTGCTATAGTCAGTGCATAAGCCACCAAGTCTGCATACCCATATTTCTGAGGGGGTCTTATTTTCCTCCTCTCCCTTCCTGTTGCAATATTATACTCATGTTGCTCTTGTGGATTATCACTTGAACTAGAGCCAGACAAATCTGAAATAGATTGAACTGGAGTACTTTCTGTGAAGTTTCTACCTGTAGCTCCACCTCTTTGCTATTATCATGTTCTTTCCCTGCAGAAACTTCAAACTCCTTTCTCGGATGAAACATGGAAGATTCATCAAATACAACATCCCTACTAACTATAAATTTAGGTGATTTATGATCAGAACACCATAATCTATAACCTTTCACACCATTAGTATAACCAATAAATATGCACTTCTTAGCCCTAGGCTCAAGTTTACCATCATTCACATGACAATAAGCAGTGCAACCAAATATTTTTAAATCAGAATAATCAGCAGGAGTACCAGACCATACCTCATGTGAAGTCTTCAACTTAATAGCAATGGATGTAGAACGATTGACCAAATAGCAAGCAATGCTGACAGCCTCTGCCCAAAAATCTTTATACAATCCTGCATTAGAAAGCATACAACGTGCTCTCTCCAAAAGAGTCCTATTCATCCTCTTTGCAACCCTATTTTGTTGTGGAGTAGACCGGACAGTACGATATCTGACAATGCCTTCATCTTTGCAGAACTCATTAAATTCACCTCCACAAAATTTCAAACCATTATCTGTTCTAAGACGCTTGACTTTCTTGCCTGTTTCTTAATCAAAGTCTTCCATTGCTTGAAAGTCCCAAAAACATCACTCTTGCGTTTCAGAAAATATACCCAAACCTTTCTTGAATAATCATCAATAAAGGTCAAAAGAAACTTAGCATCACCCTTAGATGGAACCTGAGAAGGACCCCAAAGGTCTGAATGAATATAATCAACTGTACCTTTACTCTTGTGCATGGCTGTACTGAACTTGACTCTGCACTGTTTCCCAAAGACACAATGCTCACAAAAATCAAGTTTCTCAATTTCCTGTTTGCCTAGCAAACCCTATTTATTCAAGACTTTCATGCCCCTCTCGCTCATGTGACCCAAACGCATATGTCATAACTGGGTAGTATCTGAATTTAGAATTTTTGAAGATGACACACCAGCTGCACCAATCACAGTATCACCATGAAGAAGATAAAGACCATTAATCTTTTCACCTTTTATTATAACCAGAGAACCTCTGCAAACTTTCATAACTCCACCTTCAGCAGAAAACCTGCAACCAATGGAATCTAAAGTACCCAAGGAAATCAAATTCTTCTTTAATTCTGGAATTTGTCGTACATCTGTCAAAGTCCTCATAACCCCATCATGTGTCTTAATTCGGATAGTACCTATTCCAACAGTCTTGCAAGCACTATTATTTTCCATCAAGACTGAACCACCATTGATTGACTCATAGGTGGTAAACCAATCCCTATTAGGGCATATATGATAGGAACAACACGAATCAAGAATCCATTCATCATTAAAACGTCTATCAGAGACTGTAAAGACATTATCTGAACCATCAGATGTATCTTCTGCTACACCAGCAACACTAGAAGAATTGAAAGGATTTGATTTTTTCTGTCCCCCTTTATTTTCAACTTAAAACAATCACGCTTATAATGGCCAATTTTATGACAATAAAAATATTCAACATTATTCTGTTTCTTCTTAGACTGTGATCGATATCCAGATTTTTCTTTATCTGAATTTCTTTCAATGGATCGACCTCTATTATTATTAGAGGAATTATCATGACGACCCTTCACAAATAAACCCTCGGCCTGAGCATCACTGCCCTTACCATTCAATTTAGTACGCAACTTCTTAAAATTCAAAGAGGATTTCACATCAACTAAAGAGATTGAGTCTCTCCAATACAACATCGAATTAACAAAATTATCAAACAAATCAGGCAACGAACATAACACAATTAGGGCTTGATCTTCATCCCCAATTTAATATCAATATTTTTCAAGTCAATAATAATTTTGTTAAATTCATCAAGATGTTCATTAATGGGCGTACCTTCCTTCATCTTGAGTGTATACAATCGTTGCTTCAGATACAAGCGGTTGGTGAGAGACTTCTTCATATATAAACTCTCCAACTTTTTTCATAGCCCTTCGGCTTTGTCTTCATCGATAACCTCACGAAGAACTTCATCAGCAAGAGACAATTGAATTGCACTGTGCGCTTTTTCTTCAATATCATCAGCTTTAGTCTGATCTGTCTCCTTGGATAATGTTCCATCAATGGCCTTTGCCAAACCCTGCTGATGAAGCAATGCCTTCATCTTAATTTGCCATAGATTGAAATTTTTCTGACCATCAAATTTTTTTAACTCGAATTTTGTTGTACCCATCCTGAACACCAATAGCTCTGATACCAATTTGCTATGAACAAAGACCACAAGCAAAATAATAACACAACGAAATAGAAAAATAGAACACAAAGATTTACGTGGTTCGGCTCAACAAGCAAGCCTACGTCCACGAACGAAACACAGCGGCAAAATTTCACTATTGAATGTTGGAAATTACAAAGTTCTCAAATCAAAGGCAAGAGAATATCCACCCGTTCTATTCTAATATTATAATAATTATTGAAAAGACACACTCTCTATATCTCTCTATATATAAAGCAAACCAAAACCCTATATTTATAGGCTAGAAAACTCCTTTTCCCAATTGAATAATGTAACCAACTTGTATTAACATATCAACACCCTTGAGCCTTATCCAAGAAAGAAATAAATCCAAATAAGGATTAGAATACAAGTCATTATAACAATAAATTTGTTACGTGATACCTAAATATGGGCAACAAATAATTTGAGTAGCTCTTGACGACCTCCATGTATGGAAGTGGGGTCCATTTTATAGTTTTTTTCTATTGAATAGTTACACTATATGGAATTGTAAAATAGTGTAACCGTTACAAACAATATTTACTCCCACAACCAGATTGTAATTAGATGTTAGAAAACACAATGCAGCTCTCACCTAACATGCTTTTGGAGAATAACCACAAATTTGTGTGAATGCAACCAAGTAATTGTATATATCCCACTTTGTTCTTCAAAGGTAGATCATCAACTGGCCAAAGAAGGTGATAGTCCTGTAGATTCGTTCCCATGGTTCAATCCTTCACCATAAAATGAGGGTGTTTACGATAGATCTGGTCGGAGTACTCGCCGATAGTGAGGCAACTAGCTACAAGATAGGCCCTGAAGTGTGGACAGCATATAGTATATACGCATGGGGGACAGAAAAAAGAAAGTATGGGACTCGACGTGGCCCTATGGATCGATGTCTGAACACACTTATGCATTTACCCAAATAAAAATTTGTGTAAGCCATTTTTTGATAGAAAGTCACAAGTTTGAGTTTATAATGTCATTAGACTACTTTGCAAATAGAAAAGTAATCAACTAATTGTCAAATATGATAACGGAAACTGTAAGGGGTTAAATCCGACCTCGGGATTCCACGCAACTTCCACGAAAGGATTTCGGCTGACCTGCGCGCGTTCGGCAGTAGCCTTTACCCCCCAGCCACATGTGGGCTTTGTCCCACATCAGCTGGGAGTCGTCTTCCCCCCCGTCATATAAGCCTCAGGCCTCAAGGAGGTGGTACCCTACAAAAAGACGCCTTTTTGTAAGGGGTAAATCCGACCTCGGGATTCCACGCATCCTCCACGAAAGGATTTCGGATGACCTGCGGGCGTTCGGCAGTAGCCTTTACTCTCCAGCCTCATGTGGGCTTATATGGCGGGTGGGAAGACGACTCCCAGCCGATGTGGGACAAAGCCCACATGCGGCTGGGGGTAAAGGCTACTGTCGAACGCGCGCAGTTCAACCGAAATCCTTCTGTGGAGGGTGCGTGAAATCCCGAGGTTGGATTTACCCCCTTACATAAACTACCACATAAACACGAGAAATTGGGATTTTTCACTAGTGAGTAGAGATCATTGGCTGTAACATACAATGGGCATCCAACGTTGTAGAGAAGGTTCAGCCCATACAGTCATAGTTGTTACGCAAATCTCGAATGCATATAGTCATGTGCATCGGTCACCTGAACTTTATACCTCTCGAACTTTTGATGTACGACTAAATACTGTAAGTTTTGGGAAGAGAGAATTGGTCGAGTGAGAGTAATGGGTCAAAGACTCGAATCAAATCACAAATGCAGCAACCATCAGAATACGGAGATCATGAGTTGGGCCAAGGGGCAGAGCCTCAGTAACAAACTTCCCTGCTGTGGCAAAAAGCAATTCATATATGCAGTGATAAACATAATCAGTTTTAGGCCCCACCCATGCCAACCCAAACCAACCTACCTTTGCATGCAAAATCCCATGCTGTCTCTCTCTCTCTCTCTCTCGTATGCTTAAAGGAGTGGATCAGAGAGAGGCAAGTGGAGGTGTGTATCAAGGTGGGAATGGGAGGCACTTGACAGTGGAGTTTTGAATTTCTCTGGGGACATGAAAGGGAAGGATGGCAAGGATATGAAACACTTTACTATTGAGAGGCAAAGGAGAGAGAACTTGAATGACAAGTACAAGGCTTTGAGAAATTTGCCTCCCAACCCCTCCAATGTCTCTCTCTCTCTCTCTGTTAGAAACGATTTATGTTTGTGTGTTAGAAACAATTTCTATTTACAACTCTTTAACTTGCATTTTGATGAAACTATACTGCCTGATTGGCCTTTTTTCTTGTTAGCAATTTCCTCTTTCCACTCTGCTATCTATTCCATTTTTCTCTTCTACTTCTATAGATTACCTCACAATGCGACTAAATTAACTGCCTCAACATGCACAAGTTTTCATCAGCAAATTTTCCTTGTTTGACATCTTCAAATTTTTTGTTTGGGGGAGCATACCAAGAATGATAGAGCACCAATAGTGGGAGATGCTATAGAATATATCAAACAGCTTCCTAGAACAGCTAATGAACTTAAGATTGTGGTGGAGAAGAAGCGACGTGCGAGATGGAAGATCAAGAGGCACAAAACAGAAGATGATGCAGGGGATGGAAAGATTATTAGCATGACACTTCTTGGTGATCAAGACCAGACCTACAATGGATCATCATTAAGGAGTTCATGGCTTCAGAGGAAGTCCAAGAGTACCGAGGTTGATGTCCGTATAATTGATGATGAAGTGAACATCAAACTCGTTCAGCGGAAGAGGATCAATTGTTTACTATTTGTGTCAAAGATCCTCAATGAACTTCAGCTGGATCTCCACCATCTTGCTGGTGGGCTGATTACTACAGTTTTCGGTTCAACACCTAGGTGACTAGTCTATACACCGTTTTATCAGTCGAATGCTCTTGGTCCGTGTTGATACCTTTGAAATTGTACTTTTCATGTATGTCAAGCTTTGACAGTTCATACCTGTGTGATGCTCTGCCCACATTGCAGATTTTAGAAGGTTCCTCTGTCTATGCCAGTGCAATCACCATCAAACTCATCGAGGTAGTGGAGAGGCAGTATGCAACGATACCACCAACTAGTAGCTATTCGGTACAAGTTTTTCTGAGTTAGTCCTTTTTTCACCTTAAATGGTTACTACTTTTACAAATACTCATATACCATATGTACAATCAGGATCACAGGACAATCATGGGTAGAGTATAGCAATTTCATTTTTCATGTCACCACATACTGGTCTTCTGAATTCTACATATATACTACAATTTTTGGTAAGACGCTACGGAATGTCACTCACTGATATTGTTGTGATATCATGCACAAGACTTTAAGATTGACACAGACAGTAACCAGAAGTAATAATGAATTCTTACCAAACCATTAGCAACCCCCCCCCCTTTTTTTTTTTTTGAGACTTTATCGCTGAAATGTTGTTGAGGTAAGTATCTTGCATGAGATGAAAAGAGGAGATGTGCTGGGATTAGTACACAACCACATTTTTTAAACTTACTGCCTTATTTTGTTCTCAGACCAATCTCTGAACCGATAAAGAAATTTTCTATTTTCTCTCAACAGAATTCTTTATCTCATGATGTTTACAACAAACAAGCAGAGTTATTATCCATGATTTCGAACTACAGAAACTAAAGACTTTACATTCCTTAAAACCCAAATTTGCTTATTTTCAACCACATCGGGAAGCTATCTACAGTTATCTATTCAAGCATGCAGATATTTGACCATGCATTAGCCAAAATGGCTTGAGCAAGTTTCAGATGAGAACATCAGCATCGGATATGTATAGTCTACTCTCTACTTCAACTAATGGACTGTCACAAATGTGCATTGAGTTACCACTCACAGGTGAGGAATGTGCATAAGATACCAATTTACAAAGCAGATCTTTCTATGGAAAGCAAAAATAGTTGCATTACTTCAGGGTTACCTCCACCAGCCATGACAACTAGTGTGCATGGAAGAAAGATCACAAAAGCTGAAAGCAGGTTAGAAAACTAGAAGACAATGGCACAAAGTCTGCCCCAAACTTAAGTAATCAACTTCTGCCATGCATTTTCTCTATGTCATGCAATTGCCTGCCATGGGACAACAAAAGTAATACTAATATGATAGAAATTCTGAGAAGTTAAAATCTTTAAAAACACTCAGATTTTTATTGCAACTTTCAGATTTGAAATAAACTTTCACATACAAGCAATCTGCCTTTATCAACTACCACATGATTATTGTAAGCTGTGTTGGCGTATATTGGAAGAGTCACTGTGAGAGTCATGTGACAGACAAGTAATTCAATTTGCAAAAACCTATTTGTGAACTTTCACACAAGCAGTGGCCATTACAGATCGTCCACAAACTTATCCTTGGTAAATGAAGAGATGAGCTATGAAGAACTTAGTCACTTAGAGAGGACAAAACTATATTTGCACCATGTGCTTATCTGATGTGTTTTACCTTTTCCTCGAGCTTTAATTCAGTGAATCAGTGTTTTAAGTAGCAGAACCAACATAAGGCTGGTTTGAATTGAGTTTTTATTCCATGTCTAACAGAACTTCTCAATAAAGCAAAAGTTCAATCAAACCTTGATACTAATAAACAAGAGCTAACTTAAAACAAGGCTTTTTTCAGTTCCTCAAATACACACCAGCAATCAAAATGGCTACAAAGAGACTCCACCTGGGACTCTGCATCGATGTAAAGAAGCATAACGATCTAGTAGCTTTTAAGGGACAGTTGTTACAGAAATATATACACCTATGGCTGTAAAAAGGTGAACCCCATGCACGAGGCTATTGTCATTGCAGGGTCTGGGGAGGGTTATCTTTGCAACCACGACTTGAACCCATAACTTCTAGGTCACAATGGAACAACCTTACAGTTGCGCTAAGGCCCGCCCTCTATGGCTGTCATTTATGATTTTCAATTCTCACTGGAAGGCCATCAATTCACATACACATGCTGATTATGTTAGCTGATGATCTGAGTAGCATCCAGGAGGATTATTAATTAAGGTAGTTTAAGGTCAATGATTTAAACAACAATGCAAGTTCAAAAAAAAAAAAAGAAAGAGAGAGAGAGATTTAACTACAGTTAAATAATATGAGGAGAGAGAAAGTTAACATTGAAACTCTCTATCTTGGGTGCACCTTTTTCTTCTTCACATGGCAGTTACAGTCATGCATGCTACTAATGCACCCAAACTTCCTCTTCATTTCTTTCCACATGCTAATTTTCTCCCTTTTCACTCCACTGCGGGAACCACCCTGAATTTCTTCCCTCATGATGCAGCATTCTCTTTCTAACTCCAACACCTTGCTGCCCATTTTCTCCATCTCTGTCATCACTTCTTTACTACTGCTGTTTCTTGCTGCTTCTCCTCCCTCTTCTTCATCCCCCAACTGTTTTAACCTGTCATCATAACCTACCTCCTTCGTAATCGTGTCTCTAAGCTTCAACTGTCCCACAAACAATACCTGCACCACTAATCTCAATGGCAACCGTTCATTCTGTGCAGCATGCTCACAAGCATCCGGGGACATCTTGTTGCAATCCAACAACCGACACACCTCCTCTTTCTCTGATTCTGTCAGATATCGATGCCTGTCCAAATAGATATCGATGGCCCTGTATATACTATCAGAGCTTCGTTGTGTTCCCTCCGATGCTGCAATTGACATCTCAGCAAGTGATGTGAATGTGCTTGTCTTCAAGTCAATGTCACTCGCGACCTCTGCCAAGAAATCTTCTACAAGTTCTGCCACCGCGATTATTCCAGAAGCATCTGGACCAGTGTAATTGCAGTAGAAACTTTTCAAAATCCTTCTCACACATTCTGTATCATACTGCTCTTCTTTAGCATACCCTTGGGAAGGTATTAAGAGGTCTCTGACTGTGGCCTCGTCTAGTTGCTTTCCAATTCTGACCTCAAACCGATTTCTGCATTCAGGGTTCGCTTCCAATTCTATTGCTGATCGGAGCATTTGAAACAGCAATGTGCATGGAAGGAGTCCTTTCTCATCAGGCAAAAGCCCCTCCACTGCTTCAATGATTTCTCTTTGAGAATTCCTCTTGTAAATTGAAATTTCATTCTCTCCTGTGCCACTAGAAAAGACCCATTTCTTTGCATACTCACAAAGAGATGAAGCCACATACTCAGGCGGGACTTGGCGCTGAATCATTGCCCGGATGACTGGTTCATAGAGCCGGATATGCAGTGTTGTCAAATCTTCAGATTGCCAATCAAGAACAAAGAGCTTCCTCCTTGCATTTACCCTATATCCATGCTCATTTTCCTCACTATCACCATCAGATGTCAAAATTTTCATCGATTCACCCAAGAGGCGAGGATTAGCCAATGCCTTCGATATAATGGACTCCACACAGATATCAACCAAGCCCAGATGCAATGCTTGTTGAAAGTTATTTCCTATGATCTTGAGGGCTTTGACAGATTTGTTCCAGCTAGGAATGACTTGCTGTTCTAAGAAGGTTAGAGCCTTCTTTAGTAAATTATTGGTGCTGTGATTTTCAGTCATCCCAAGGTAGTAAGCTAGGCAACAGATAGGAATAACATTCTCAGTCGTCATGTTTGGTTCAAAACCATGGCAGAATCTTGCTACAAGCTCGAAAGTTTCCGGGTCAGCAGGGATGTCTCTGAGTAAATGTGAGACATCTTCATTTGGATTCTCTTTCAGCAAAACAGCTAATTTGGCTGATTTTGCAGCCAGAAGCTCCTACAAATTTAATAGCCATCAACAAAGGCAAATCAAGCAATACAGGAGAAGAGAAAAACCAGAAAATTTACCCCCAAAAAAAAAAACAGAACGCCAATTATATACATTTTGACCCTCCCAAGACCCCAGAGACCTGCACTGGATTTTCGTTTTTTTTTAATGCTAACTAAATGCTTTTCTTCTTTTTTTTGATTCAACGATGAGGGGTTTGGGACAGCTTACGTACACCTCGATTAATCTCTTCCCTAGTCTGCAGACAAAGGAGACCGTCTACACCGAAATTAGGGTATTCATGTTGTATTCAGCGTTATACTTAGCCAAATTTAATATAAATGTAGCCATAGGAACCATTTTAAAAAGGGAGAAATTAGAATTACTTGGTGAAATAGGTTCTTTTAGAATCAATTTCAAATAGAGGTTGTAACAACCTAAACGATCCCACTACATCATGACCCTTTCGATGTTGCATAAAAGTCATTATTTTATGTTCAAGTAGCACTAAAATGCTACAGAAAAGAAAATAAACCGAGGGAGAGAGACTAGGGGTTGTGCTAATTACCCTATCCAGAGTAAAGGGTACTCCACATACACTGAGGTGAACATCTGATGAAGATGCAGACTTTGAAATCCTGAAACATAGAAAAGGGTCAGAAAATTCTGCACATGGAAGAGTCATCAAAAACAGAGAGAGGGGAGGTGTTTTACCATGATGATGATTCTGTTGTGCCTTGTGTGCTGGCCATCTTATTGCTTCTTTCTCTCTTGGCTAGACAGGACAACAGTAGATGTCAAGGCTCACAGTCTAGTGTATATAGTACTAGAAATGGACCCGCTGTCGATGCATATGAATAAACAACAACGAAATTATACAAATCACAAAATGAAAGTGAACTTGTTACAGATTAATACTAACGGGTCTTTATTCCAACGATACTCCTTGTACCGAAGGACACATGGAGGGTTCGTGAAAACTGGTTCTCTCTATTGCTTATTCATTGCTGGTGTGGTTATTGGGTGGATCATGGCTGGACGTTGGTTTTCAAGTAGAGGAAGAGCCATGACTAATGAAAGTGTGATGGGTTGCGTAGTGAAGGAGAGAGTAACATGGGATTGGGAAGTGATCAAAAGGGATGAGTAGGTGAGTATATCTATAGAAGTGGGAAGTGGATGAGAGAAAATTTCTCTAGGAAGTTACCTGATGAAGTGGAGAGAGAGTTATAGACTGTTTGAAAATTTTAATTTTTGAGATAAGAGAAAGTGTAACGTTGTTATCGATCATTTGAGTGGGAGTAGTGTTTTTTTTAAGGGGAAACTTCATTTTACCCCCCTTGTGGTTTGGCCTATTTGCACATCACCTCCCTCAGGTTCTAAAATAACACTTAACCCCCTTGTGGTTGATGGACCAAAATGCACTGTTAATTTTTTCATCTATTTTAACGATCGGTGTATCTCACGCGCCTGCTAAGTGACTTGGTATAAAAAAAAAAACATTAATTTTCTTTTTCGATTGGGTCCCTTCTGCATGCAAACACTAGCATCTTCGCCATTCGCCAAAGGGCCAAAGCCACTCCAAAACCAGAAAGATTTACCTTCGTTGCCTTTTCCGATGGTCATTACAATGGGTTTTCAGCTAGTAACAATATGGAAGCATTGATATGTAACCTGAGGTGATGTGGTTCCAAAGCGGTGGCAAAACTCATCATCGCTGCCACCGCCGAAGGCCATCCATTTACCCATGTGGTGTACACCACCCATTTCCCATGGATTGGACACATTTTTTTGGGCTCAACCAAAAATTATTTTGAATATCTACTACTAGCAGCAACAAACACCATCAAGGTGATGGGCTACCATGGGTGGTAGCAGCAACAAACACCATCAAGGTGATGGGCTGCCATGGGTGGTAGCAGCAACAAAAACCCAATTGTTTTGGTTTTGATTCTGTTTTTTATTTTCAATTTGATTCTAATTTCAATTTATTTTTTGATTCATGTTTCGTTTTTTAGAAAAAAAAATGGAATTGAGATGTTGAAATACAATTTTTGAGTTGTGTTGAGGTATGAATTGAGAAGATGCACCAACCTGTATGGTGTAGGCAGTGGGCAGCCATGGATGATGGAGTTGTGAATGCCGGAATTCAAATAGGGCTGGGATGCCGGATTTAATGGTGATGACGATGATGGCTAGGTTGCCGGAGTTATTTTTGGATAATTTTTTTAAAAAAAAAATTATAAGATAAATTGATGGGTATTAAGGTTATTTTAATGTAAAAGTAAACAGAGTTAGTGATATATTTTTGTCTATCAACCACAAGGGGGTTAAGTGCCATTTTAGAACCCAAGGGAGGTGATGTGCAAATGGGTCAAACCTCAAGTTGGTAAAATGAAGTTTCCTTTTACTTAATAATACTAATAAAATTAAAGAAAATACCCTTCTTTCTTCCTCCTTGTCTACCTCAAAAACCGATGCTATATCTCTAAAAAGCCTCCATTTTTTGGGACAAAGGCATGCACATAATAATCCTCCATGAAACATAATATATACTGATTCTTTCCACTCATCACTTCTAAACAAGCACATGCTTGTAATTTATATTTGGGGTGATTTAGATTTAGGGGATTTCGTCGGAGGTATAAATTCAAAGATTTTTTTGTTTTACGTGAACACTTGTATTTAGGTAAAAAATTCATAAAATTAACATTTGACAAAAATATCTTTAAAGAACGAGATTATTTAAAAAATTCGTCTATTATTCCATTCTTGTATTTAGTAGGGAAAATTACATTCAAATTTCTTGAAGTTTGTCACTTAATCACTCAGACCCCCGGATATTTAAAATATTACACACAGACCTTCTGAGGTTTGTACGCGCATAACACTTAGACTCATGTCGTCAATATTTGTTAGTATATCTGTTAGTAAATTACACTCAGATTTCCTAAAGTTTGTAGGCGTGTAATATTTAGACTGCTCAAGTTTAAAATTTTATATTTAAATCAAAAAATATTTCAATCAAAGATAGAATATCAATTATTTTAAATTTTATAACTAAGATTCATATTCTATTATGACATTTATTGAAATAAATTCAAAAATAAAAATTTAATTTTTTCTTAAAAAATCATAATTAATATACAATTATACTACCTATTGGAATTTAATTTTGTTATCTAAATGACCAATTTTAGCTACAAAATTATCTCAATTAAAGATAGAAGATATTGTGTCTATTACAGTTTGACCTCTTTTTTATTTTTTTTAGTTTTATTCTAATAGTATAGTATAATTGTATACTAATTATGATTTTTTAAGAAAAAATTAGAATTTTACTTTTAATTTTAATTTTACTTCAATATATGATATAAAAGAACATGAATTTTGTAGCAAAATTCATGGTCTATTATGAATGACTTGAACTCTTTATTTGATATTTTAGTTTTATTCTAATAGATAGTATAATTGTATACTAAAATACGATTTTTTAAGAAAAAAAATAGATTTTTATTTTTTATTTTATTTCAATAAATGATACAATAGATCATGAATTTTAGTTGTAAAATTTAAAATATTTGATATTTTATCTTTCATTGAAATATTTTTTTTAAATATAACATTTTAAATTTGAAAGATTTAAGTATATATATGCTTACAAACTTCAAGGGGTTTAAGTGTAATTTATTAACGAGTATTAACAATAAAGGTCTAAGTATTACGTATGTGCAAACCTTTGACAGTTTGTGTATAATGTTTCAAATGACTGAGATCTAAATGATTAAGTGACAAACCTTAAAAAATTTTGGGTGTAATTCTCTCTTATATTTATTACCACCACCGTTACCTCCAACCACCACCGCCCACCACCAGTGTTCATTGCCCATCACCACCAACTATTAATGCCAATCAGCACCATCATCGTTAACCACTGTTATTGTTGCCCACCACCATCCATTACCACCCCAATTGCCACCATCACCCACCCTTACCCAAAAAATTACTAGAAGTTTTCCCACAAACATTGAGTTCTAACCAAATGAACTCTAAAATTTTTTGAAGGTTATTGAGGCAAAATTTTCTCACAAACATTATCCCATGAATTTTTTCAAGACTCTTTGCACAATTTTTTAGAGTTATTTAAAACTTCTAAGGTTTTTTATGATCGATCTTAAACATTTATTATTGATCTTATTTTAAGATCAAATATTAAGATCAGTTGCGAACTACCAAAAAATTATAAATTGACTTCTAAAAAGATTATAACTTGATCTATAAAAATATTAATACTTATAAAAATATTTTTTCTTAAAAAGATTATAACTTGATCTATAAATTAACTTAATATTTATAAATTGACTTCTAAAAAGATAATGTCAAAAATTATAATTTTTCTAAAATCAATCTTAATACTTTAGGAGCAATTGCAATTTTTTTTTTGAACTTATAAATGGATCACAAAAACTTGTATGATGGCCCACAAAAAAATAAAATTTTTGGTACCCAAGTGAAATTAAGATTTTTTTTTTTAATTTTAATAAATTCGTTGAAATATCTAATTCTGGGTTCGAAGTTATCGAACCGGGTCCGGGTCGAATATTAATGCATTTGTAAACATAGATTAAACTCGCTTCAAGTTAGTGATTAGTTTAATGGTTACCGCTTCAAGGTCGAGGGTTCAAACTTGCTCTGTCCTTCATTTACGTCTCAGCAGACCAACGGTCGGACGTAACTGGCTACCACCCTGTTCATTTTGCCGGTCCATTGTCAGAGTAAGTGGGTAACTTTTAAGTATTTGTTCTAATGTGATGGTTATATATATAGTTTATGCATTTGGTGTTCATTGAATTCAGAGATCAATAGCGTAAATTCAGTTTTTGATTGGTGATGATTGTATAGAAATTTACAGATCAGAAAACCCACAAGTTGTTTGACAAAATTCCTGAGTGATTTGATGGTGATGATTGTATAGAAATTTTCAGATCAGCAAAACCCACAAGTTGTTTGACAAAATTCCTGAGTGACATTGTTATACAATGGGAACTGGACTTTTCACTGTTGGGTTCTTGTATCTTGGCTTTCATTTACAAGATAAACCTTCGGTATGTCTTGGATTGTGGTCCAATCTTGAATATTAGGAATTGCCGTTAGTTGTCAAATTTAATCTTTGTAGACCATATGTGTTGTTTTGCTAGTATTTCGGAAGTGATTTTACTGCTTTTGGACTCAAAATGTGCTGGGGCCTTTGATCAGGAAAGCTACCAAGTTGCTTCCTCATTGCTGATGGAACAGGACCATGGCAGAGTTTTACCATTGGCCAATCGAGCCTAAAACTATCGTTAATTGGGGTCTTATACTTCTAGCGTTTTGATTGTTCTTTATTGAGAAAAGCTCTCTCATATATGTGGTGTAATGAGGCTTAGTTTCTAATGCTAGCGTATTGAGCAATTTATTGCAAACAGGAAATCTACTGTGTCTTGATCAGATTGATAAAGTGGTGAGGAATGGCAAAAGGGTTGATATGGGCAACGGCGGAGGATTTGGCAAGAAACAGAGGGCGGGTTCTGTCTCTTTATCGACAAATACTGCGAAGCCTCAACTCACCTGATTTGCCACTGAATTTAGCAGCAAGGCTGTCCAAGAAAGCCGAGGTTCGTGCCATTTTCATGCTGGCTGCTGAGGAGCAATCTCTCCACAACATTGAAGATCTTATTGATACTGCTGAGTACTCTCTTTCACTTTTAAGAAAAGGAGAAATCCCAAAATACATTCAATGAATAAATTACTTTGCATTCTCTCTTGTTCTTGTTTTATGTGTAAAGAGGTTGTGAACTAGTTTGTCATATGCATAATGTTGTTGTGCCTGTATCTGATGCTGCTATTGTCAGTGAACAAAGTCCTACAAGATGGTGAAGAATCTGTTTGATATCGATGCCGTGCTCATTTCAGGATATGCTCTTGAAGGCAAAATCAGAGAATAGGAAAGAATTGGAAATGTCCATCTTGATTTCTTACCTAGACTGATGAAAATACGCTAACCGATTCCTGAGGATAGACCTGATTCCAATGAAAAGAACCAAAATCAGTATTGTATTTTGTTCTGATTCATGGTTTGGATGATTGGTGAACCTTAATTTATGTCCATTATGTTTGCCATCTGTACGAAAAAGGTTGGACCTCGAGTGATGATAAGTGCTCATCCACCCAAGCAATGTGATGTGGGTTCAAGCATGGGAACCGAACTCTACAAAAATGGGAGTGAAATTGTTTACAGCTTACCTTTCTTACACCCAGTTATAAATTGAAGCATTTTCTTACACATAGTTATAAAGGGAGGAAATAAAGTTGTGCTCCAGTTTTTCGAATAAAAACTGGAGCTTTTTGTTACATACCTCCGGCCAATATTTTGTTACGTATTTGCTCCAGTTTTTTAGGCAAAAGTCATATACGGTGAAGAGCCCGATTAGGACGGCTTTGTTTAAAAAAACATTCGGGACATCAAAGTTGATGGGTATGCAAATATTTTGTTACTACCTCGTTAGGCCGGGCGGACCGGGCAAACTGGGCCACCAAGCACCCTATACACAGCCAATCGGCGGCTAAGATTCACCAGAAAATTTATCAAGGGACCCACTAACGGACCCAACTGGATTCTAATTTGTCTTGGCACTTCCCGCCACCGGTCGTTATAATTAGTTAACAATTCTTGTTTGCGAACCCAAAAAGTCATCATGAGCTTGTTTTGCTCGTCTTGCTTGAAAATTCCACAACCCCATGACGTTCATTCACAAGAACACTTGGTCCTCCGCAGAATCGAGTCATGCAAATCCATACAAGAACTCAAACGAATCCACTCTTACATCGTGAAAACAATTCCATCTCTCTCTACACAACAACTCATATACACCAAAATCTTCTCTTCGTGTGCAGCTATATCACCCTCTACAGACCTCAGCTATGCCCACTCCCTTTTCACCCAATTGCACAACCCATCTATTAGTCTCTACAACACCATTATCAGGTATTTTTCACGTTGCAAGAACAGTGAAGATTCACTAACTGCATTGTTGTTTTACCGTGAATTGCTCGTGAAAGGGTTGTTTCCTAATTGCTATACTTACCCTTTTGTTTTCAAAGCATGTGCGCAGTCGGGTGCTCTGAGAGAAGGGGAAATGGTTCATGCAGATGTGATAAAAAATGGGTTGGTATCGGATTTGTTTGTAGTGAACACATTGACGCGTTTGTATGCTGTTTGTGGTGTTATTGGGGCTGTGAGAAAGGTGTTTGATGGAAGTCCTCAACAGGACTTGGTTTCGTGGACTACACTGATTCAAGGGTATGTCGATATGGGGTATTGGAAGGAAGGGGTAGAACTGTTCTTCGATATGTGTGGAGCTGGTTTTAGAGCTGATGGAATGACAATGGTGGTTGTGCTTTCTGCATGTGCTAATTTGGGAGACTTGAGTTTGGGTAGAAAGATACATGATTATATGCGTGACCAACAGGTGCAGTTTGATGTTTTTGTTGGAAATGCATTAGTAGATATGTACTTGAAGTGTGGCGATGCTAATTTTTCTTGGAAAGTTTTTGATGAGATGCCAGTGAAAAATGTGGTTTCTTGGAATTCGATGATATCTGGACTGGCTCAACAAGGGAAATACAAAGAATCTGTGAATGTGTTTCGGATGATGCAGAGCAGAGGTATTAAGGCAGATGATTTTACTTTAGTTGGTGTGCTGAATTCGTGTGCTAATTTAGGAATGCTTGAATTGGGCAAGTGGGTTCATGCCTATTTAGATAAAAATCGAATTACAGCTGATGGGTTTATAGGAAATGCACTTATTGATATGTATGCAAAATGTGGAAGCATAGATGAAGCCCTTAGAGTGTTTGAAGGCCTGAAATGTAGAGATGTGTATACATATACATCCATAATTGTTGGGTTAGCAATGCATGGGCGGGGAGAGAGAGCACTTGAACTCTTCTCTGAGATGTATAGAATGGGCATAGAACCAGATGGCGTCACGTTTGTTGGTGTCCTGACTGCATGTTGTCATGTAGGACTTTTGGATGAAGGAATGAATCATTTTCTGGAAATGTTTAGGGTGTACAACATTAAACCTCAAACAGAGCACTATGGCTGCATGGTTGATCTTTTAGGTCGTTCTGGGTTGATAAGTGAGGCAGAGAAGTTCATTGAAAGCATGCTAGTTGAGCCTGATGCCCTTGTGTGGGGAGCGTTGCTAGGAGCTTGTAGGATCCATGGAAAAGTTGAACTAGCGGAAAGGGTAATGGAAAAACTTGTAAAGATACAGCCTGAGGAAGATGGTGCATACATACTCATGTCAAATATATACTCCTCCGCAAGTAAGTGGAGGGGTGCATTGAAGATCAGAAAGGCAATGAAAGAAAGAAAAATAAAGAAGACTCCAGGATGTAGCTCAATTGAAGTGGATGGTGTGGTTCATGAATTTCGAAAGGGCGACAATTCACACCCAAAAACTAAAGACATACACATGTTCCTAGATGCAATAGCAGGTCATATAAAGTTTAATGGCACTTGAGAAGCAGTGATGCATTCTCATACTGGATTTGGTTAAGAGGAGCCTGTATTATTTTATCAATTGAGAAGATAGAGCTGAGCTTGCACTTTGCACTTGCTCTCATCTTGCTGGGTACCAAAGTTAACTGTATGGAAGAGCGGGGAGTTTGGTCACTATTACACTTTCACAGACCTATTTAGAAAAACAGAGAGGCTGGCATCTGATCTCACCATTTTCTGAACACATTGGCAAAAGGCAGCATCATTACGACACTTCATTATGTTCCAACTTCTACACTGGAACAGCCCTAGATTGGCTGAGATGGGGATCAAGTTGCGACTCAACCAGTTTGAGGGAGTGGGAGTGGACGATGTTCCTGTTACACTTGCCCATAATTTTAAACAGAAAACACAACTTTAGGCCCAAACATTTACTGTGCTTGTCATAAAAAAGCAGCCTTCACCTTATGAATTACCCAGCTTGATCTCTGATAAGTACATTGAAAGAATGCTAGGTCTACCATCACCAATGAAACCTGATTCCATCTACCATTACTCAAAACATAAAATTGTATTGTGAGCAAGTTTCCAAGATGGAGAAAAAAGAAGACAGAAATCCTCGGTCAAAAGTAAAGTATTTTATAACCCGAGCCAACGTTTGTCTCCGAGAACCTATCCAGAAACATACACGGTTCAGCCTATGATTTACTACAATAATGGGGATCACAACATGTTCTCACAGTTTAGAAGTAAATTGAAGGCAAACATTTTGCAGTATGATTCTTTGCAGCAGTAAAGATGCAACTCAGGAACTATAACGGGGCTTCACATCTTCCTCAAAAGAAGAAACAACCTTTCGTCAACCTTAAATTTACCCATCTTGGCAGGGTTGCCCTTCAGCATCAGTTGAAGTCCTCCAAAAGAAATATACACCACCCTGAAGGCAAAAAGAAAATCCAACGAACAGACCATTACAATTAAGATGAGGTTTGGCAAATTCCATAAAGCTATTAGGTTCAGAGAAATTTTTTTCCTCCAGAATAACACACTTTAAAATAAGCTTTTATCTATGATGAGGCTAAAACATAAGCAAGATAGTCGTCATAACTTTCCACCAACAAAGTCAGAGTCCATGCTTTCAAGCCAATTGCAGCAGATACAAAGTAGCCCTCACAGTTCTACATTTTTGTGCCCAGACATGCAAAAAGAAGACATGTGTGTCTAGAAAGCATGCATACAATACATACACTTTAACATCAGGTCCTTCGGTGTTTTCTGAGATCTTATATAATAGCCCATGCATGACATACTCGAACTTGTCTGCAAGTGATTTTTGCTTGCCCTGAAATCAGAGAAATATCATTTTATAAGTGATATTATGCCTTGAAAAATTGAAGCCAAAATTCTGTATCGAATATGTACTACCAAGTTCAAAAGAGATTGTTTAAACATTTATGTGGACTATGAATGAGCCATCTTAACCGATCTCACCAATAGATTTGAACAAAAATAAACTCAACAGACAAAGTAAACACCCAATCTAACGCAATGGACATAGCAGGAAGAGTCTGTGCCATGGTAACTTAGACAATTACCACCATTGAGACTCATGTAATCAAATGAATTTTTTTCTCTACTATGAATTTATTCTAAATTTAAGACATGTAACAAAACAGTTAAAGGATCGGGACCAATGAGGCTTATGTATCTGCAAATAAGGCTACGACATGTTTGACCGGCACTGCTCACAATATAATCAGATTTTCATGGCTCCAAAAAGCTCCAGAACTGAAACTAATTCATAAGTCAACTAGACACATTTGGACATTGAGAATTGCTGTGCACTGGTTGGACAGGATCAGCAATCTTCTAGGTTACTAAAATGAAAGAGTAAAGCTATCAATGCGGAAAAGCACATAACGAGAATATTCACAGTAACAAAACCAGAAACCAGTGCAATGCCGAGATGTAAGGTGCTATGGTGATGGCTCACATCAATATTGAATATACGACGTCAACTCCACTGGGCCCACCCCAATTACCTAATTGCTCCCAAATAAAAAAATCTCTCCCTCTCACTCTCTTTCCCTAGAAACAAAAAGGTCAAAAGAAAAGAAACAAGGGTTACTCAGATTGTATTCCTGATTATGTCACAAGTGATCCAGTCCTTGCCAGTTGCCACCTCAGTAAAATACTATCTAACCTACCTTTCCTTCACATAGACATAACTAAGCAACTCACTAAAGAATTAGGTGCATTATTGTTGATATTGATACAATTGCTCCTAAGGTAGGTAGTGTTAGTGAGATATGTCACAAGACAACCAAATCTTCTTCCGTTAAGTTCCTTTAACCTTCCCATTACATGTGCTTTACCCATGGAGTTTGGTGCATTAATTTTTCAACAAATTGACAATCAGGTAGCTATTTGTAGATAAGGGGAAAAGAAACTTCTTACACCATCTTGTTCAGCTCATTTCTTGCTATCACTGCCCCTATCCTGCATGGACTTATATCCAATTCACATTCAACTAGACCCCATATCTCTCACTCTTGCCATTGATCCATAACCAGCCATCTTAGCCATATCATCTTTTTGTCACCTATTAGTAGTTTGTTTTTCTATATAACTAACTATGTACAATCACACTGGGAGAAGCAAGATAGCTAAACATAAAACATTCACTTACAGGGCCACCACAAGGAAAATTACAAGCAAATCCAAGAGTTCATATTTCTAAGTAAATAGTAATGTCAAATTTGAACTCATGGACAAAAGCTTTAATAATCACAAGGCCACCATAAATAAATTTTTATATGGCCCCCCAACTACCAAGCCAACCTATTAGTTCCCACAACTCAAAAAAAGAACAATACCCTGGACTAAATGAGGAAAATGCGTCAACAAAAAGGACCAAAACCTACAAAAGAGTCTATAGCTCCAAGCAACACTAAAAAATTGTCTGGCCCGGAATCTGCCAAACAGAGCACAACACATTTGAGGAATTCCCCATGATTTCAAAATTCAAAAAGAACAATACCATCCAGGAGAAGAGGATAGTCAACAAAAAGGACCAAAACCTACCAAAAAATCTAGCTCCAAACAACACTAAAAATGAGATAAAGAACAAAAAGGAAACTTAAATAATTGATGTCATTCCAAACAAAGCACAATACAATTGAGGAATTCCCAATTTCATAATTCAATGTTCTATGAGTAATGCTTTCTTATTGTTAAGACTATTTGTATTAGTGTTCATAGTATAGGTTGTAATTAGTACACCCATATATGGGTACTCATCTTTTATGTTTCATTGTATAACTATAAATATAATTAGGTAGTCAGAGGTAGGATAACAATTGCTTTTCTCCCTCTCCCATAATTCTTTCAATCCCTTCTCTACTATCAAATCTTAAAACTTAACACTTTATAAATGCACAGGAAAAAACATGGGCATGACTGGGGATTTCCAAATGAATTTCACCAAGAATCCATGAAACACATACTCTGTGTGGGTCGACATATTGGTATCGAATACCGTATCGGATATGATACTCGTCAGATACTTGAGCATACATTTCGGATACGCACTAGACATATCCAAAAATTAATAAAATATTTCTTTATTTTTGGCTAGGTATCGGATACTTATTACACGTATCCGATGCTTGGATATGGGTATCTAAGATAAATATACTTCAGATATAGAAGTGGATACACATAGCAATATGTGTAAATTTAAATTTTCAAATTTTACCGTTTCCTCTCAACTTCAAATACAATGATGCAAAAAGAAAAAAAAGAACCAATGACTTTGAAGTTTGGTGTTTTTTTAGGTATTATCCACTATCACACATGAAAAGGACATAAAATAGGTTAATTACATCATATTTCTTGGCAAGAAGTACTTCTAAGCAAATTAGTTACTTAAAGTTGGTTTTGGTTTCTTAAATTAGACATGTTCACTTTGTAAATCTACTATGATGAGATGATCTATGCTTTAATGACGATATCTATACTCTAGCAAGAGTTTGCAATGAGTATTGGAAAGATAAATATCCAGACATTGTGAATTTAATGAGAATGATTAACCTAATAAGTTGGTTTTGCTCTTACTTAGATAAACCAGTCAAATATAATATTGAATACTACACAACTATGCAGGATTATATGCGTAGTCTATCTTTTTAGAGCTATCGCCCCAATAAAAAAAATATTCTTGTGATAGGCCCTGTTCCTGATCAGAAATATAGTGAAATTATCTTTCTTATTCTTTCCCCGGACCCCGCTACTAAGAAAGATGTTCACTTCTTAAAATATCATATATAAGTAGGCGGAAACAGGGGAAGGGGCAGATTTATCCTGACGGGAGCAAGAGTAACAATACAGTTTATAATGCTACAGCAGCAGGTATAGTAAGCAGAATCATACGAAAAGAAAAAGGAGGGTACGAAATAACCATAACGGATGCATCGGATAGACGTCAAGTGGTTCATATTATCCCTCTAGGACCAGAACTTCTTGTTTCAGAAGGTGAATCTATCAAATTTGATAAGCCATTAACAAGTAATCCTAATGTGGGGGGATTTGGTCAGGGAGAAGCCGAAATAGTACTCCAAGATCCATTACGTGTCCAAGGCCTTTTGTTCATCTTGGCATCTGTTATTTTGGCACAAATATTTTTGGTTCTTAAAAAGAAACAGTTCGATAAGGTTCAATTGTCTGGAATGAATTTCTAGATTCGCGGATTTATCGACATCAAACTCGTAAAAAGAACCAAATTCTTTTTGACGATTATGTATGATCACTTGAAAGTAAAAATTTCTTATTTTTGAATTGCTATTAACAAAGTTACTGAAAATTAAAAATACTTACATCATAGTATAAATATAAAAAAAAAAATTATTGTAGGCGTATAATGACCATATCCGTATACTATTTTTTTAGGGTTTGTCGTATCACCGAGTCCCCGTCGTATCACACCCCTATTGCATATCCATATCTATGCTTCCTAACTAGGAATACTTTTGATTTATGGCAAACATAGAGTAATGAAACGTTCCAAATTCAATTCACAATATCTAGCACCTCATTAATGCAACAAGCTAATTTTTAAATTTCGTTCTGGTACAAAACAAACTAGAAAAAGATTATTATGTTGCAAATACCTCACTTCTTCGACAAGATATTTCGTGAATACTTTGCTTCTTGGGAAAGATAATCCTGACTCCTATGTACTAAGGGCAACAAGAGATCATATGTTTGCTCGTGTTATGAAACATAAGAAGCAAAAAAAATGAAAAAATGATTGAAAAAATAATACATAATCACCACATCACTACAAGAATCAATAAGGCTTAGACATTCTACTGTTAGAAGTTGATAACTCTGTAGAATCCAGTGCCTAGACTAGAAAATGAAGTGTAAATAACTAATACTTCTACTATAAGAAATAGGTCCATGTTATTTTGAATTAAATGTAGCCTCTCTACTCCCATCTCAGAAGAAGAAGGAGAGTCCCCAAAAACCAGACAAATAAATAATTTTATCTCTCTGTTCCCCTTTCCATCCCTACCCCATATGCGCACAGGCACGCAACAAAAGAAACTGGAATTAGATTACCTCAGGGATATAGCTAGTAACAGCTGATCCATCCAAATTCAGAGTTTGAGCTAAAACCATTCTATATTTCTCCCCTATATGCATAGGATATAAATCTGAGTTCACATCTAGCTGCATGTACATGTCCTCCTCCTCACTCTGTGCTTCAATGCGAGAAACTGGAGAACCAAGAACCACACTTGGGAAATTGTTAGCTTAAATATTAAGATAGTTGAGTAGAACAAAAAATAACAAAGGCACACCCATTATAGCATCAAAATTAAGCACAAAATAGCAAGGCGGAAGAGGAATTGATCTCATACTGTTGACTACCTTAAAAAGGCATCACTATAGCATCCAACCAAAATTAAACAAGCAAGTCAAAATATTTCCCACACCATTACTAGATGCTGCCTCGATCCTGTGTTTTGATCATTATATATCTAAGTATACACATAGGGCAAGCATCTTTCTCATCTTGTCTAGACCTCATAACTAAATAGTGCTCATGTTTTGACATAAAAGAGTAAAGCTAGTGAGACCTAAAAATTGACTAAATACCCAAACCTATAACCTAATGATGTGTCCAATGGCATGGTCCAAGAACATTATTTTCACTATAACTGTTGTACATTCGTATTGGGTCTATATGAGCTTCCTATCAAAAATTAAGTCTATATCAGCTGACTCATGATTAGGTCAGTGGATCAGATCCAATTAATAGACCCCATTACTCGAATGGAAATTAATAAAACTCCATCCTTCAAGGAGAGTCTAATTAAAGTAGAAACAATTTCTAGTAAAGAAATAATAACAAAGCAAGCGCCGTATCATTGTTCCCCCCAGAGGCTGAAAGCATGTATAACCACATGTGTACCTTTATCATATTTTTTGCCATCTGCGTCCACTCGATCAACCTTAACAATATCATCAAGGTGAAGTTCAACCATCCTCACCCCTATTTTATCTCTGAAAAGCAAATGACCCCTAAGACAGTAAAAATGAAAAGCGAAGGACAAGTTAGATAATGGCAGCAATCAGGATATTCAGTGGCATGTATAATTTAAATGCAAAAAAATGAATTACAAAAGAAATAAAAAAGACAGAAAAACTATGAGCTAACACAAATCTCTTTTAGCTTCAGGGGATATAACTGCATATCCTCAAAGATTCTGCAGAAGATATAACTCTGAACACGTTGGGACAAGAACAACCCCTTCAACAAATATTATCATTTTTGCCTTTCATGTCGAACCATCATTTTAACAAGAATTTAGCTTTGATCTGATGCTTGAAACACTGATCTCGGGGTAACAAAGAAACACGAAGAAAAGGAAAAAAAGATCACACAAAATTTCTAAAGCAAAATCAATGAATCAAGATTCTCCAGCAATGTCGATTGTAATTGTTCGTACACATCAAACTTCTTGGAAGATACAGTGTTTCAGGAGAGAGAAAGAGAGAGAGAGAGATCACCTGTGACGATTAACCTCCAGGAACTTACAGGAGCTAGGAGCTAGAGACAGGGGGGGTTTCGAGGGTTTAAAGCTTAGTGGTTCAGAGAATTCAGAGATGGGTCGGGTTTCCAATACCGGATCAGAAGCACAACCCAAGATTATGTAGACTTGCAACCCGAATGTCAAATTTCTCTAGTGTTTGTTAATATCAACAAAATAAAAAA
>CM042189.1:5447661-5514674 GCA_023539305.1 Ilex asprella
CACGAACGAAGAGAGCAATTTCTTCCTCTTTGACCCCCAAAAGAGTACCAATTATCTCACGTGAAGTAGATCCTAAACACTCGTTTCCTCACCCAAATCAACCAAACTTCGAAGCTTACAGTCCTTCTCTGTGATCTCTATCGTAGAGCTTCCAGATCATAGCATCATCACCAATTCCAAGGCCATGGGACAAGTTATAGAAAAATTCCAAGGTACACTAAGATTCACTTCAACCCAATCTCTCTCTCTTGCTCTCTTTTTTTTTAGTATATCGCAATTTTGTTTCGAATTTAAAAGCAGAAAATGGTGGTTCTGCAATCTGCATTAAAGTCTTTTGGCATGCATTTGTTTGGTTTTCAAATTGTGGGTGATATGAATTTTACTGTTGTGAAATTGGGTTCGTTTTTTAGTTTCCTTTGGTGTTCGTATTTGGGACATAATCAATCATTATATGTAAGTCAAGTGTATCTAGAGGGCCGTGAGATGCATGGAATGAGATAATTAAATATTTAAAAAATCTAGAAAATAAGTATTCGGGGAGAGAAGAATTCTTAAGGCCTCTCATCCAAAAAATGATTGTTTTCTATATATATAGATACGGTAAAAAAATTCTTTTTGAATTGTGTAACTCTTGTAGCCAAGGTTAGCGTTTGGCCTAATTATCACCACAGCCGCGGTTGGACCATAACAGGGGCAGATCCAGGAATTTGCCCAAGGGGAGACAAAATATATAAAAATTCAGGACTAAATTGATATATGAAACCCAGGACTATAAGGTCGTGGGTTTGAGCCTCGTTGTCCCCCTGCCCTGTAATAGTGTTTGACCAAAAAAAAAACTCTTGTAGTCAACAACAACTTCAAATTGTGGAACTATTGAAGCAGTATGCTCATGTAATCAGCAGTTTCATGTTTGGGAACAATTGGAGGAGTAGTTTGTTTACAATTCTTGTTCTCTCTTAGTTTATTGAGCTCCTGAATGTGGATGCTTTTTCATTTAGTTGTATATGTAAATTATCCTCAATTTATTAGAATCTGACAGATCGAAAGTGCATACCCTTTTATCGCTGTTTGAATCCGTGTATAAGATGTGAAAGCATCTTAAAGGTTCATCACTCATCAGTAATCTTTGTTATCTTGAAGGCATAGTGTGGCGGTTTTAAGATTGTTTTAATCTTTTTGTTCTTTCCAAGCTTGCCTTGAAAATAAATACCACTTTTCAAATGTGAAAATTTGGGCATCTAAAAGGATAATGATATCCATGTAATGTGAAACATCATGGTAGACTTTTGCGTGAATTTTTTCCTATGGAAGAAAGTTAGATTGCTTTTGGACATACTACTTATTGAAAATATAGAACATCAAAAAGAGGGTAATGTTGAATTAGGTAAATGAAATTGAACCTTTTTCAGTTACTTTCTTTAAGCTTATGGTTTTAGCAATCAGCCAGATCATAATTCCAACTGTATATCGACTTTGTCCATTCAGTCCATTAATAGCGCAAAAATTTGTGGAGTTGTTTTGTTTACATGTACTTGGATAATGCTACACTAATTAAAATATGCGACCATCAAAGACCAAATGATGTGTCACATGTTAAGTAAAGCTTGAATTTTAAATGAATAAAAATGGGACAAAAAAATATCATTATTGCAGTATCACATCTTTTGGTTCCTGTTTTTGGTCCCATTTTTTCGGTCAGTGTAGCATTATCCCCTGTACTTACTAGAAATGCAAACTAACTAAGATTCATAGTCCTTTCAAGCTCGTGGATTTATGATATGATTCCATCCTCCCACCTCTGATCCCGCCTTTTTTCTATACATAAAACTTCTTTTTCTGAAAATTTCCAGGTCTGCAATTAATATGTTTTGCTACTTAATCTTTGTTCCACAAATTTCCTTTTGAATATCACCAGTAAACTGTGAGTTTCCTAATAACAGCATAGATTTTCTCTTATCCTAATAATAGATTTGCTTCTTTTTCTAGCCTGTTCTGTAGAATGAACAAGTGAAAGTACGAAGGATGAGAGGAAAAGGGGAGGGATACATTAAATTCTCTTTGTTTGGTAGGAGGAAAAGGGAAGAGAGGAAAAAAGGGACAAGGGAAGCACCTTTCCTATGGGCCCTCCACATTCTGCCCTCCCACTTTTGAGAGGAAAGGAGAGAAAGGAAGGGACCACTTTTTTACCTTTTCATTCTGTAAACAACACTCTTCTGTCTATGCATGAGGATGTTGTGATATAACATAATCGCCTTTCCTTCCGTCTCTCTTTACTGCCAAACATAGCCACAAAAACAAGTTCCCTTTACTGGGATACCTGTTATACTCTTCCACCATTCTTTTACCCAACTGACAATTATTGCTTCCCACCAATCCCTTTGTCATTTGCTCTCTATGGACATCTTGGTTGGTTAAATTCTTTTTAGTTCTTTATTAGAATTTGAAAGCACCTTTTCGTTTCTTTGGAAGATTCGTGGGAGTTATTATTTTTGGAACTGTCATTAGCCATTTAGATGCTTGCTCTTAGCTAGATGTTAAACTTAGTTTGCCATGTTGTATTCCTTGATGAGGGGCAATTAAACAGAGATTTTGTTTCTGTTTCGGTGAATTGACCTCTCCTCAATTAAAAAGTCTCTCTTTTCAACTGTAAAGTAGCTCTTTGGGTAGCATAACACATGAGTTCGGCGCTCATACTCTCACTTGAAAATCTGATTCGATAAAGTCCCATGGCTGGCTGGCTGGAATTTAACTCTTAGTTTCTATAGACTTTGTAGTACAAGCGATGATGCAACTTGTTTAGAGTAGACTCTGGGATGCATTGATTAAAAATGTCCTTGTAACAGAATACACTGTATTTTCATTGAAACTCGTCATGTGTGTTGGAATAGGGGAATTGAATAAACTATGAGAACACTGCAATTATTTGAAACACCGACTTGGTTCGCTGAGCTGATGATATGGATTATGTGATTCCTAGGAGATGACCAATGTTGCGCTGGAGGGTAAAAGGTTTTTCCAGTCCGTCATAGTTGTGGGTTGAGAAACAATTTATTCTGACACTAATTTTATTTTGGTGGTTGATGATATGCAAGCATAGTTGGACTTGGTAATTCCTTTTGTTTGTAGGACATTGCAACTGTGTCTGGTTTCTGGTGTTGTTTATGAGTGATTTATTTTGGCTGGTTTGTGTCCTTTGAATTACGGGTGGACAAATGGACCAAATTCCCTTCAAGGTTAATTCAGACCAATGAACCTAACCATTGGATAATTCCTTTGCTATTATTGGACTTCTTTGCTTGCATCCTGAACTTAAAAGTTTTGTGCATGCTGCTGCAATGCGTAGTTAGTTCGCTACATCGTGAATCTAGATTTTTTTGAGTCATTGGTTTATTCTTTAATGCTACGAACTTAATTGATTAATACAGTTTTTGAGGCAGGCTGCTGTCATGCATCTTTGATAATCTTTCTCCTTGTACAGGAAAGCAGTGGAGACAAAAACAAATTCGAAAGATAACGGACAAGGTTTTTGATCATTTCAAGAACGAAACAGGAAGGGCTAATTTGACCTTTGAAGATCTATATATTGCTGTGCTACTTGTGTACAAGTAAGAAGTTTTACACCTCGTGTTGCACCCCTTAAAAAAAAAGTAAGAAGTTTTACCCATTTTATGTACTAGGTTTGTTTAAATACTGAAAACTCGTTAATCAATGATTTTTTATTGTTTCTGTTGACATAATATTCTTGAGAAGTCTATTTATGTTCTTGATGTAGTGATATCAACAAGCGATTGCCTGGGCCTCATTTTGATCCACCCTCGAAGGAGCAAGTCAAAACTATGATGCTGGTATTTTTTATTATCTAATTTATTGCTTGAAGCCTTTAATAGTTCCAGCAGTTCCAGGGTGATAGTACAATGATATAAGAAATAATGGGCATATTGTGATCTACTTTAGTTCTGGAATTGTCAAAGTGGTGCTGGTGGTTCCACCAAAAAAAGGACCAAAAGAAAGGAAAATAAAATAAAAGTATTATAGAAAGAATATTTTTTTGAGCACATTTCCTGCTTATAGACATTTTTGTTGACAACCTTGAATTGCATTCATGTTGCCTAATTTCAAAAGTTGGAGTGGACATGGAATCAACCTCAGGAAACGAGAGTCATTTTCAGGGTGTTTGAGCATAAAATAAAATTTCAGACAGATGGACAGATATCACCATGAATATTGAAGGAAATTGACGTAGTTTATATGCTATTTGGATCGTGAGTCTCTTTGGTACATGATACGTGTACGAGTATGCGGGACAACACTTTCTTAGGTACGTTGTACGGTAGGCGGGGGCTTAGCTTGTATGCTATTTTGGATCACAATTCGTTGTGGAGCTCTTAGCTAGATTGTTTTCACTACTATATAACATTATATATCATAGAACATCCATAAACACTATGTCAATTGTCATTTATCTTACATTTGTGCTTAATTTTCTATTATCTAAAATAATATATAATTATAATTTTATATATATGTAATCAATTAGTATGTATTTTATATTGTGCTACATGTTCCAAATCGAATTGATTTAGGATTAATATTACAATTTGGGATGATACATTTTGGTGATCTGGATCGCGAACCCACCCCATTTGGGATCGATGTACCTAGATCGTAGGTTAAGGGTTTAGTGAATTCTAGTAACTAACTTTATACAGGGCAAGATGCCGTTGTGTCCAATTGATGTTCAATAAGACAAGTGGTTTTCCTCATGTGCTGTTAATAAGAGAACAGACAAATTATATCTAATGTACAACCCAATAGGCTGATTTTATGTCCATGATATGTCCACATATCCATATGTTGCCACAGTATAGACATTTTTTCTTGTGCATGTGTATTTTCTTGGCAGTGTTACAGATTGGAACTTCACTATACCAAACTGAACACCCAAATCCTTCGTCACACCATTTCAGTTAACCTCATTTATAATGTTTGTTAGAGAGTTTTGCTCGGTCCATATTTATCCTTTCATGACACAAGCAGATTGATTTGTAATTTTGAATGAAGGCAAGGCTTCTGAGCTTTTTAGTTGGTGACCATGAGGTCCTGTGGGATCAGTATATTCCATTCCATAGTTTCTGAACACATCTTATCGCTCTAAATATCTACAATGGAAGCAACCATACCTAGTGTTTGAGTCTTGTTCATTGAGATGTGGGCTGCCTTAGATTCAATTTGAATGCTTATACATCTGCTGAAGAACACTCAAGCTGTCTAAATGTTTAAAATGGAAGCAACCATGGTCCATGTGAAGAGTTTTACACTTCTTCATTTAGGTGCATACTGAGCTTGTGTTGGGGCTGCTGATAGCTCCCATGACTAGGGAAGACAACTATTTCCTCTAATAGTTTGATTATCATTGCTGCTTACATTTCTACATAATTCACCATCATTATTGAGGCAGACTATCGTGCTACCCTTTTCCTTAAGAATTTAGAAATTCGGACTAGTGATTGATATGATGGTCATTTTTTATGCAGGATTGTGACTTAAACCTTGATGGAGAACTGGATTGTGAAGAATTTGTGCGGTTTATGCAACAGTTAACAGCAGATACATTTGTCATTGTTAGCCAGGGACTGATCATCACTTTGGCTGTAGCACCGACAGTTGCTCTGCTGACGAAGAGGTCAACAGAGGGTATTCCAGTCGTCGGGAAGGTGGTGCAGAAGTTGCCCACTTCAGTTTATGCATCCCTTGTGACCCTTGCAATTGTGTTGTTCCAGCAATCAGGCCAGGGTGTGGATTAGAAGCTTTGTTCCTTTCAATTTGGGTTTCTCCACAGTGTACATAATAAGATAGCTTTATGATATATTGCATGCTAGCAACTCGAACATGTGGACCAGGTATTCGCCTCAGACATCAGGAAAGACATAGACTTCGATTGTAATAAGGAGATAAAATTCTATGTAAACTCGTGTTGTATGCCATTCGTGTTTGATTGTCCATATCTGAAATTTTCTTTCATGGGGTTGCAGTCACAGGAAGAAATAGCTTGAAACCTGCTTTCACCTGTTGATTGAGATTTTTCTCAACTGTCTTTGTGGTGGATAGTGTGACAAAGGATTGTCAGTTTTCAAAATGAGCTCAAAGACTATTTTGTATCTCGGTATTGGGAAAAGAAGTCCGTTCCGGATCTTTGATAAAAAAAAAACACTTGCTATCCGTGGAAAGACTAAGCTCGGACTGAAGTACTATAACTAGTGAGTATTTCTATTTCTTTATTAGCAAATGATCAATCTTGTCAAGTAACCATTTTGAATGGATGTACAAGATTTAACGAAACTGACTTAAATTTTAACTAAAAAACTAAGAACATGTGCACGAGATAGCAAATATTAATGGCAGAAAATCAAAGTGAGAATTCGGGACCAGAATGCAATAGGGTCTTCAAGTCCCACACTCGATTCTCGAGATTCATGGGCCATCTTGAAAAGATCTTGGATCTAAACCTTCGCATTTACTCTCCCTTGGAGGATGAACCACGCCTTCACTATTGCTCTCCCTCCAAAAATTCCGGAACAGAGTTCATATGTTAATGAAAAAATTAAATTCAGTGATGCCACATCGATGGGTTTTGTCCAAGTTCATTCCATATACATAGAAATGGTATTATATACCATGGTCTTGAAACAAGTCAGCATAACAGTATAAGCCTGCATCATTGTGAGACCAACTGAGAGCCCTCGCTCAACGGATCAAAGATATGCCGGGATAACAGGCTGATAACTCCCAAAAGCTCTTATCAACGGAGTCAACAGTCTAAAATGAGTGTGTATCTATATAACGTAAGACCCTTCTCTACCTGGGCATTGTGGGGAGGCCTATTGGATCGTTGGCTCGTTAGACTGTTGGCTTCAACAATCGCCATACAGACTAACTGCTCCAAATGGGTAAATAGAAAAACCATCTACAAAATCTGTGAAATTCACTGGCAGTGTATTTGGACATTTTCTCAGAGGATATCTCTACCTATCTAAAAATACAAGTTGGGCAGCCTCAAAACCAGACATTTCAAACACTATAACTGTATAGTCAAAGATTGACATGAAGAATCATACGAAAAGGGAGAAGGTGCTGTGAATATTATGTTGTAAATCATGGACTGCTCCCAACCTTGCATTGTATGTGTGAACACTTAACCAGATACTATGAAAGAAAAATTTATTGAACTGTACCAGATAATGAACAAAAGCCAAGACAAGTACTACTCATCCATACCAGCCAGTTGAAGACAACGAACGCATAACTGATTTTGCATTAAAAGCACTAATTCATAACTGAGATTTCTTTTAGACAATACAAGAAAGCAAACCATGCCCAGGGGTGTCTGGGAAGATGTCTTCCCAATGATTCTAATTGTGAAACCTACTTATCATTTTGGCGTCATTTTTCTGCAGAACCTACCCTACAATATCGTCACTACAATAGAGTTTAACCACCAAGTTCAGGATGGATTGGTGTGGTTCCTTTACGCCTAGGAAACCAAAATATCGAACCATGAACCAAGAAAGGCATGAGAAAAGCAACACAAAGTCAACTATCACGGAGCATTCATGTGTATAAGCCAAGCTCCGATCCTGTTTGTGGAAAACGAACTACAAAAAACATATTTGTAAAATGTGATGCCTTCGGGTTTTTTTTAACCTGTTTGCATATGAAAAGTGATTATAAACCAGATTACCGAAAAATCTACTCAAGAATTTACAATCTCCAAATCCACATACAAGCTGATTCAAATGAAATCCTCAAGGAGTATATGTACAAGACAGAACGGCAAACACATATCAAAGGTAAGAGGTCTCTTTCACATGTTCCCCATAACTAGATACCAACAAATACCATGGGCAAACTATGAAGTAGGCCTAGTATATCAAGATGAATTCAACTTTTGTAACTTAGCTTTGGCAGTATCGATTTTTCCTGTCCAATAGTCACCAAGAACAAAAGAGAAGAAAATATATTACTAGGGTGAATAGCATAAAAAAAAAAGTGGAAATTTTGGCACACGCTAAACAGACTTCTTACTCTGTTCAAATGCTGTTGCTTTCTGCACAGTTGTACGGAAAAATATATTCCCGTTTATCTGATAGACCGCCTGTGGCCAAGTAACAAAATTATTTCTTTGTAATCAAAAGCAACTACGTCGATATTGTAGTCCTAAAACACTCTACATATCAATTGTAGCAAAAAATTACTATATAATGGACAAAACCGTATATTTAGGGAAGTGATCCTTTTTGCTATAGGCTCGCATCTAAAATGACATTAGCAATATTTGAATAAATGACACTACTAATTAATCATCTGGCAACGTTAAATTCCACAGCTTCTTCCCAACATTCGTGCTATGCATGTATAACCCACATGCAGGGGAGTGCCACATGTCACCTACTCAAATAACCAGAGCTTTCCAATTTATCAGAAAGCCTAGTGAAACTGAAGGTCATGTATGCGCACGCGCGCGCGTGTGTGTGTGTGTGTGAGTGTGAGAGAGAGAGAAATTAGAGAAGGCTGACTAATTTACAACGCAGTCTCTCCACTCCGCCTTTTTCTTCTCTCTCTCCTTGCCAAGCAAATTAAAGGGAACTTCGTAATATTTATATATATGGTCAGCCATTCAATTTGCATACAACACCACCACCCCCAAATAGTATGACATACAGTAGTCAACAGTTCATTTGTAGTTCATTTGTCTTGGCATTGTGAAGCATTCAAATGAAAAATAGTTCATAAACTGCCACAAGGCATTATCGTATTAACACGTACCATGAACAATCAAGCTGAAGGTTTGCAACAAACTAAGAAGCCATGAAAATATAGCTAACATCCACCTGACTTCAAAAACTCATTAACTAAATAGTCAATCCTACAAAGGCAGAATACTCACCCACTCTACATCATGATAGTCATCTCCTTCCACAACATACATATATATGGACGAGAACCATATTCCTTTTTATTTAGGAAAGTTTTCCCAATTCAATGAAGATATTAACCGCAATTGTTGGTAAAAAAAGCATGTGTCCAAAGGAAGTGAATTTTAATCATTAAATGAGGATGAAAGGTGGCAATGCTCAACAAATAAATTTTGGAATTCTAGTATCATTGATACACCCTCTCCCTGCCCAAGGGAAGAGTTATGCCCAATGTCTGCTCCCGAGCAAGATTTCATTGATTCCATCTTCCTTTTAGTGAGACTATTTCAATTCTAGTCAATCATAATATAAATGAAACAGGCCATTTGACAAGGATATTCTGATGTATATTGTTTCAAATATCACTCCTGAGTTACAATGTATTGCATCTATACAAAGAAATAAATAATATTTCCTCATATGACATCCATTCCATTGTGTGTGTGTGTGTGTGTGTGTTGCGAAAGAGGATGACTGGCTGAACATAAGTTACATAATGGGGTATCTCCCTCCCACACCATAAAGCCCTCTGACCCAGATGAGGGCGGAATTTAGCCCAGGTTCTATGGTACACCTACCAAAAGACTGCCAGTTAAACTAATCTGACTTATCAATCCATGCTGCGTGAAATGTGAACAACATTGGTCTTGTCAAAAAATTCTAATCTTGCTCCAAGAGGACCTTTAGTTCACTGCTATTTATTTACTTATCAATTCTATATTGCATGAAATGTGAACAAACATTAATCCTATCAGGAACTTGTAACCTTACTCCAATTTTGACCTTTAGCATCAATTCAATTCAAGGATCAAAATATCATCTCGGCGCATTGTGTTTCAAAAATATAATGGAAATGAATAAAAAATTTGAAAATTTATTTTCAAAACATTTCAAATCATTGGTCTAAACATCCTGAAACACCTTGAAATATTTCAAAACATTAGTAAAAACATACTGAAACATCTTGAAACAACTCGAGTCATTCGAAATACCTCAAAAAGAAACGATATTTTGATCCTAGATTCAGTTCATATTTACATATTCTAACCTAAACCACAGAGTGGGAAAAAAATGAATATCTGCCCTGACCGGCACACATTGGCCAGAGAGCCTCAATATCTCACCTAATATTAATACAATCTGAAGTAATAAATTCCCAAATGATACAAGTTAGATTCATAATTGAAAAATCAACTAAAAAACCATGCATAAGGATGTAATATCTGTGTGGGTATGTGTACTGCATGCTTACATAAGTAAAATTTAGGCACACAAACATTGACAGACATTATAACAGGAAAAGAAAGGAGCTTTGGAAGTTAATTTACGCACCCGAGAGGAAGGAAGATTATTGAGCTCCGCTATAGCAACCTCGTGGCTCCTTATCTGGGTTAGTACAACCCAACTCCAATTTCATCAGCAGCATAATCTAATAAAAATATTCACAGAGAGAGAGAGAGAGAGAGAGAGTTGGAACCTGTTTTCTGAGATCCCTGTCAGAGTTTGAGGCAGTTGAGGCCTGCGATGGAGACGAAGGTGATGTTGCTGCCATCCCTCGCTCTCGCTCTCCCTCTCCCTCTCTCTTAAATTGGGCAGTGGGAAGAGAAGTGCGTTATAGTACCACAATCCCATTTTTTTAAGGCAGACTAGTTATTTTTCTAGCGAATTTCACTTTGAACCCTAAAAAATTTTAAATTTTTTATTTAATACTATTAAGATTAAATTTATTAACATTGCACCTTCAATTTCAATATATCAAAAAGGTTCCGATGTGGTCTTTTTGTTAGTCTTTCGTTAATTTTTTTATCAATGTCAAGGGGTAGATTTTTGACTAAAAAAATAACTAAATTTAATAGAAATGTCACATTACTATATTTTTAATTTTTAAGGGTATAAAGTAAAAAATTTCAAATCTTTAAATGTACAAAATATAAAAAATCCTATTTTTTCATATAGTTTGGATAATTTTAATTTTCTATGGTTAATGGCACTTTTAATCTCTAAAATATACATGTTCTATTAATTTGATTTTCATTGTATCAATATTATTAATTTAGTTTCTAGAGTAATGCTATTGGTACCTGATTGGGACAAAATTTTGGACATGGGCCGTTTCAGCCGTAAAGCCCAATAAGCCCAAGGCACTTAGCTCCCCCTATAGGCCTAAGGAAAGTATTCTTGTCCAAACCATGTAACGAACATCTGGACGCATCTCACCATGCCGCGCATCCCAAAGGATAGGGAGACCACCTTTGAAATCAAGGACAGACAGACCCGCCTGCTGGGAGTGGTGGTGTGGATCGTCCCAAGAACAATGGCTACCGTAGCGCCGGCTAGCAGAGCTTTCTTGCAGGATGAGGACAAAAGGTCCCCACAGAATCAATAAGCGATTAGGAGGAGTCGGTGGAAACCATAGAGCAAGGACTCATATAAATAAAACAGTGTTATCTTATCTAGAGGGGATCGAGTTGGTCCTGAGAGGGATCTTCATCTTGCGCACTACACCCTCGTAGCTTGGAGATAGCATAAGCGATACCTAACTCATTGTAAAGGCTCTGCGCCGTTCTCCCATTCCTCTATAATCATCAAAAATCAATATACAACTCAAAAGAGTAAGAGACTCTATTACAATGAATGTAACCTCAGTCCATCGGTTGGGGTGAACCACTTAACCTTTGTGTTTCCTTTCTATTTGATTTAGCTGTTCACTCTCACTATCTTGTCAAACCCATTAATCCCCCATTAACAGCTGAACTTGGGCGGTTAATTCCAAGACATCATCAGTATCTAATTTACTGACTTAATTCACCGTGATATTTGTATTCACTGTAGACCTCATCAAACATTAGAATTTGATGTTGATCCAATTATTCCTATGAATTCATATTATTTTGTCAAAAAATTAGGTCAAAATAGTATTATTATAATTTTTAAAGCATTCGGTCCGTGTTTAAATGAATCCTACATATTCAGACTATTAAAAAACTTAATGGACAGTCCAGTTAGGGATTGCTTGAATTAAATATTAATTAAATACTTTAAGAATTAAATTAATAAAATTCATATATTGATGACTAAATTGACAAAATGTGTATATTTTAATTGAATGAGGTAGTTCAAATTAATTTAAAATTTTTTATTGGAACTTAAATTCAAAATTTTGTATTTTAACTAAAATATAGTTAATTTTAGTACCATATCTAATTCGATGACAAAGGCCTCGTCTGGTAATGTTTCCGTTTTTCGTTTTTCAAAAACGAAAAACGAAAACCAGAAACGTATTTTTTTTTTGTTTTTGAAAATCGTTTCTCGTTTATCAAACGATGACAGAAACGAAAAACATAAACGGTTACCAAACGAGTTTTGTTCTCGTTTTCTCTAAATATCAAAATAAAAACAAAAAACGAAAAATTTAAACGTTACTAAACGGGCCAAAGCCATCTGTTTTCACATTGAATGAATTACATTTTTCCCACCCTATGTTTCATTTTCTTCACTGAAGTGTAGTGTAGACGCGATTATAGGTTGTTTTACTAGACTTTGCTTTTTGGCTTGACGGGAATCCAGTCCAGGGTTGATATCAAAAAGATTGTTTCATCATGATTTATATGTTATGATTCCGAGTTATAAAAATAGATCACTCGTTATTAATTCGAGAAGTTACAAAATTAGTTGTTGTACACAAGTGATTTAGTTGTATACATGTAACTGTTTTTCATTCGCGTCATACTTAAAAAGAATCGTGCATTAAACCGACCTTTTATTGAACCGACCTTTTATTGAAGGACTTTTAAAAGTAGATTTAAAAAAACATATTATTTTACACCCTTAGATTAAATGCCTCATATTACGCCTTCAATGTATTAAAAATGTTGTAATATAATCTTTCTTTTAGTTTTCGTTAGTCATTCTGTCAACATCAATAGAATAATTTTTGACAAATAAACAATCCAAGTTAAAAAAATGTCATATTACAACACTTTTAATATATTATCAATATAACATACAAAATCTAATCTTTTTATGTACAAAGTAAAAAAATCTTAAATCTTTCGGGCTGCAAAATAAAATCCTCCCAAATTATTAATCTACTTTTCTTCTCTTTGTGGGTGGTATTCACATTTAAATGACAAATGCTCATTGGACCATGCAACAAGTGAGACTTACCATAAAAATGGGTCCAAACCAAGGGATTAGTGGCAAGATAAGAGTGCAAAACAGAGATACATCTTTGCAAATACATTCATAAGGGCAATCAACTTAGATACACTAAATGTCGAATGACCCTTTGACACCATCCAGGCTCTCTCCTAGTGATAATCTGCCAAAACAAATGTATAAACAATAATAGAAGTTAGTTATGTAAATGCTTAGTGAAAAGAAAAAAAAAATTAGGGAAGAAAAGAAACCTGCATGGACATACCAAATAGACCAAACATGTATAAGAAGATGAAGGCAGACTAGAAAAGCTAAAGATGGAAGCAAACTATAAACCCAAAAACAAGAAAGAGAAAATAAAGCCACTAGTGTAGAGGTTTCCACTCTCATTTACAAAAGCATCACAATTTTATTATCATTTTAAAGACAATTACTCAGCTCAAGAAAGTATTTGTTAGGATGGAACTTCGTGTCCTTAACAATCAGTCTCAAGAGAAAACCCCAAAATCAAATTCCACCCCCCCCCCCTTTTTTCTCCTTCCTTTACACCTGAATTCCTACACTGACAATGATGGAGAAAAAGTTTCAAAAAACTTGCACATGAGACATCATTTTGGAGTTGTTCACATAACAATTAAGAATCAAACATATATGCAATAGAAAAAGCGTTATTCTTAAACTAAGCGTGGTCATTAGACATCCATGCTTGAACGTGAAGGGACAAACACAACAAACATGACATAACATCAACGTATTAACTAAACACAATACCATACTAACAGAATACTAAATGAAAGGTGTAACCAGCATACAGGATGACGTGGGATAACCTCCCAAAACACCAGGGCTGTGATCTCATGTTAACATATCTAATCCAAAACCAGTTGGGTATAAGTGAGATCCATAATGTTACTCTAGAAGGCTTTCTCGACTAGCAATGAGACAACATCTAACACAGTATATCTATCCTCCTCGGCCAAGGCCAAGATTTAAAAAAAATCAAATTTATATGCTAATCATGTGTTGCCAGCACTACGATAGCCAGTTTTCCTTTTTATCCTCATCAAAGTGTCAGCATCAGAGTACTTTCATGCCAAATATGCCAAAAAAACCCAGGGAAAAGGATCTCAAGCAGTAACCCTCTAAACTAAGAACCCTCCTATGAAAACCCAACTTGGTGATATAATGGTAATTCCCCAATTAAGTTCCTGATAACTGAGGTTGCAAGGAGGGGCAGATGATGTACACACCAAACAGTCAACACTTCAACAAAATTGTTATTTGAGATATTGCCACAATTCAAGAAAAGTTACATGTAGAACACAAACTGAGGCAAGTTGAGGGAAACTCGTCTAGATTATTTTATCCTAGGTGGTTATACTTAAATAAGACTGGTGAATGCACCAGTTCAAAGCAATGAAAAAGGAACAAAGCAAGGCACGTGACAATGGATTGTGGCAATGAGAAAAGAAATAAGAACACCACAAATTCATCCCCATATTAGGACCAAAAGGCTAGAAGGATTAGGGCAGCCAACCAAACCCAAAGTAGTTGATTAATTTCACTTTCAGTACAAAAGAGAACAATAAGTGAAATTATAAGTTAGAAGCTAACACTAGAAAGGCCACCAAGTCACCAACTAAAAAAACTCAAAGTGAGAGAGAGCAGACAAAAGAGAAGAATAAGTGAAATTATAAGTGAGAAGCCAACAGTAGAAAGGCCACCAAGTCACCAACTATACATCCACAGATATTCAAACACAAGATCCAAATGAAGCTATAACTGTCACCTATTAGAGCCTAGTACAGACGTGACTGACCCATGGTAGCTTTGGGTCAATGTGGAATTGTGGATGTCTGACAAGGAATGATGTGGCATCAAGGAGAATTCAGAGACAATACTCGAATGAGGTATCTTGCAGGAGTTGCCGAAGCAATTTGTGCTGAAAGTTCATCAAAACATGAAAACAATAATAATTCTGGCCCACGCAAGACACCTTCCCAGGATTGGTCTCATGATTTCTAAGCCTAAAGTGTATTGCAACTTAAGAATTGAGTTTATCTAAACCCAAATGCAGTCAAATCTGTTGCTCACTAGGCTGCCTGTATGCAAAGGCAAAAATTGCTTCCCTCATACGCAAGAACCCCGAAGATTAAAAATATAGGTATATTATAATCAGTGAATAATAGTTTGATACAGTAAATGGAAATAGATAAATATGAAAAAATAGAATGCGGCTGGATCATAAGTAACGCAGCAATCAACAGTGCTCATTCCTAAATCAAGCAGCCCAAGCAAGAGGTTCTATACTGGGTTGCTAGCACTTCGTAATTGTCCCCCAAAAGAAATATTTCTGGTCCATCGCCTCTCAAGAAAAGCACATTTAACAGGTTGCCTCTCCCTCTTGATAAAAAATACTAGTGAGAGGACCTATTGGTGAACTAAGGCAAAGAAGAAAATGTGACAATCTACTGTAGTGGCTTGCAGAACATTGTTCTAAAGAAAGTCCTAGCTGGCCCCCACCTGTCACAGCAAGGTCTATTGTCTGGTTTAAAATATCTGCAGCCTCAGACAAAGTAGCAATTGCATACATCCATTATTAGTGGCTCTACCAGGAGGTTAACGGTATTTATAACAGACTGCACTCAAGCTGTTTATGAGCAGTCTGGTTCATTCAGTAGTCCTAGTTACAATAGCAAAGCCTAAACAGCCGAACTCAACAAAAGTCATGCACAGTTACTAAGAGCCGATTAGCTGACTTCTTGTTGACCTCCATATTCACCATCTTAGTGTGGGGAGGCCATGAGGGTAATAGCTCATGTTAACTAAAACTAATAGGCACCGATCTCGTGACAAACATCCAATACTTACATAGATATTTTCCTTCCCTTTCATCACTAACACTTCAAACTGAAGCCATAGATCTAATTAACTCCTTCCTTGTACAGCCACTAGGCTTCAATACACAAGACTGAATCATCTAGTTGGCTTTCTAAAATCTTGCCCCTTGATTGCATTGTTAGGATCAACAAAAATCATTCCTGCGATTTTGCTCATATCTCTTGCCACTAACCATGTAATGAGTACAAACTTGAGCAGTCCTTGTTATATGGACAAATTGTAAGTGTGATGTATTTGGTGTGGTAAAAGCATGGCAGCAGTATCGTTATCTTACTGAATTTTAGGTCAACATGCATTTACCAACTAGACTACAGTCAGCATCTCCAAGCACCAGCTTCCCAAGCCCCAAAAACTTATTCATCCAAGAAATGGAAAATGGGAACCTAAATATTCATCAAATGCCAATATACAAAATACACTTTTTTACTACGCTTAAAAATGGTATGTCGAATCTCTGTCGGATATCTACAGTCAACAGTCTTTTGTTGCTATACTTGGTGATGCCAAACATAAGATTTCTGAAAGTTCAACATTGTTACCCACTACAGTCACTGTACTTCGAGAGAAACAACATATCCATCCCAGTAACGAACAATCAAATAAAGCTTATAATCATGATAAGGGAACACTCCCAACATGGTCAATATATCATCTCACAATTCATTGGCATCAAGTTTAATGACAATAACATAAAGCATTAACTTAGGAACACAATGCCATATCTTCAAATATCATAACTTGACCTGTGCATACAGTACTTGTACTCTTGATTCCTTGTATAATCTTTCTCTCCTTCTTCCAACTATTAACAAAACACAACCAGTCCACAAATTTAGGATCATTAAAATACATGGTATAAACGGGAGAAAAACATTAGTTCATCAGTCCCTCACCGGATCACTCTCGTAAATGAGCTCATAACAAGCCGGTGATAGGCATTTTAAAGCGCAGTTCTCCTTTGCTACTGTTGAAGACTTGCATTGCCTACCCCACAATCCACTTTCCAATACAATTGCACCCACAAAACAGCAATAAGATACAAGTAATCATACATATAAATCAATTTATCAATACAAACAAATCCCCACATATAAACACAAATCTATGACTCAGGATATTTATCAACAAGGAAATTCAGATTAGAATTCAAATATTTTCTTTCCAATCCAATGGTTGTAATTATAACGAAAGATATCGAAGATCAGAGAAATTATTAAAAATCCCAAAAAAAATTCCAGAATTTTCTCAGGAAACAAACAAAATTATGAAAAAAGATCATACCTTTCAATGTCTGCATAGCATTGGTTTTTCATTTCTCGAACTTCACTGTCCTTTAATATTTCCCAAAAGGAAACAAAACCCTAAACTTTAGAGAGAGATTGAAAAGAAAAACTCGATTAAAATTCTTGGAAATTTGAAAGCTTACAGAGATTGGGATGCGAGATTTTTTTGCGAGGACTTCATTAGAACACAAAAGAAGTGCCCAGAAGATGAACAACATTGATTTGTACAAATTACTCATCACCGAACAACAATAGATGATCAAATAAATTCTTTTTTCCTTTTACTTTTCTCTGCCTGATGAATCTGATTCCGTCTCGTAGTTCGATCAAGCAGCCTCCTCCTTCGTAGCTCTGTTCGAACCGTTTGGTAATTGGATTGATTCGGTAATCAATTTAATTCCATACAATTAAATTAAAATATAATACATCTTTATTTTAAGAAAATAATTGGATGAAAAAAAAACAACAATGTTATTATGACGTAATTTACTGATTTAATTTGTTGACCTATTTTATTATACCATTGGATTAGATGTGGGGGTTATCAAGTATTAAAATTTGTGCTGATCCAATAGTTCTATTACAGCCACATCATTATATCAATATTTTAAGTCCAAATAGTATTACTCAAAATATATATTCCGTGATATAACATTATTATTAAATTAGTTGTAAATCATGTCACACTTAGGAAATATAGTTTATACACCAATGTTATTATGACATAATTAAGGGATATAATTTGGTGACATAATGAATTATCGTAAATGAAATGATAGTGAGATGTATTTAATGATGAGTCTTATTCTAACATTAAATGAATTTACTATCATTTCATTTGTGACAACTCATTATATCTTTAAATTATATTCTTAAATTATGTCTCAATAGTATTGCTCGATGATATTGATGATGCACAAAATCGTCTTCGTACAAAATCAATAGTCAAAAGAATGATAATGTATAATTAAAAAGCAGTAAATAAGCAATCAATGACAATTAATGGTAAAACGGTAAATTTAGAGTTGACACCAAGATTTATAGTGGTTCGGTCCGGGTGACTAACGTCCACTTTCTTGAATGACAGCTTTGGCCGGCGATCTTTATTAATGTATCAAGGTACTCCGGAGAGTTTACAATGCTTAGAGAAAGTGTATGGGTGTATGAGATTCGGAGGCCTAGAGGTCTCAAGGAGGTGATCAACATTATGTTCTTCCATGTGGAGAGGGCTTACATTATATAGGTGTAATGAGGCGGTGAACACACTTTTGATAGGAGTAGACCTCTTTGGTAAGTATACTTAAGGTAGGAATAGATTTTTATCCCGTCATTTTCTCTCACGTGCTCCTATTTAGGAGGGCTCTCAGCTGGCATTAGACTTGATCGTCGTCTTGAACTCGGACTTGCATTGGAATGGGCTTGAACTCATATTAGAGTTGAGAGGCTGAAGCAAGAAAGAGAAGGAGACGCCCAAAGGGGCCAGCCCAAGCCAGCGCCCAAGGGAGCCAGCCTAGGCGGCGCCCAAGGGTGTCAGCCTAGGCGATGCCCAAGGGGGGTCCTAGGCAGCGTCCAAGGGGGGTCCTGGGCTCTTCTCGGTGCCTTCCTCTTAATGCCTTCTTTATCCATGAGTCGAACCAATCTCGATTTAGACTTTCTCCGATTGGTGAATTTTGATTGGACTCTCTCTTGGACTTTCTCGGTTTATCTTGATTGGGCTCGGCCCAGCTAAATTCGGGCTCGTCAGATATAAAGACCACCCCATCTGTAAATACAAAAGTCTTCTTCATGTAAAGGCATTGAAAAAATTGCAACACTATCTTCCTCTACAAGCAATATACAATTTTTCTAAAGAGTAAGAGATTCAATTAGAGTGGATTAACTAAGTTTTTATCTAATAAATGACTATAATATGTGTGTTCTTATTATGCTTAGCTCGTACTATAATCACAGATTTTATTGTAGTATTGGGTAGAGCTACCAAGCTCCATCTCCAATCATCTTCTTCTCCACTAAATCACTTTGCACACCACTGCTCATAAGCCTTAAGCTCTTCAACTTAAGCATCCCCTCACATTTCGAGTTCATGCGTCATCAATATAAACTCCACTTTCAATTTAATAACTATATTGGATCGGATTGAATATCCTCCCAATCCGAGGAACCAAACTAGTCCTTCTTTGGTCAAAGCCTAAACATATAAAAATAGTAGAAAATATTCAGTGTTTATAAGGTATCATATGACATTATCACGTGACGTCTAACCCAATAATAACTTGTCGCAATACCTATTTGTTAAACTCACAAGTGATTTTTCCAAGAGAGAATTGACAATTTGACATTAACTGAAATTAATTGGGAATGTACAATCTATTTAATAAAATACATAGCAATTTAAATTTTTATCTTTTACATATTTTTCTTCCAAAAATATCATATCATTCATTTCTATCACATGTTTAATTATTTAATATTTGATTAATTTATAGTTTAACATAATTTTTATTTCAGACATTGTCCTTACATGATAATAGACACATATTGAAAAAAAAAATTGTGGGGTTATATATTTTAAGATAATTTTGTAGATATATTTTTTTTAAATAATGGGTAAAAATTAATTTTAGATGATGTAATCAAAGAAAAGAAGAAAAAAAAATTACTTGCTTTTTAATTTAGAGAACTAATATGTAAATTTAATCCATTACTGAGTGCAATGCTAAATTCTCAATTCGACAAAATTTTGTCTCGATGTTTTTTTGGGTCAACTACATAAATCATGTTCGCCATTAAACTCTATCAAGGACAATGATTTCAATTAAACTATAGGTTATCATATCTTTTTTTTTTACAATTTCATTTAACATTAATTTTGTTATTCCTCTACCCTACATTTACCTTCAATAGTTATCATATCACTCTTTCTCACTAGTGTCATAGGAAATCGTCTATAAATATGTTCAAACCACCTAAGTCAATTCTTCCTTAATTTATCTCCAATTTTATCTTTCCTGGCCTTGCACACAATTATTTTAACATTCTCATTTATGTCACACACAACATTTGAACATATTGTTTCTTAATTATCTAACACTTAGTACTGTAAAGCGCAGCAGGTCTTATAGTCGTTATATAGATTTTTCCTTTTAATTTAAGGGATATACGTATATCACACAATACGCCAAATGCATTCTTCCATTTAGTCCATCTAGCATTAATTTTATGCCTAACATCGTTGTTAATCCCATACTCTCTATGAATAATAGACCTTAAATATTTAACATGTTCATTTTTTTGGTATCTCTCGATCTTCAATTTTCACTACTTCTTGAGTTCAATTTATTCTTTTGCTAAAGTTACATTTCATGCACTTACTGCTAAAGTTACATTTCATGCACTTATTTTTAGTCCTACGTATCCTAAATCCTTTATATTCGAAGATTTCTCGCCAACTTTTTAGTTTATTATTAATTCTTTCTTTATTTTCATCAATTAGTACTATATCATCCGCAAGTAATATACACAATGGGAGCTCATCCTGAATGTACCTAGTCAATTCATCCATAGCCAAACCGAAAAGATAAGGATTTAAAGCAGAATTCTGATACAAAACTACAATAATTAAAAATTTCCTAGTTTTTATTGTCGTTGTTCTCACTAAAGTCACTCCATCTTCATATATATCTTTAATAAGATCAATATACTAAAGTCAATGCTAAATTATATCCCCAAATTGATTTTAAACAGTATTTTCCTTAGATTGGCATTGAAACCCTTCTACTGAGATGACTTACTACTAATTTCAGTGTTAACTACAAAATAATAATAATAATAATAATTCATATCCAAACATAACATTTTGACAAAACAATTCACATGTTTTTTTCTTGAAATTAAATCCTAAAAATGAGGAATGCTAACAAATTTTGCCACGTGAGACAACTATGGCCGTCACAATTCATTGACCGTGTTAAATTAAAGCTCGTGTTATTTCTCACAACAACGTCGTTTGACAATCAATTTAACAGCAAAGGATCAACAGCCGGTCAATTAGCTCTCTCTCTCTCTCTTTCAAAACAAGATGTGTAACATTTGTTGTCAATCATTCTGAATGAACATCACCATTCTACCTCCGTTTTCCACGCTCTTTTGTTTCTGTTTTGGATCTGTCCATCATAATATTGTTGTTTTGCTGCAACAACCCTACGAGGAAAAGAGAGAGAGAGAAACAGAAGTTGTTGAATTTAAGGATTTATAGCAAACTCAAACCACCATGGAAGGAAGATAAAGATCAGAAGAGAGAGAAAGAAGGAGATACTCTTGTATTTTCCCAACTCAAACCACCATGGAGGGAGGAAGATAAAGAGCAAGGAAAGAAGAAGAAGAAGAAGAAGAGAGAGACAAAGAGAGGATAATTAGAGAGAGAGAGATTGTAAGGACAATATCAATGGAGGAGGAAAGAGAAGGAGATATTAGAGTCCCTCTCATCTCCGCCCTATTCTGCCTGTTTGTAATCTCCGGTGGAGTCTTCCTTGTCGTCTACGTCTACGTTCCCAACCTTTCTGAGCCATGGTATCCCATGGCTGCATTCTTATTAATAGGCTCGCCATGGATTTTCTGGTTCCTAACCTACCTCTACACCTGTATCAAAGCTTGTTTCCGCCGCACCCACGTCGAGGACCGCCAGATTTCCCGGCGTGGCAGCCTTGCAACACCACCAACACCAAAGACCGCCAACACGCCGGTACTGCCATGCAATGATGAACCGCCTGAGAATTCTCCTAAAGACGGACGGCACGTGCACTTTGGGGAGGCGGCGGCGGTGGTGGTGAAAGGTGAGGACAGTGGAAACCAGAATGGAGAACATGGCGGAGGAGAAGAGTCGTCGGTGAATTATCTCCTCCAAGGAATGTGAAATTTCCATTAAAAACTTCTTTATGAATTTCAGCTTGACAATATTGCAAACAAAAAATGGGTATTTATTTTCTTCACATTTTCTTTGTATCATTATAAAATTTACAATTTTTCTAATCGAATTACAACAAAATAGAGTTGTTTGGTATCAATCCTTAACATCTAGGGTCGATCTTCAAATGTTTTTGTCAAAATTTAACATCATTTATCTGTAACTTGATCTGAAAAATTATAAATTTTGGTACGATATTTCTTTCTATACCGTGATGATCTTACCCATAAATTACATGTTAATGCTGGTTACACCATGGATATGAGATATGCATTTTCGTGAGAGGAATGAAAGTTGTTGTCCAGATCTAGATTCTCTCTATTATATTTTTACTCGATTATATTCGATAGTAGAACGTTATTTTATATATGAATGAGTGTCTCATATATAAATAATGGGTTTCACGTGAATACTTAATTGGTGATTTACGATTGAGTAAAATTGTGTAAAGAAAATAATAGAGGATCTCAAATCCCCGATGTCCTGTCAACTGAAGGGAAAATTCTCGACAAATTTGGAGGGTGATTTGCGAACCAAAACCTTTTGATTTTTATATGTTGAAAATATTTTCATGATAAAAAACCGTCTTAATCAGATGTCTTTTGGACTAGTGATTGTTACAAACATTTGAGATTTATAGTTATACTTTGTATTAAAATCTATGAACACTGCATTTGATTTTAGAGTCTTTGAGACTTATATTTTCTCTTCTTCATTTTCCCCCGTTTTTTCCAAAAAAAACTGCATGTTTTGATCACTTTGTTGAATATTAGCATTCCCTTAGAATCAATCTTCATCATGTATTGTGATTGCAAACAAGGTTTTCACTTCTTTTTTTCTCTGGGTTATTCTACTGTACTGATTTAAAAAATAATTACCGTACCCGATATATATTATTTTTAATGAGTAAATTACATTTTTTAAAGATAATGTTATAACTCCTTAGAAGAAATTCATAATCAATCATGAACTTCCTCTTAAAGTTATAACTTAACTTTTAAAAGTTAAAATTTTCACGATCAATCATAATATTTGAGATCGATCATGCCATCTTTCGTGTCATGTTTTTTTATGCTTAAACTAATTGGATTTTTAATCTTGCATGACAGAACTTTCCATGTTTATAGATTAGGCATTTACGGGGCTGCCTCACGAATTTGCCTAAGAAGGGACAAAATATGACGGAAAATAATTCAATAGTTGATAGAAAGAAAATTTTAAGTTTAAACACGAAAAAATGTATTAAAATTTAGGGCTAAGTTAATATATGAAACAATAAAATTAGTTTTCTTTTGGTCTAAACAAAATTTGAATAAAAAAATAGACTAAATATATAATTATTTAAAAAAAATAGGAGGGTAAATGTAACAAATTGAACATAATTATGGTCCAAAAACATTGCATAAATGAAAAAGATCCAAAATTGAGTGTGGCTCTTCCACTAGGCATTTAAATTTCTTTATATTGTTTGGATAGAATAATTTATATCTATATCTATATCTATCTATCTAAATAATAAATACCAAACAACAATAACACCCTTGTGTGACTTCTCAATTTTTTTTCCTAAAAATGGCAGTTTCACTTCTTCCTATGTTCCATACACCATGAATGCTAAAATAAATTACACTAAACTAACTAATACTACACTGACCAAATTTTGAGATCAAATTTGGAGCCCAAATGACATGGCAGCTGAGTTGACTTTCTTTATTTGGAATCTTGTCATTTGGGTCCCAATAAAAATTTCAAATAATATGCTGCCATGTCATTTGAGCTCTAAATTTAGTCCCAAAATTTGGCATTACTATTAAATCAAAGGAGGAACCAAATAAGCATGCACACCTTATTTTTTTTGAACAATGTTATATAACTGAAATCTGAAACTCAAATTTATATCTCAAATGAAAGGAGACAATTGGATCAGTGAGTTTCATTTAAAACAGTTGATGGGACTCACTCATCCAACGGTTCGTTTCATTTAGAATACAAATTTAAGTTTCAAATTTTGAATACAAAACATTACCCTTTCCTTATTCTTTTGTGAACTTCTCATATTTTTCTATTAATTATAAGAACTTTTCTTCTTCCTATGTATGAATACTACGTTAAACCACATTAAATGAGAGAAGACTCAAAGAAGCATGTGCACATTATAAATACTGCTTTTATTTTGAGGTCGGCATTGCAACTGCTAGAATATTTCACTATTATACACATAGTTTTTCTTCTAGGTGTCAATATTGTAGCCCTAGATACATGCTTATTGAATAATCTAAGTTCTGTAGTTGGTGATAATTTTGCTTCATGGTCAATATTTTTTGTGACCTTGTATAAACTTGGTGATGGTCCCATGATTACGTTTTCAAGCTCTTCTGCATATTTTATCCCTGATAATGTGACGGCAATGAATTTGTCGCTTTATGTTTTAGACCTAAATATTCAATTCTCTCAATGCTCTTTTTAAACCAAGAAGTTAATCATGATATCACCATGGATATGTTTGATATTGTTTATGTTTTGAGCACTAGAAATTCTTATGGATCAAAACCTTAAATTTATAGGAATAAGTATAAGACTGAAAGAAAATATTGTAGAGACATTTTGATATGGTTATAGGTTTAACCTTGTGATTCTTAAAACTAGATTAGTAGTGTTGTCTGATTTTACACTGTTATCTTGGTTTCTTGTATGGGACATTATGCTTATGATTTTGGGTCAATTTGACTTATTTTTCAGTTGGAATGTGACTTTGCATTATGTTTCAATATAAGAGTTTTGTAAATATTATTTAACCAAGAACACTTTCTTGTAAAAAAAAATTCTCTAAAATAATTCACATATTGAACACGTGTACACCTACTAGTAACATAAAAAAATTTATTATTTTGATCTAATTTAGCGACCTAAGCATTGTTCTAACCTAATAAGTACCTCTTTGGTCATTGTAATAACGTTATTAATTAGTATTTTGGACTTTACGCTATTAAAGCATTTTAATATTTGTCTCTATTGCAAAATGTTGATCATGTTTTTTTTCTAATATTTTTTCCCTGACGAAAAATTACTCATTATACAATAATAAGAGATTCACTTATATAAAATGGGTCCCACTTAAATCTAATAAAAGATGGCTTATAATTAAAAAAAACAAAGCTACTTCGCCTTAATTTCCTAATTTAATTTTTGACCTAATCATCCATAACTATTAGATTAATAGTATGTCCTAGTAGGGGTGTTCAATTTTTTAATTAGCATCAATTTCTTACCCTACCCGACCCTACCCAATCCTATTGAACGGTTAGCCGAAAAAATCGGGTAGGAATGCAGAAGAATTTTTGATCTTTTAATTAAATCAAGTAAGAATGCAGAATAATCATTCATTTTCGTATTTCTATCCTACCCTACACTCATTAATTTTTATATATAACCATATGATTTAAACTTAAAATAAGTGTTATTGTATTTGTACAACAATTATGGAGTAGGCATCATTCTTACAACAAATGAGACAGTTATAGGGAAGACGTTGAGATCTCCTCAGGTCCCAGGATGACGTGGCAGACCTGCTTACTCCAGGATGGCATGGATGAGGCTCTCTAATGGCGTTGCTGACTCCTTGACTTTAGAATGACATGGCTCTCGAAGCATTGGTGAGTCTAACTAGATTTGGGTCTCGTTTGGGCCGAACCCATTGGGGCTTTTCAGGGCTAGGCCTATTATCTGAGTTGGGCCTTAAGCCGGACCCATCACATCTCACATTTGTCAGCTCAACATTTTTACAAGTATTAATATTGGTGACGATGTGGTGTAATCGTTACATTTAGGTAGTGTTTAATAACTCAATGTTTTTTTTTTTTTGGTTTTTTTTTTTTTAGTTAAGTTGTTTTGAAAACAAGGGTGAATATTGAAAACAAGGAAAATAATGTTTTTGAAAACACAAAAAAACGAAAACATGTAGGGCTCGGGAGGCTTTTAATGAGGTCCAACCTTCGACTTTCGTTAGAAATAAAAAATATGACATTTTTGTGACACCTATATAAAGCAAAAACAAAGTATCTCTCTCTCTCTCTCTCTCTCTCTCTGTGCAGCTGTAGCGAGGATCCCAATCGATGAAGCCCTAACTTCATTTCTCTCTAGTGAAACTCTTCACTTTCTTCGACGCTTACTCTTGTATCTTCTCAATCGACGATGTTCACCCTCTTTTTTTTTTTTTTTTTTTCAAATCTAGGTTTTATTTTTGCAAATCTAGGGATTTTTCTTCATCTACATTTTATTTTGTGGTCGATTTCAACATTTGTGTTTGTGTATGCATCTGTGTGTGTCTGTATCAGTGGTGGTGGTGGTGGACTGTTATTGGTGGTGATTTTGGGTGGATTGGGTGGTGGGTTATGGGGCTGTTGTAGTTGGGTTTTCAAGGCCGCTACAACTGGGTATTTGGTGGGTTAGGTGGTGGGATTTTGATCGTGTTGGTGGCGAGTTGAATGGTGAGTTTTCGGTGATTAGGTGGTGATGGTGAGTTTTTGATGATATTGAAGGTGGCCAAACATATGGGTTGGATGGTGGATTTGAAATGGTGGGGACGATAGTAGCTGGGTGGGGTGGGGGTTTTAGTGGTTTGGGTGGAGTTGTATTTAAGATTAAAAAATTAATTATAATAACCACAATAAATTATGAAAATACTATTATAATACCAAAAATATTTTTTATTTTTGTTTTTTCTAATTTTTTAAATATAAATAACTATCAGACGTTACCAAATGCACCCTTTAACTACATTTATCACTCATGAATATCTTAATTTCGATGTAAATGACATGTTTTTAACTGGATTGAGGAGGATATTAATCGAAGTGCGCATAAATTTATTTAGACAACCCTTTACCGTTGAATAAAAAAAAAGAAATTATCCAATGAGTAATGTTATTGAGATTTAAAAATCTAACATAATTTAATGACTTAATGAGGTAATTTTATTGTAACAATTGAATTAGCATCAAATTTTATTATTTAATAAGATTTACTGTCAATTAAAACAATATATACAAAGTATTAAATCAATAAATTAGATCTTAATACCTTTACTCGTATTTTTATTTTTAATTTTTCATAGATGAAGAATATTTGAATTATTTTATACTTCGATTAATTCAGCGCTCAAAAAAAAATAAAAGAGAAAATAACATTTAGATTTTCTGAAGTTTGTCATTTAATTATTCAGGTTTCTTGACATTTAAAATATTACACACAGACCCCTTGAGGTTTGTACGCGCATAACACTTAGACCATTCTGTAAATATATATGTTGATAAATTACACTCAAGTCCCTTGAATATAAACATATATTACTTAGAACCCTTAAGTTTAAAATTTTATATTTAGATAAAAAATGTTTCAATTAAAAATAGAATATCAAATATTTTAAATTTTATAATTAAAATTCATGTTATATTGTATCATTTATTGAAATAAAATCAAAAATAAAAAACCAATTTTTTTTCTTAAAAATCATAATTAACATACTATTATATTTTCTGTTGGAATTTAATTTAGTTGTTTAAATGACCAAGTTAAAATACCAAACTATCTCAATTAAAACTAAAAAATATTATGTTCATTACAGTTTAACCTCTTGTTTAATTTTTTTAGTTTTATTTTAATAGATAGTATAATTGTATATTAACTATATTTTTTTTATAAAAAAAACTAGATTTTTAATTTTAATTTTATTTTCAATAAATGACATAACAGAATATGAATTTTGGTTGTCAAATTCATGTTCTATTATGAATGACTTAAACCTCTTGTTTGATTTTTTTAATTTTATTCTAATATATAGTACAATTGTATATTAATTATGATTTTTTTTTAAATTTATTTTTTATTTTTTATTTTATTTCAATAAATTAAACAATAAAACTTAAATTTTAATTGTAAAATTTAAAATATTTGATATGTTATATTTAATTAGAGTATTTTTTGTTTAAATATAATATTTGAAATTTAAAAGGTCTAAGTATTATATGTCTGCAAACTTCAAGAGATTTAAGTATAATTTATTAATGAATATATTTATAACAGTGATCTAAGTATTATGTGTATATTAATTTTAAAAAATTTATGTATAATATTTTAAATATCAAGAATATAATTCTCTCTAAATAAAATCAAACATTGAGAACGCTACAAAAAGCGCAACCACTCCAATGCCCATGGCCACTAGCAAGACTCCTTTATATAGATAGCCATGTGTAGAGCCACTTACAAAACTACAATCTCCACCACCGCCGCCGCTACCGCCATGAACACCTCCCCAAAACGATGCAAATACCATTACTCTGCCACAGCCGACGCCGCCTCCGATGACAGCCACCAGCTCACGGACTCCAACAACGAATCTACACTACTACCAGGCTTACCGAACCACCTTGCTCAGCTTTGCCTCTCCTCTCTCCACCCGTCCCTCCTCCACCGTGTTTGCCGTTCATGGCGTCGCTTCCTCTACTCTCCTTCATTCCCTCCTTTCTTCTCTCTCTACGCTCTCCTCTCATCAAAATCGCCTCTCCCAGAACCAATAAACCAACATCAAGATCAAAACCAATCAAACCCATTTCAATTCTTCTCTCTAGATCCCATTTCATCAACATGGCGGTGCCTCCCATGTCCACCTTCTGACCCACCTCTCCACCTCCTCCACCGCCACCCTTCCTTCATTTCCCGAACTATCCCTATTCAATCCCTGACAGTCTCAGGCCGTTTGGTCCTCATCGCCGCCTCGGACCACCAGTTCCTTCCCGCCCTATCCCGTCCCCTAGTCTTCGACCCAATATCAAACCAATGGTTCTTCGGCCCACCACTGTCCACCCCACGGCGGTGGTGCGCCGTCGGCTCAGCCGGTGGCTCAGTCTACGTTGCAAGTGGTATCGGCTCACATTACGACAGTGACGTCGGGAGGTCTGTCGAGAAATGGGACATGAAGAAGAAGAAGATTGAATGGAGCTGGGAAAAAATGGCTGGTCTGAAAGATGGAAGGTTTAGCAGGGAAGCTGTGGAAGCTGTTGAGTATAGAGGGAAGCTTTGTATGGTGAATGTGAAGGGTCATGCAGTGAAACAAGGGGCTGTGTACGACGTTGAAACAGACCGGTGGGAGGACATGCCGGAGGGGATGATCGCAGGGTGGAATGGGCCGGCGGCGATTGGTGGTGGTGAAGATGGGTTGTATGTGGTGGATGAGGCAAAGGGTGTTCTGAGCAAGTATGATTCAGAGAATGACTCCTGGGAAGAGGTGGTTGACTCACCGGAGATTCTGAGAGGTGCTCAGCAGATAACCGCCGGGAGGGGGATAGTTTGTGTGGTTTGTGGAGGTGGTGAGCGGATTGCGGTGGTGGACGTGGTGGGGACGCCTCCGAGGATTTGGGTGGTAAATCCGCCGGAAGGAAGGGAAGTCGTTGCCGTTCATATATTGCCGAGGATGAGCTTGCCGGAATGGTGATGACCACTTTTTCTCTTTTTTCTTTTTTTCTTTCTACGGGTGTTTAATTTTATGCCGATTATACTGTCTCGAGCTCAAAGTCGATTATTCCATCCAACTCAATAATAAGTCACTGGAGATGGGATAGAACAAGCGAAAAAGAATTGAATCTAAAACCTTTGCGGTATTAAAGATTAGTTCAATCACTCTAAAAATTCATAATGACCACCTCGGATTAGTCACAAAGGAGAGATTTTGTCAAAGACGAGTTTTGAAACAGCGATAAAATTATTTTATTATATCACAAGTTTGAGTAATGAAAATAGGGTAAGACAAATTGTGTGCATTTAACTTTCTTTGATTTTGTAATTGCCGGAGTATGGTGTCTTTTTTTAAAAAAAAAATATTCAAAATTGAAGAAGTGGGATTAATTAATTTTTTTAGAATAAAAAATTACGCAAAACAAAAAATTCAAATATGAATAATTAGATTTTGAGACTGATAAAAATGTATTATACAAAGAAAATATTTGGTTCCTGACTTGATTCTTATCTTTTCTTGTTTATTGATCCTAGATATTATATATGTGTCTTTATAGAATTACAGCATTTTTCTATGTTGACTTTGTTACAATATGAACCAAGTGGGGTTTAAATTTATAAAAAATTATGGGCGGCAAGTCTTGTTTGAGAAAAAAAAAAAGGGGGATATTTGTCTTCAACATCATGTTAGAGGGATTATGGATGTTAATTAATTTGAATATGACAAAAATTAAATTCTAAATGATGGTACAATAGATATGGTTGTGAATGTTAAGAGAGATTTATCTATCACAAATTTTTTAATCGACTTTTAATGGAAGTGAAATGAAAATTAATCAAGACGAGTAAACGTTAGTCGAAACATTCTTGCTTTCATCAAAACTTGTGATCCCAAATAGAAATCTAAATGAATAGGGATCGTTGGATAAATGGGTTTCATTAAAAAAAAAATATTATGTAACATAAATTCGTAATTTAAATTTTTATCTCAAATTAAAGGAGACTATTAGATGAATGAGTTTTATCAATTTTTTTAAATGGGATTCATTGATCCTCCTTTATTTAGGATACAAATTTAGATTACAGATTTAAATTATATAGAATTATAATCGGACCAGCTTATTTAAGAATAATTGGATCCATTAATTTAACAATTTATATTCATTTAAATTCCATTGAAAATCTCAAATTTAGAATCCCAAAAATTACTCAGCATACTTAGCAACCCTGCACTTTAAGCAAAAGAGAGTGAGGTGGTCATCATTCACAGCTAGCTTTGTTCATAGCATGCGCGGACAACAAAGTTCACTAAGGCATGCATATGTCACTCATGATACTCTTTTTTTTTTGGGTTCAACGAGTGTTTCATTAATCTCCTCCGATTTAATACATTAACACCCCTTATTGTTTTTAACATTTTCACTAAATCCCTTGTTCACACAATTCCACTGACCTCCCCTAAAATGTGACAGATTATAACAGAAGCCCCACTTCAAGCAACAATCTAAGGACCTGTTTGGTACGTGGGTTTGGAGAAATTTTGGAGCATGGGTTGGAGAATAAATCTTCTCAAACCTATGTTTGACAAATACATATCTAACCTAGGGTTTGAAATTCAGCCCAGTCATGAAACCTATGGGGGTGGGTTTTATATGTAGGTTAATAAATTTAACATCCAAATGATATTTATACCCCTTAAATATTTATACCTATGTTTAGATTAAATTGGTTAAGGGACACAATAGTCATTTATATATAAATATATTATCATAATAGTCATATATTTCTGTGCATATTAAACATAGGTATGAACAACATTAAATATTGAATCTCATCTTTGAATATCATCTTTGGATTTGAAAAGGTTTGGACAATCCAATTTAAACACCTCCCAAAAATCATATCAAACAAATCCTAAAAGTCTGTCACGACGTAAACAAACCTTTCGACTTAAACTTCCTATTTTGTCATCAATTTTAAAAAATATCTATTAAAAATATCTATAATAAAACAGGAGTGTGTTTGAATTTTATCTCAATCATATTTTCTCCCTTAAAACAATCACAAATCACTAAGTCATCCATCATCTTTTTGTCAAATTCAAATATCAAATCGTTTCACTTATTTCTATCACATATTTAATTATTTATATATTTTAACCCTAAAAATATTACATCACTCATTTCTATTATATATTTAATTATTTAATATTTAAATAATTTGTAGTTAATATATTTTGAAAAGAAATTAATATACTGACACCGATTTTTTGGACGCTCAAATTTTATATTTTATCATGTCTTCAAGTACGAGTTATGACTAGTAATTACATATGTTATAAACATTTCAACAACAGTAAATAAATATTCTTATTTACAAAAACATGAAACATTTTTCAGTGATTGTGTAAACAATGGGGAGTGCAATGAAAATGACAGAAACGTCGAGGGAAGTAAATGTAATTTACCTTTTAATTTTCCACTAGTAGACAAATGAGTTCTTTCCAGATTCCTACTCTATTTGCTTTTAAGCAACATGTCAGCGATCAGTCACAGCAAACTTTTTATTGATTGCAGGCGGACAAAGCAGGACACAAGGCATGTGTACTGTCAGTGTTCACTAATAATAGAAAGAGAGAATTATATTCGTACCCCCTAAGATTTATTATTTAATTATTTAGACTTTAATATTTAAAATATTATATACAAATCCTATAAATTTATGTGCGTATAACACTTAGACTCTGACGTCAATATTCGTTAGTAAATCCATTAATAAATTGTACCTAGACCCCTAAATTTGTAGAAGTATAATATTTACGCCTCTCAATTTTTAAATATTATACTAATACTAAAAATATTCCAATCAAGGATAGAATATTAAATATTTTAAAGTTTACAACCAGTATTCATGTTTTATTATGTCATTTATTAAAATAAAATCAAAAATAAAAGTCTAATTTTTTCCTTAAAAAAATCATAATTAGCATACAATTTTACTATTTATTAAAATAAAATTTTAAAAAAGATCAAATAAAGGGTTAAATTGTAATGAACATAATATATTCTATCGTTAATTGGAGTAATTTAGTCGTTAAATAGATTTCGTTAGTTCTGTAACTAATAAGAGGTCTAAGTGTAATAAATTATAGGTGTTATCCACCTATAATTTTTATAAAATTTGAGTGTAATTTATTAACAAAGCTACTATTTAACATTGACGGTAATGATTTAAAGGTTACTTCTGTATAAACTTTAAAAAATTTATGTGTAATATTTTAAATATTAGAGAGTTTAAATGAGTAAATAATAAACTTTAGAGATTCGTAACATAATTATCCTAATAGAAAATCTTCCTTCCATCCCTTAAGGATCGTTGAGGTTGGCCCACCCAACATCATTCACGTTGCCACAGTAATTGAACTTGGAAATGTTCTTCCCCCCTTATCTCTGCAACATAAATACATACAAGACAAATGAGTTCTTTTCGGAATCACATTTTTTGAATTTTTTATAGTTATAATAGGAATCTCAAAATAATAAGATACGAAATTAGAAAGCTTAAATCTTCTTTAAGTCATATGTTTTGTAAACGAATAGATTTAATACGATACAATTAATAAATAAATTTGGTACAGATAAAATCAATAAAAAAATGTATGATACAATACGTTTATCGGTTATATACAATTTATACACAATACGATCTCGACATGACACAAACACGAATTCAAAATAAATAAGGTATGAATGAAGTACTTTTAACACGAACACGTCTCACCCGACGTAACTAACAAACCTAAGGTGCAACAACGTATGAGGACTTTCAAACTTAAATTCTAAGAAGTCAAAATTAGGACTTTCAAGTTAGTAACCCTTGAAGTCCACTCATCAAAACTACTCCGACAGGTTCAATAACTTGAGGAAACTTTATCTTCAATTTAGAAAGACCCATTCTTGAACTTGAAACTCCGACCTATCACTTGAGCAGATTAGCATTTGTCACTGTTTCATATCCTACCCCTCAATTAACCCTTTTTGTTACTTGGGTAGAATATAAAACACCTAAATCAGTAACTGAATGAAGAGGGCACAGACACTATTACAGGGAAGAGTGTGACAAAGTTTGAAACCACAACTTCAAAATTTAATAACATAGACGGTGTCTATTAGACCAACTGTTAACCACCGACGTATTCAAGTAGTAATTTTTCCTGTCAGTTATAGGTCCCCCATTGTTGTTCCTTATGACCCACCTTTCTTAATGCAAACTCAAGGCCCCACAAAATAATGATCTGAAATGTCTTCAATTGCAGTTTCTGCCTCTTCCATTCATAAAAACATTAAGAAAGAGGAAATTATTAAATATACCATAAAGCACAATAGAACCAGAAAAAGAAAAAAAAAGCCAAATTCAACGTCTCAAATTCTCATTGTTGTGTGATTTGGTAAGGGTCGAGAGGTTGTTCTATTTCTAGCCCTGTAATACTCATATCACAATGTAATTAACTTAGTGCAGTACCATCACCCCCATGAAACCTATGATAGCAAATCTAATAAAAAATGGATGACATTTCTCTTTCCCAATTGTAAGAAGTAGATGAAGTCACAAGGGAAGAATCAAGAAGGTGCCAAGAAGAACACTTTGAATTGGATGTTTGACAAAACAAGCAGTTAAGAAGCCAAGGGACAAAGGCTCATTTCTTGTGACTCACTTAATGCAAACCTTTCTCCAACCACTCCAAACTTTTAGCTAATTTATTCTCTTTCCTCAAACCACTCCCACCTTTTCATCTTTATTATCCAATCCATCTCTTCAAAGTAACCACCAACTAAGTACTGTGAGACCTTCTCTGCTATGAATCATATGATTCACACACCAAAGGCAATGTAACTTTTCAGGTCTTGACCATTCTTCTTGTCTTGTGAATACTTAATTTTTACGAGGTCAAGAGTTCAAGTCTTTTGGGCGTCAAAAAGCATGATTAGTTAATAGGATGGACCTTAGTTGCTTGGACGAACTGTATCCAAGTCTCTAGTATGGGTTCGAATTCCTACTGACTTGCAAGTCCTGATTTAACTGGTATATGAGTTGAGGGACATGTTCATACACATAAGGTTTGCCCTTGGTTCTACTTGGACTCACGCCCTCGAGAGACTAAGTCACTTCACTACTATCTCGTTGAGGATAGACCAGAGATCCCCCCCATTAATTTGACAATAACATGGTCCAATAGTATTGGTGACTAAAATGGTTAGACTTATTCATTGGGATTCTTGTCACATCATTATGACAACAAATTAAATCAATTTTTTAGATCCCAATAAAATTACTCGGAATAAAATCAAACTTTTGAATTCGAGAATTCTTGGCACATAAAAGGAGGTTTATCGTGTACAAATGCTTTGCGGGTGAATGCGTTCATCCGAGACTTGAGTTGCAACCATAAACCTAAAAGACACCTGGGAAGTAGACTTTCATTATAACCATACCCATCAGTTCTTGTAATATGAGCTATTTTACTAACAAACTTAAACAAAAATTGATACATGGCACATCATTTTTATTGTCAGGCTGCTATTATTTTAGCAAGTAGAGATGCAAGTCTAGTATGTCGATGGAAGAGTGCACCAAGACACATGCACAACCGACAGAGATCATAATAACTTCCAAAAGATCAAAAGAAAGAGTCCAGACCTTTTTATGGACCGGCAAAGCAGAGAGCAACACTGTCCTCATTCACAGGCACAGTAAGAGCTTGTTCCACACCATATGGAGAACCAACAGTGGGCTGTAGAGTAACAAATCTAAAGATGAAAATAAATGAAGTTAAAGTTTTCAAATGTTGATTCCATAAGGTTACAAAATATTAAAAAAATAAAGACAGTTTGGCGCGCGAGACTCCTTTCATTATAGGGTCTTAGGAGAGTTAGATATATACAATTTTATCCCTGCACAAATGTGAGTATATCAAATTCTTGATATACAGCTAATAAAGTCTCAGCATTGTAAATGCAAAGTGAAGCCCCCACAAAGAATGATGGGTTGGCTCCCTATCACAAAATAAAAAAAGACAATTTAGTTAAGCATCACCTGAGAAAAATTCTACAATAAAAAACAGAGGTCAAATGAGAAGAATCATGAAGATACCAAAAAGGTCTTAATAAGCCATGTAAAAAGGGCTCCTTTCTCCTCAACTGCTCAATGCAAACCTCTCTCCAACCACTCCTAACTTCAATAATTTATTCCCTAATTCCCCAACCACTCCAACTTTTCATGTATATTCCCTCTTTCTGAAGTAAACACCAAGGCACTAACAGTATCTAGCATGTTGAATGGAGGAGGCAATAGAAACACCAAACCTTGTAATTGATTTTAGCTTTTGCTTTGATTCATAATCCATTAGTTTTGCCAACATGTGGAAGGTTGGTCAGATAGACTATTAGTATTTTATAATTAAATCATACTCAAGACTCCAAAAATGTCCTTCAACCAAGTCTTCATGAGCCAAGATCATCCCTAATTAAATTAAGTATTATTTATTTACAAAGTATCAGAAACCCTTTCATGCACGTAAGTCCAAAAAAAAAAAACTCGACTGCAAAGGTGAGTCAAGTTGGTGTGAATAATAGAAATAGACCATTGAAGTTCATGAACCGAAAGCTGGCAACAGGTCAAGATGGCCAAAAGGGAGAAGTTATTTGCTCTTTGTGAGAATAATAAAGGACCAGAGTAGCCTAGTAATACAACTCTGCCTTAAACTATATGACTGGATTTGAGTTGAAACTTCAATATCCAGCTTCACACTTATTTGATGTGTAAGAACACAAATATCTAGCAAACTTTCATGTTCCACAAATATATAGCCAAAATATATACGAATAAGCTAAATATAAAGCAGCACTGCCATCACCCGTAACAAGAATTCCCTTCGTTCCATCTGGAATACAGACATAATGCATTTCTTGACTTGTCAATTGATCGTCGATGCTAATAAAACGAAGAAAAAAAAACAAGGCGAAAACAAAGAACTGTGCAAAGCATATTAGAAAAAATCACAAATGACAATAAATGAAGTGAAGTTTTGAGTGTCCTTAATGCTTGATTTGGCAATTTAAACAATGGGAAATTTGTAGAATGTACAGGCTTTCTAGGAAGAAAAGGGCAACTGTCAAACACATAACATGAGGATTCACAAAATCAGAAATAACAAAGAGTTGAGGTAACATGGAAAGAATCAAGAACATGCAAAGCTATAAAGTTTCTTTTGGATTTTAATAAGACAAGTGGTTAAGAAACCAAGTGAAAAGTGCTAATTTCTTGGGGACCACCCAATCCAAACATCTACCAGCCACTGCAACCTTTACTAATTTATTCCACCTCTCTAACAACTCCACCTTTCACTACTTATCAATAATTCTCTCTGACCCCTCTGAAGGTACAACCAACTAAAGTCCATTGCAACTTTTTCTTTTTTTGCCCCACAAGATTCACACACATAGAAGCTTTAAATTCTTAGAGCTCTGCATGACTATCAGACTTTTAGAGTGTGGACCAAGCCATACTATATGTCACTCTACCCTCAAATCTTGGGTACCTTTGTGCAGGTTCACTTATTGAATAAGGATTTATTTGGTTTTACTAAAAGTAGAAGTGTGCACACAGTTCACATGATATCTCATCCTCATTACAGGAGAGAGAGAGAGATACCTCCGAAAGTTGATGTAGAAAGACACACGAAAACGGGGAATGGATAGAGAAGAGATTAGAAGGGGGAATCAACTGCTTTTTTGCTGTCATATCAAGCTTTAATTTTGTTCCAAAGTAACATTTGCCTTGTTCTTCTTTGCAGAGACCAAGGTGGACCATTGTAAAGTGAAGCTCAAAGAGAAAGAGCTGAAGTGTGGAGTTTGCCATGTGAAGATACTTTGTACAGAAGGGGTAAAGGGTAATTAGATAACAACTAAATCCATTCTATATATTCTTAGCCAATAACGAAGGCAGTATACGTGTTTGAATGCAGTACCCAGAAGGTTGACAACTATACCATTTTTCTGTTTCCTTCCCTAGCTCATACTACTTTACCAAAATATTTCATTACATTTAGTTCTTCCATAAGTAATGTGAGGATGATTCAAGTTAGAGTTATCTTACCTGTAATATGCTAAACTTAATTCTGAAGCCTAAGAAAGCATTAAAGGCTTTGATTACTTCCGAAATTAACCTTTACTATGGTAAGTTTTCACATGTAGGAGCACAAAATTTTGAACTACGAATGAATTCTTCCATTTCATGCTTCAAAATTCAGTAAGAAGGCTCAGAACTGCAAAGAAGATCTTTTACACACACGCAAACTAAATTCTTTAAGTTAGCACCATTTTTTTCTTTCTTTGGTCCGTGAGAGATTCGAATTATTTGTATCAAAGCAAGATGTAGTATGAAGAACAGCAAAAGCTTACTGGAAAATAAGCCGAAAATGCCAGTGACTCTAGCTGAAATGACATGACATCAAGTTGCCCATATGCTTTGGTTCTCATGTGGGGATCCTGTACATTTGAATTGGGTGGGTATGAAATATAAATTAAACATAGCAGGAAGTTATGTTCAATAATGTACACAAAGGGTATACCTAAAGCTTGTCTAGATAGCATCTTACAAATTCTCATGAAAATAGTAGAGGGAAATAATCACTTGCAATTATTGCTTGAGGATACCTTTGAATGGGCTGTTGAATCAAACAATTACAAAAGTTAGAAAGAACATTTAACCTATGGTTCTAGACCTGAATTACAAGCAAAAATGCCAGCGTTCATAGGCAGCGGCCACATAACTTGTCAGGGCAAGTATCGGAGGAATATGTCTTCATATTCGGCACATTCTAATTCTTTCTTCCCATTCTTGGCTACCAAACACATGTTGACTGGTTTTTCTATAGTTTCAGAAGAAGCATGCACTCTAGGTTTGTATATCATAACTAGTTGCTCGTATGTGCTTTGTCAGTCTTCCATGTGTCATTAGGAATTTGGCCCAAAGAGGGTTGTGCTTATGAGGTAAAAAAAATTACTTTGTTTTGTGCTGTATGTGGTGGTTCAACTATAATGTTAAGATGTTTTATGTAGTTGTAACCAAGTGCATCTATGATGCTGCCATCCATCCTAATTCCAAAAATAGAAAAAGAACTTGCACCCACGATACTGAGGGAACAAGACATATGTGAGATGTGACATTTTACAAAGAACCAGAAAAATAAAATTGTTAATATTCTGTCAAGTCTGAAGTTCAAATGACATTATATGGTTCGGAAAATTTCGTCTAACCAATCATCATGTCTATATATAAATGCAAAACATCATCAAGCATCTTCTACTCTCACTTGTAGACATCACCTCAACATCCCCACCTTCCCCTCTCTTTCAAGCCACTGAAAACTTACCCTTTTGCATATATTTTTCTTATAATAGGAAACTCCTTCCTACTCTTCCTGCCAACACTTTGACTTCATCAATGTACCATACAACCTCGTTTCAAAAGATGAAATTCTAATAGCTAAGGAATGGACCCTTGAAGTCACATCTACAGCCACCAATAATCTACCTTGTTAAGAAGCATGTACCAAAGATCCACCTCTTGTCTACAAAACCTCATTGAAATCCACACCATTCGATGAGATCCAGTTTTGTATTCACAAACTAATCCCCGGACCAGATTACCAAAGTTATGCTAACAAAATATGAAACAAATCTTATACCACCTCTCAAGTATGATTCATATAAAGAAGTAATACGGATAAAAAACTATACATGTAAATAGAAAAAAAATAAGAATATTGCCTCATTAATGCATCATTGAGCCATTTCATCCATGATTACATTGAGGCAAACTAATTCTTTGTATATGTCCTCTGTTCGGGGATGAGACTTGTCACTGCAAAAAAACTGACAGATCTGACCATTCATCTCAATCCAACTACATGCCAACTCTTTCTTCAATTGAAGTTGCTTCAATACTGCTCTAATATGCGCTGCTTCCTTCCACAAACCTCTCGAAGCATATATATTTGATAGAAGTACATACATCCCAACATTACAAGGTTGAATACTTAGAAGTTTTAGTGCTACAAATTCACCTAGCTCAAAATTTTCATGGACTCTACAAGAACTAAGCAATGATTCCCAAGCATGTGCTGGGAGATCCACTGGTAATTGTTTAACTAACTCAAAGGCTTCAGCCAGCAATCCTGATCTACCAAGTAGATCAACTATGCAGGCATAATGCTCTGGTTTTGGTGTCAAATTCCAGTTCATCTTCATAGAGTTGAAGTGTTTCCAGCTCTCATCTACCAGTCCTGAATGAGCACATGCAGTCAAGAGTCCTAGAAAAGTTACATGGTCAGGTTCTAATCCACCTCGAATCATAGAAGAGAAGAGATTGAGGGTGTCTACAGCAGAACCATGGTATGCTTGTGCCACAATCATGGCATTCCAAGCAACTATATCACGATCAGTTATCCTTTCAAATGCAGCAGCAGCATATTTCAAGAAGCCACATCTAGAATACATAGATACTAATGAACTCATTACCATTGTATCATTTTCATAACCAATCTTAATGACATAGAGATGCACTGCTCTTCCCCAACCATGTACAGAAAGCACACCACATACTGAGATTACACTAGTAAAGGTCCCTTGATCAGGCTTAAATCCACTTTGCAACATGTGGACATATAAAACTAAAGCTTTCTCGCTTTGATATCCAGCAATCATTATGTTCCATGAGGTTTCATCTTTTTGGGGCATTGCTTCAAAAAATTTGCAAGCATTAATCATATCATCTTGTTGCACATATCCCTGCAATACTGAATTCCATGACACTGTATCCCTCCTTGGCATCTGCATGAACAATTCAAGAGCATCTTCAACTCTTCCATTCTGAATACAACCATCAATCATTGAGTTCCATGCAACAATGTCTTTATGAGGCATCTCATTAAATAATTCCCTAGCATCTGCAATACGACCATTCTGCAAATAAGCCCGCATCATTGTTGTCCAAGCCACCACATCCTTTTCCGGCATCTCCTGAAACAAGCTCCTAGCTCTCTCCACCCGCCCTCCATTTGAAAAACACTTTATCATACTAGTCCAAGAAGCCACATCACGTTGAGGCATTATGACAAATAACTCGTAAGAATCCTCAACATATCCCATTTCAGCATAACCGGCCAACATAGCATTATAAACCAAGACACTTTTTTTTGAAGCACGATCAAACAACTTCTTGGCTTCAGTTACAAGGCCATATCTAAAATACCCTTCAATTATAGTCACCCATGACACAGAATTCTTAACAGGCATTGCCTCAAACAATTTTCTAGCCTCTCTAATTTCTCCATTTCTTACGTACCCAGATATCATTGAATTCCAACAAACAACATTCTTGTTATCTATCTTCTCGAACAAAACTCGCGCCTCTTCCAACATTCCACATTTTGCGTACCCACTTAACATAGCAGTCCAAGAAACAATATTTCTACCGGGCACAGCATCAAATACATCGCGTGCCTCACGAATCATCCCATTCCTAACGTACCCAGATATCATACAATTCCAAGTCACCACATTCTTGTGGGGAATTTCATCGAACACACGGCGTGCAGTTTCTATATCCCCCAGTTTGGAACATCTTGTGATTCTTGCGTTGCAAATGTATAATGGGTTTGTATTCGAACTCAAATTACGACAAACAGGAAAATTTCTAACGTCGACAAAACCAATAAATGACTTCAATTTGTGCCGTACATGCATTAACCCAATGCTCAGCTTGGTTGCTGAGATAATGTGGAGGAAAATAAAATAAATGATCTTTTCAATTTTCCTCAGTTTTCCCAAGAAACAACCGGAGGGTTTGACCCTTTTTTGAACAATTCAGTGTCCGTTAACCTATGCGGGCGGGGATGGTCTCTTTGCTGGGTTTGGACTGGTTTTGTAATGCTCCTAAACACTCGAGTGAAATAATTTTATGTACATGAATGAGGTTATTGAAATAAGGGTGGCAATTTGTGTCGTATCATCCGTGTGTTGGTATTTTTGTGTAATATTCATGTCAATGTCTATGAATAAAAATTTATTTAACATGTTTTAAATATCAAATATTAATTTAGATAATTTATTATACATATTTAACTCGTGACAATTACAAAATCATATTGTGCCGAATCGAGTCAAAATTGAAACTCTTAATTTAAAACCCACATAAGAGGTGTTGTTCAAATGGGTGCATTGGAATTAGAATTAGAATTAAAATTACTGTTAAAAAAAATAGCATTAAAATTGCTAATTTGATTTTATATTACATCATGAGACGTACATGTTTCTTCTGCTATTGTTCAACTATTCTTAAACATACGATAGGACAAAAATATATCACATTCCTATCTAAGCTTATCCTAAAGGGAAAAGTCTACTGTATCACTTTCGGTATCGTACCATTACTTATTATTTTTATGATAAAGTTACAATTCAAAAGGTAACTGTTCAGAAAAAGTTCATGATCGATCAAGAGGACCATGATCGATCATAATTTTTTTTTGAGCAATTGTAACTTCTCTCTTATAAATTATAACTTGACATTTAAAAGTTATAACTTCGTTATCAATCTCAATCTATCATGATCAGTCATAACTTTTAAAGATTGTAACTTACACCTCAAAAAAATTGTAATTTAACCTTAAATGATCGTAAATTTCGGTACGTTACCTCTCCTTCGATACTGGAGTATTTTTCATCTTAAAAACCCAATTGCAGGAATTTCGATTGGACAACATCTTTTATTTTTTACTATTAAAAACGTGACACTTAAAGTTTTCTTATTTCACTATTTTATTTATTTTCATAATCAAAGGCTAAAAATTGAATCAAGAGAAGATTTGAAGATTTATAACCACAATTTTTTTTCAGTATTATATCTATTTTTTTAATATAGTACCAAAAAAAAAATCGGTAGCATAGTCTAATTCTTTGAGGCAGGGACCTAATTTTAGGTCTGTCAAAATTCAACACGACACGATTAATCGCTGATTAAACGGGTTTGGGTGAAATCTTAACGGGTTCGAGTGATAAACGGGTCAACCCGTTTAACACATTTAATAAACGAGTCGTGTTTGGGTGAAACATGCTAACCCGTTTAAATAAATGTAATATAATAATAAATTAATGATCCACAATATTTGTACTCTCTTAATTAAAAAAATTTCAATTAGTGAACACTTATAAAAAAAAGTGAAAAAATTGAATGATAAAAGAAAAGGGCTTTAACCTTTTTATAGGCAAGGGAGGAGGTCTCCTTCCCTTGAATCTTCCGATGTGAGATTCAAGTCAAGAAAGTTTTTTCTAGACAAGGGAGGAAGCCTCGTTCCCTTGAATCTTCTAATTTCACTTGACATTTGTTTTGAGCCTTAGCCGGCCTATTCAAAATTATTTCCAACTCCTACCACAATAATTCACTCCACTTCATTATTGACACGTATGTTATCGATCTATTATAATTTATCAGATAAGACAGGTGAATGTCAGTTAATTAGCTGGTGTCAACTCTTACTTGTTGATACGAACCCGACACAAATGTAACACACACAATTATAAAATTAAAATAATTATTAAATACGCATAATAAATAATCTAAATTAATGTTTAATACTCAAAATATACTAAATAGAGTTTTTTTTCTCAAGTCTTGACACGAATACGATACGAATAACAATGTCCAACAAGAAAATACATGAGACACGAATTACACGAACACGACATGATTGACGCCTTAATCTAACATGATAGTTACTAGTGGTGGTGGGTCCGATAGACCTATATAGTAAGTCATAATTAATTAGTGATATCATATGTCAATGGCATAGTATCACTATATGGAGTATATATATATATTTTTAACCACTATAATTTAAAAAAAAAAGTTTGAGAGGGATATTTTTGTTAAGTTGCATAAAATATAGGAATTTGATGGTAAGTTTAATAGGAATGATGAAAAATATAAAGAATTGAAAATAAGAGAAATTCAACTTTCCATTCTCATGTGAAAGAAAGATGTTTTCCCCCATTCTTGTTTGATATGAAGGATAAATTTTTTATTATTTTATTTAGGATGAAAAATAAAATAAATAAATAAATAATATATTAAATACCATAAATGTCCTATTAAATGTGAACCCCACATTATTTTATTTGTTAGGTGACAAGAGTAAAAGAGGTGGACCTCACGTGTTTTCTATTTTTCCAAAAGAGTAAGCCAACATCCATTTGGAGGGCATAAAGGTAATTCGACAAATGTAATCATTATGTCCACCTTGTCTCCACTTTTCCGCCCAAATTTTGTGCGGATTAAATTTGGTGGGCACGAGGTATTAACATTCCTTCCTCTTTTCTTTCCTCTTCATTTTCCTTCTTCAACCAAACAAAAGAAAATATCTCTTTCCCTCTTATTTTTCATCCACCTTTTTTTCTATCCATTTATTTTCCTTCATACAAAACAAATTATTAATATTATTACCATAAGTTCAGGGGTGGCCTCCATTGGATGCGAGCTTTCCTCTATATTTCGTCCCTGTAGTCGAGTTAGCTTCAACAATTGAGATAAGACTCGCGCTCTTCTCTCAGTGATTAAGTGTTCAAACTCGCTTACGATAGTAATTACATGAACCAAATACTATTGAAAAAAGGTAGAATGTTCGTTTGCATCTCGGTAAGACTGGTGATAGACTCTACCCTTATCAGGTCAATAACTATGACTCAAATTAAATATTCTGCGGTGGATGAAAACTTCTTTGGTCATGCCTAGAGAGTTTGCTACTCTAATTGTCCCTTCCAACCTTTTTTGGAAGCAAAAAAAAAAAAGCAAGAGAAGCATATAATCTCATACTTTTTACTTCGGTTGTGGGGAATTACTAGGAACACCCCCGACAGTTTCAAGGTTTGTTATCACCCACCTTTTACGTCTTTAGCAACATTTCGAAACTCAAAAGGTGTTCTATGTAATTTCCACAAGCACCAAACCAAAAACACAAAAACAACAGACCATGACCTGTTTAAAACATATGTTTATTGCTTAACGACTTCTATTTTTTGGGGACGATATTTGAACCGGTGACCTAAAGATCCAACAGTAAAAACGATATCTGTTTAATGACATCAAACAACAACAAAAAATCAAAATTTATCCTACATTACACAAAGCATAATTGAACCCTCAAGAGGTAGTTTAAATGATAACATGAACGAACTGTAAACTCAGATATCCTGAATTCTTTATAACCCCTTGAAGTTAGGTCATAATAAATTTACCCTGATGAATATTACCTGGCTTTGACTGGACCGAAGAGATGATTAGTCGAGATGCGCGTAAATTGACTCAGATACTCTTGACCGTTGAACCCCCCAAAAAAAAAAAAAGCATAACTGATTGGCCTGATTTTCCTACACAAAATGCAGTCCCCGGTGATTACATTAGCGAATATGTAATGGGCGTATCATAATATGCAAAGGAAATTAGTCAGATGCTCTAAGAGATCCAAAGTCCGAAAAGTATAACATCATTAAATTGAAATGCACTGTCTAGACACAGCATTTTCTTTTAATACCTGAAACCAGAAAGAATACCAGTTAATTAGAATTGTTTCTATCCACCTAGGATTGTAAGTTGTAACCAAATCAACATATTGGTACAAAGTTCAAACAGAACCCTATAACTAGACAATGAACCCCCCCCCCCCCCCAACCACCACCACCACCACCACCCCTTCCTCTCCACCAAAACACCAACCAATCGGGGTGGCAGAGGGAGTTTGTGGTGATGAAGAAATGAAGCAGGACTACACTTCCATACAAACCAGGTAAGTTGAGGTGGGTGTTTTGAGCGAAGGGCTTGATTGAGCCTTGCCGGCCAATGAACTGACTATTCAAAGCATACATACATTTAAAAATATTGGTCTGCAGTTACAAAGCTGCTGCCATGAGATACCAAAACACAGTTGTTCAAAGACTATAGTCCAAACTTGTCTACTTCTAACCGCAACATCAGTCTCGATTGCTATCCTATTGCTCTGACTCATTGATGCAGTAATAACAACAACAATTCTGACCCTGCTGATTTCTAGAGAACAAGAACAAGAGAACATATGACCTACTATGGATTCTGTCTTGTTACGAATCTATAGGCATATAACGTTATAAACTAATATTCCAAAAATAAAAAGACAAGAAGCTATTGAAAAAGATGTGTATATAAAGGATCCAAGCCATCACAGTTTGCTTATCAAAACATCATGGCAGAAGAAGTGAAGGTTTTCAGGACATGGTCAAGTCCATTTGCCCTGAGGATTGTTTGGGCAATGAAACTTAAGGGCATAGAATTTGAGACCATATTTGAGGATCTTGACAACAAGAGCCCTCTCCTCCTCCAATACAATCCTGTTCACAAACAAGTTCCAGTGCTTGTGCACAATGGAAAGCCAATCTCAGAATCACTTTTAATTCTAGAGTATATTGAAGAAACATGGAAGCAAAATCCCTTACTACCTGAAGATCCCTATGAGAAAGCTACCGCACGTTTCTGGGCAAAATTCAATGATGAAAAGGTAAACAAACACAGTTCTCATACAGATATAGGCTGACTTGCCCTGAACAAGAAATCACAATCAAGGCTTTGATATATTTGCTTATGTTCAATTTCATAATTAACATCTCTCATGTTAATGAGTACACTTCAATGAGGGAGGGTGGACCAGATATCAACCTAATTTTACAATTTCAAATTAATTGGTATCCTCAAATTTAAACCCACAACATTACGGTTGTTGATCATACACTTTTACTACTGCACTAGGCAACCTATTTCATTACAACTTAGTTCATTACATAAACTTCTTGCATATAAACAAAAAGATTGTAGAGTACACAAAACCAATGCCTGTAGCAGCTGGGAGAGAGGGGTGTAGTTGTCTAACACCGGCTGACTTTCGGACTTGAACCCACAAAGACTCATATGGGCAGATTAGTACTTACCATCTTTCCAGATCCGACCTCTAGGGGTTGAAATCTTTGAAATCATACTCTATGATTGACATTTCTAACTAGCTCACAAAGTTACCTATGTTTTTCTCTTGAATGCAGCTTTTGCCTTCAGTATGGCAGGCTTTCATTAAACAAGGAACAGAGCAAGAAGAGGCAATTGTTCCAGCTGTGGAGAACCTGAAATTGGTAGAAGAGCAGCTGAAGGGGAAGATTTTCTTTGGTGGAGAGAAAATCGGTTTTCTGGATCTAGCATTTGGTTGGATAGCTAATTTCATTAGTGTCCTACAAGAGGTAACTGGTCAAAAGGTGATTGACTCACAGAAATTTCCACTTTTATCAGCATGGATGGAGAAGTTTTCAGATGATCCAGTAATCAATGAATGCGGGCAACCTCGAGACAGGTTAAGTACTAAGTTCAAAGCAATGCGTGAGGCATACCTCGCAGCAGCTGCACCTAAATGATCCACTTCCTCAAGCTATTTCAAAACCTTGAAGTAGGGCTATCAATGGATCGTGTCGTGCTTTTTTCCCCAATCTCAAGTTTCCAGTTAAATCTGTGTGCTTGTGGTGTTTGTGTTTTTGACTCTTAGTTTTCTCGTTCTCTTGTTATCTCCTATTGGATGGAATTTAATTCCTAGCAGAGGGTTGGTAGAATTGTTTGAACAAAGATCCAATGATAAACCTCCCCACTAAAGATGATGTGCTTCAGCGTGTGCACTTTCCTTGAAGGACTTTACTTGAAATTATGCAGCAGAGAGTCCTATCTTTGGTGTTTTCAAAGAATAACTGGCACGACTGATAATCTCATTATCCAACAAGTTTGAGTGAGCACCACGGGCTCCATTTTCCCCGACTGCTTTAGCAACAAAATGATTCATATCAAACAATGCACATTCTGTTTATTTGCATTTTCTGATCTCCATTAGTGCCATTTTATTTGCATTTTCCGAAAATAAAAACTTAATGTTATTACATACAGCATAGAAAAGCATAACATAAGACAAGTTTAAGCATCCACATTGTTCATGGTTAAAGTCCTAGTAGAGCCCAGATACATTGATTAAGGCATATTTTGAACAAGATCAAAATTTCATCTCGGTGTATTGTTTCGGTCACCTAAGAAATGGAAACGTTTCGATAACATAATGAAAACAAATAAAAAATTGAGAATTTATATCCAAAATATTTTGAAACATTGATTGAAATAGATCAAAACATTCCGAAACAATCGTGGAAACATGCTGAAACATCTCAAAACATTCTGAAAAACATTGGAACTTCAATTCCATAACTAATTCATTTTGATCTCCTTGAAAATGGAACATTTAGGTCGTTTCAAAACAAAATTTTGATCCTTGGTTCTGAACAAAGCAAGCTGAATATAACAAATCATACTGCAATTTGGATATGATCATACACATAGTTACGTGCCATTAATTTGCCTCATTCCTAAAGCAGGAAACAGACTACAATAGTAACAACATAAACCAAGCCCTATCTCACCTTTTCATAGACAAAAATGAAAGAGACGAATGCAGCAAAAAATTGTAGAACTATAGTCGAGAGCATCTGTTATATTTATCCGTAAGATGAATATGCATCACTGCCTTAATGCCACACTACGCAAAAGATCAAAAGAATTCTCATTTTTACCTAATGGGTTATGCGACAAAAGAATTGTTGCCCGCAAAACATTGACAGAGAAGAGTACAATTTATCTATTGCACCCCATTCCTTAGTCCACCTCTTTTATTTTACTCCAAATTAATTTTAAAAGCTCTACACAAGGAAGATAAATAAATATCAAACAGAAAAACATTAACAGGACAAATGACACAACGACACAATATTGGTTGCCAGGCAGAACTTTTCCAGAAAAGGAAACAACTACTACATGAATGAAACTAACCAGTACTTGCCATGTTTTTTTTCTCATCCCCACCCTTCATCAATTAGTCACGCTTACTTGATTAGTGGCTTTGCATAAAGTCTTCAGCTTCTGGTGGAAGTCCTTCCCTACAACAATCTACCCCAAATCATGAACAAAACTCACCTGCAATACCAAAAGTTGGAAATATTCCACGCACCAGATGCTAATATGAAAAACTTCACGGCTCTCAAGATGCTCTCTGGATAGATGGAATTTGTGGAAGGTTCCTTACTGATTACCTAAAGGGGTGCACTGTCTTGATTCTACAAATTTATTTTGCACCATGGGTCCACACCTATTAAAAAGGTCCAGGGGAGTAATAATTGTAAGGCCATCAAGTACAATCAGGATTCATCTTGGGATCCAACAACTCAAGCAGTTCGAATCCGAATTCCATCAGGATTTTACTTTTCAGGTTTATATGCCCAGTCCAGATTGATTTGATATCTTTGGAACACCCAATTGTAGGATCATAAGATCAGGATTGGAATTCTAATAACCACAGTTGCTATTGAATTGTCCAAGTCCTAGCAAGTCGAATAGGTTCCAAAGTCTCAACCAGCCTCACAAGTGCACCATGAAGCAAAATAAAGCACCTTTAGACACCCTCATCGCCTTCCTGTGATGATCATGTCAAATACCATTTCCATGCTGTAACTGCTAAACTAAAATGCAATCATGGATGCATTCTCTCTTGCTTGGAAATGGAATTTGGAAACAGGTTCTAATCTAGGATCCAGTATTCACAATCTGAGGCACTTCACAAGTGCTAAATTTCCAATGCTTCGACCCAATAAATATTTGACCTTTACCCAAAAACCAAACTATGTTAAGAAACAAAATCTTTATGAGGCTTCAAACAAATTGTGCTCTCTCTCCAACTCATTGAGCCGCACGTGCATAGTAATCAAATCATTACCAATATACATTTCCAAGCAAAATCCCATTTCCAATAAATAATCATGAACTATTTTTCCCATCTCACAATCCAATTAACAGACACAGGCATTTAGAAACAGAAAGAAATGTATCCAATTAATTTTCACATCTCTGTGTAAAATCTGATAGCCTTGGATAACATCCAATTATGGTTCATAGCTATTGTTTTGTTACCATGTGAAACTACACAAAAAACTGGCAAAACACCAAGGGAGTCTTTGAATTGGGTGTGTTTGCTCATGAGGTTGCTGAGAAAAAGACAGACTGGTCGAATGTCAAAAGGGACCATAAGCGAATGGACTTTGTGGAGATCTTCAGACTGCCTTGGTGAAGAACGGTGATACTGTTTTCGAGAATGTGACGTTTGATTTCATAAACCTAACTTGCATTAAGTTTGCTGTTTTCATGAGGTGAAACTGAGGCTGGGTCTCGATAATTTGAATGGGATGCTTAACTTCTTTACCGTTGGAAACGGTGTTTGGTCACAGTCTTGGCAGTATCCCGTGCCCTTTCAATTGGATTGTAGGTCAGGATAGTGGCTAAATAGGAAAACTTGGTGGTCAGGTTGGGGTGGTCAAAGGAAAATAGAATTTGTGTTCATTATATCTTCAATTATTCAAATTTATATCTTGTGGTTGGGCACGTGATCATTTCCGTAGGCAAAAAATTGCTGGAAAAGTGATAAATGTATGGCATATTAAAATTTTATGCCCCTTTTAGTTGCAGAAATCACTGTAAGGTTACATATTGACAAACATAATTAATTAAGATGGAGAGAGAGAGAGACTAAATTCTCTGCATATAAAATTGCAAAGATAAAAAATTGTCTGATATTGATCACTGTTTGGTGCAATCCATAGGCTTAAAGGTAATCATCTTCTTCTTTAGATCATAGCCCACATAGAAGTTCATCTGAGCCAGGTTACCATAAATGGCGATCTCTCCAGCTGGGGCAAAACCCAAGCATATGGAAAACAGGCTAGTCCTAACAAAGGTGTTCAATGGATTCAACTTCAAGTCTCCACCCCTGAAATGCACAGTAATAATAGGAATGGAACTAACATTCAACTTAGAGTAGCACAAACTTAGCATCAATTTTGGATCCTTGACTGGTCGGGCCTTGATCGTATTTTTCACGGCCGACACTAACCGGCTGTAGAGATCTGGTGGAAGGAGGGTCAGGGTTGAACCAGAGTCAATGATAATGTTACCGGCCTGAGCTAACTTAGAAGCATTTGATGAGGCTGAAGACATGTAAAAGTCCAGCCTTTTGTTTGAAACACTGATTCCTTCCAGTGTCAAGAAATAGAAAGCATATGGAGATTTTGAGACTATTGGAGTTGAAACCACCCCACGCCCAGAAACCACACCACTGCCTCCAAAGTTCATTTTGCTGGCCTTGGTGTTCTGGGCAGACATTGGCACCAAGCAATAAGAAAATTTGCCTCCAATGGAAGATCCCATCTGTGAGACAAGCGAAACTTGACCACCTCCGAGGCCGACTATGCCAGCTCCAGCTTTGCTGAACGTGCCGCCGTTGTCGTGTCCACAGCCAAAAATGATGTTGCGGAGGATGGTGGAACCCAATTTTACCGTTTCAGTGGCCAGATCGCCACGACTGAAAGATTTGTCTCCATAGCTGACTGAGTACTGGCAAGTATTCGTAGTTGGGAGGCAAGAAGTTCTTGGAAAAGATAGGCATTGTTTTGAACCACAAGGAACCACTTTATATGAAGAAGAACTGTTTGGGCTGAAGAGAGGAGGCTTCTGGTTGTAGCAACGAATACAGGGCTTGCATTGTGTCCATATAAGGTCACTACCAGTATCGACAATTGCAGGAATTTGAACCGGCGGGGTCCCCATAGATATCTTCATGATATATTCTCCACCATTGGGGGTTACATTGGCAGAAGCAGATTGGGGAGAGAATGACATAAGACGATGAACACGGGAAAATGAACGTTGCAAAGCATTGTTCAGGCGTTGTGAAGGAGTTAGAGAAGGGTTGTGGAATGGAGATTTTGGCGAGTCTCGGTGTATTAGATCCACAGTGAAACCGCCATTGTTAGCTTCTGTGATGGAGAATCTAGAGGCAAATATGATGGATATTGCAAGAGATATGGAGAAAAATGAGTGAAATGATAACATGGTTGTCATGGTTCTTTGAGAGAGAGGGACAGGAAGTGTGCATGAGGTTGGCTTGTATGAAGATTGGGATGAGCATTTATAGTAAGAAAAGATTACTTGGGATTAACTTCAGCTCTAGATTTTCTGGGGTATATCTATATAATAAAATACAAGGCATTTCAAATTTCCAAAGACATTAAAATGTCTTTTGCATTTCGTGGTTCAAATAATTTTTAAATTAATCCAAAATCAATATAATGGCTATTGCCCTTCTATAATTCTTCTTCCTCCGTCTCTCGCATCTCTCTCACTTGCAGATCCTTCGGTTTCATTATGAAGGATGGTGACGTAAGCCATTTTTTTCAAATAAAGATTTGTACTTATTATTATTATTATTATTGTATAAACTGTGTACATAGATTGATATTGTCTAAGGGTTGTGTTGTCAGAGTATATTTTGTCGATTTTATTTTGAATAGTGGGTCTACATTAAGTGGTGACTTTTTTTTTTGGTTATACAATGCTTTCAAGTGCAATTTTATATATATATATATATATATATATATATAATGTCTTCAGGCATAGGCAATGACTAATAATCGATATGATGTACATTATGTGTATATTGTTAGAGCTTATTTTTATGTTTTATCTTTATATTTATGAACATAAACTAGTGTAGGGTAATATTGTATTTCTTTCAATCTCTTTCCCCCCTCTCTCTCTCTTACTCCCTTGTTCTTTCCCTAATAAACCCTAATATCAACTTTACATTTTAACTTAGATGATTTGTTGTTATTTGATCGTCATAATGACGTGGTATTATTGTTGATGAATATTTACTCCAACTCGAGATGATATGGTGAAGAGTAAATCCTAAATATGCTCGAAAGGTTAACATAAAAAATCCTAGAATTAATGATGTTTTGACCACAATTAACAATGGCATGTATGCATTTATGATGACAAAAAGCAACACAAAATTTTTCCACATAAGAATTAACAGCAACTCACATTAATTACTTGAATAAATGACAAATCTAAAACTCAGATGACAACTCAATGACCAATATTTAAAAAACGAACTAATGATTTTTATTAAACACTAGATTTCAATTCATTCCACATGTCTATCACTATATTACGAAAAGTCAAAAGAAAGAAATCTTCAATTCAAAACTTATATATTGACATTATCCATGGTCATATCATTGATACTATCACAGCGCCGTATCATATTTAGCCCACAATTTTAGTTGATTTTTTCTTTTCGTTTTTTATTCCCCTTTCCTTTTGGACAAGAAATTATTGGTCTACCTCTCCACCAATTATAGGATGAAACTTTCACATTACCCATAGCTTCAACCCAAAGATGCAGGTATTTAAGGGAATCGTCAAATAACCTCTATGTAGAGAGAATACCTACGTTCTTAAGATAAGATCTCTCCTACTCATACAGTACTAAGCTTTGGCTTCCCAAGCTTATCAAGCAGGACCTCAACCTCCATTCAGCCCAGACAACGCCATGTTCATTTAAGGTTACAGTACTTGCTTCCAAAGCTTGCACCTTAATCAAGTTGGCTCCGCACATTCACAGCCATAATGGATAGTATGCAGTATGGAAAGTAATTAAAAAAAATGTGGAAGCAGGGACTACATTTTGGTGTTTCCTGAAAAGAGAAACTCCCAAATCAATTGAGACCCAAAGCTCACATGGCAACATATTCACTACCAATATCAAAGCAAGATTCAGCACTCGATGTTTGAGAAATAAGAAACAAGTAAATAAACTATGCTTCATTTCAATCCAATCTTTGTTTTCGAAGACAGAAGATAGTGATTTCAATTCCACAAGGAAGGAAAAGGCACTATTTGGTAGATTCCATATAAAATACAGATTTTTTCACAAAGTGATCTCGTCACCTTGCTCACGAGCAATAGAAGCCGAAAGGATTCCAAGATCACGATTCAGGAATGTCAATGCAGTTTCACACTCCGAGATTATTCTCGTGACAGAAGAAGGCTCACCAGCAATTGTTTCAGATAACCCAACAGCCACTGCTGCATGTGAGTCTCGAAGATTCTTCAGATTCCCAAGGAACTGCCAGATAGGAGAACAAAGGGATGCCTCAGCACCAAACACTCTCAAAAATACAGTACATTAGGTAAAAGTACAAAATCTAATTCCAGGATTGGTCCTATTGGATAGCACCAACCTCTGGTGACTGCAATATTTTCCAACAGAAGCCAAGCAACAAAGGTACCACTCAGAAATTTTTGGAAACCCTTTGTTTGAATTGCGTTATGGTGTTCTGAGCAATTATGTCTTTCAATTTAAAGCAGAAATTTGTAGTATTGCTTACTCATATCCGCTTTATTTTTGCCTTTGGATATGAGCAAATCAACAAAACATATTCATAATGAAGTTCCTTAGTGTATGCCCTTTGTTGATGGCATAGTATTGATTGCCGAATCTAAATTAGGAATTAAAACTAAATTAGAAGCATGGAAAGACGCTTTGCAATCAAAAAAATTTGATATAAGTATCAAGCAATTCAATACATCCAGTACAAATTTCATCCAAGAGACCTCAGCAATACCTTCAAGAGCGTCTTGTACGCCTCCAGCAATCTGTTGGCAGCTGGCCCAAACCCATGCAGTTGAGGTACCTCCATCATGTGTGTCCAGGGACGAATTTCCTGCAAATAGCAGAATTATGAAAACATATATATGTATGTACATGTCATCACATTCATATAAGCACATTGAAAATACACACAGACGGCTATTGCAAGAAGTTTCTGTGCAAAGCCTCTTAACAATTAGAGTAGTACCATAATAGCCAAAAATCCACATGATCTTGCACATCAGCATATAGATCCTTTGTCTTAAACATTTCAATTAATGATAAAGCTACATCATAATCAAGAAACCATGTGAAGTCCCACCAGATAGTATTGTTTCTAATTCATCATATACATAAAATACTTTGGAACTTAGTCACTAAAAGAACAGAATCCTTTGATTGACTGGGTTCAGACTGAGAAGAAACTTGAGATGACAGCATATCAAGAATATAAAGTGAATGTGAGACCAGAAAACAACCTTGGTGTAAATCGTATTGAAGGATCTTGCAGTTTCTAAAAATGATTCCAGATGTGCTCGCAGTTTTGCTTCCACCTCCGCATAATCTTCATCCGGATTATATGCATGCTAGATGCCAAAAACACAAAAATGAATGTCAGCCAGGCACAATATTAACGTCACAAATTTACTGTACAAAACTAATCAGGTGAAGGAAGCTGATCACAATGCTAAGTAATGCTGCATTATAGAAGGCAAACGGTGTCAGCTACGGAGTTAGGACAAACCTTTGATGCCAAATCATCAACCATCTCTTGAAGACTCAAAAGTCTATTTGATTGATCTGAAAGCTGTTTTTCCAAATCAGATATATCTGGCCTGCAAGTGAACTTTGATTAAAGTAACAGAAAGTTACTATACCTAGTGGAGAAAAAAAACTCAGAATCAATTAGTATTTTTAGCATGTGAAAATGAACAAAAGCTCTACCACCAAAAAAAAAATTGATCAGACTATATCTTCCATCTAATGCACAAGCGAATGACACACGCCATTTCTATGGATAGCACATATCAGTTTCAGATCATACACCAAATATTGTCCAAAAATTGAGCAAATATCATTATAAACAAAAACCCAACAATTATGAGTTACCTGAGTCTATTTGACAACCTTCAGTACGTTATAGGCATAATTAGTGGAGTACTTCCTCAAGTGAATTTACTGGGGGCGTGTATTTCTGCTCTAAATGTCCAACTATTTATCTCCAGAGGATACTCTGTCGTCTGTCCTCATGTGGGTGTGTCTGTCAGATATATCTAATCCCTATATTGAATGCCAAGAAGACAAGCCTAAATATTCTTTCCAACATCCTCTTTTCCTTTCCTAGGGTAGACTGGTGTTTATATGATTAAAAAGAGGACATATGATGAGAATCTAATATACAAATATAGGGTTTAATGGAATGAGCAGGTTTTATTGCTGGCTGCATATTCAACAGGCATATCTAATATCAATCCTCAACTATTGCATGTCCAACAAAGATATGACGAACTCCAAGAGTGTATGAGAGAGGATTTCCAATGCACATGTACGCATTAGAGGTCTTCCAAGTGTCATAGTTGCAAAAACAGTCCACTATGATCACATCTTGCATGGAACTAACCAGTGTGCAAGCTTACTGTGGAAACCGAGCATACATGCATAGTACATGGATATAAAAATTAGAAAAAAAAATTTATAATGCATGTTTTAATATGTATGTAATTATAGAAAAAGATGAAGTGATTCAAGTAAGACTAAAGATTATTTAAAGCAGTTAGAAAAGGTATGTTGATAAGCAATCGAAACATTTAAAATTTGTGATGGGTGATACTTATGTTGATAAGCAAATTGGACATTTGAAGATCTGCACTGAGGGATTAGACATTTATGAGAATATGACACCAAAAATATGATTTTTGACATTTGAAAAGGGAAAATTTATCTAAGAAACATTAGATTCTATAAGACTCTAGGAAGGGTTGACGCTACACCTTCCCGATTATATTTACCTTCAGAGTTGTCTCGTTTACATAACGTATTTCATGTTTCTATGCTCTAGAAGTATATACTCAACCCGTCTCATGTATTGGTTAAGCAACCTTTAGAGTTAAAAGAAAATTTGACTTACATTGAGGAGCCAGTCCAAATTTTGACTCGTCGACAAAAGATATTACGTAATAAGACCAATCCGTTAGTAAAGGTCTTGCAAAGGAGTCACTCACTTGAGGATGCTACTTGGGAAATTAAGGAGAATATGAAAGAGTAATATCCTCATCTGTTTTCATCACGTAATTAAATTTCGAGGACGAAATTTTATTTAGGACGGGAGAGTTGTAAAACCCGGGCATACAATATGCATAATACGTGGATATAAAAAAATTAGAAAAAATATTTTTATAGTGCATGTTTTAATATATATGTAATTACAAATTAAATTACATTAAATTAAAATTAAAAAAAATGCCATTGGATGGCATTTCTTTCCAAATTGCCATTTGGCTACACCGGGAAGCTCCCTATCGCACTCTGCAACACTCTAGAAGGTTTGAGAGGCTACTAAAGGCCTCTGCTGAGTGTGCGGATCAGGTAGAATAAGTGGGAAGAGAGAGAAACCAAAGAGAGAAACAAAAGGTGTGAGGAGTAAATTTTGGGAGAGGCTTATTCGAGCATCAAGGGGTAAGTTTTTAGCCTAATTAGGCTGCTAGGAGTCCATTAATGATGCTTAAAACCTGTTTTGATCATTGTTTGAGCATCAATTTTCATTTTAAAATTTTTGGGTTTTAGTTGATATAGAAATGGATTTGAATTTTGGTTTGATTTTAGCTTGAATTGTAGTTTGTAAATGATTTATGGGTGGTATGAAGAAACCCTCTTGGGTTTGGGTTTTGAATTTTAAAATTTTGATTTTTGATAAACTTGATGAAGTTTTGAAAGGGAGCTTAGGTCTAGCTAATTTGGACCCAAGCAATCCATTTTCAGCATCGAAATTGGAGTTAGAGGTTGTTTGGGGGGTCAAATGGTCAGTTGCAGGTCTGACCTTGTTTTGAAAATCAACTTTTGAGCTAACTTTGACCACAAATTCGTAGAGTTTGAGGGAACTTGGAGAGGTTTGGTTTATATAGTTTAAAAATAGGTTTGTAGGAGAGCAATTTAGGCTCTTGAATCGCTAAAAAATCTTGAGAAACGATGGAGTTATGGGCGTCCAAATTTAGTTCATTGGCTGAAATCCATGTTAGAGTCAGCCTTTTTTTTACGACTCTTGAGTAGGGGTGTCAAACGTGTCGGCTTAAACGGTTACCTGTCAGGTTAAACGGGTGACAGATGAAAAATGTGTAAACCCGTACACGACACGTTTAATAAACGGGTGAAAAATCTCAACACAAACACGACCCGTTTAATAAACAAGTAACACGACACGACTCATTTAACCCATTTAATTTTAAAATAATTATATCAATAAATTTTAATACTCAACTTTTTTTTTTTACTTTCAAGTGTACTTACCTCAAAAAAATGAATTTTTAGTCAAATTTCTTAAAAAATCATATTTGAAGGCTTAAAAAAAAGTAAGAGGTCATTTTTTTTTTATAGGCAACTCAATCTTCCCCCTCTCCTCTCATTTTCCAATGTGGGACAAAAACAAAAGACATTGGTTTTTCTTTGCCTTGGAAATGCTCATCTCTCTTTCTTTCTCTTTGAACTACTACTTTACTTTTTTTTCTTTTTTTTTTGTATTGATTTCTTTACTTATTTTTTCTTGCTAATTTTTTCAAAAATAATTATTAATTTATTATTATATTAATTTTATTTAAACGAGTAAACATCTAATAAACGATTTGATAGGTCTCACCCGAACACGACCCGCTTATTAAACGTGTTTGACGTGTCAACCCGTTTATCACCCAAACCTGCTTAATTCGTGTCGGTTAATCGTGTCGTGTCAAATTTTTACAGCCCTACTCTTGAGCCTAGTTTGACTCACTTTTTAGAAAACTGGAAGGGGTTTTGATGCAAACTAACACTCGCATGTCAAAATAGGTATGGAGAAGTATAATTTAGGATTGTGAATCATGTTAAAAAATGAAGAAATGAGAGAGAAAAAAGTGCTCAAAGTTGAATAAAAATATGAAAAATCAGACTTGGTCAGAAGTTTGAGGAAGAAGATGAAGTTGGACAAGAGACCTTGGAGACCCCGACGGCACGTGAGGGCGTGTCCAATGTCCGATCGACCTCTGGTTGGTGCCAAAAGTTCTATAACGTCCGTGTGGAGGTCTGGGTAAAATTTCAAGTCGATCCGACGGCTGGATCAAAATGAGAATTCAAGTGATTGTTTTGGCCTCTGGATCAATTCAACCTAGTTTTGGGGTATTTTTAAAAAATAAATTTTATATTCATCTTTTGGAAGGTTAATTGAGCATGTGTATGAAATTTTATTAAAAAATAATATCGTTTTATTTTAGGCTATTTCGGATCAAAAAGCAGTGATGGGTAGGATTTCTCAAATTTCGGACCAGTTGAAGCTTTTCAAATTCATTTTGAAATCATATCTTACATTATTTATGAATGTTTAGCATATTTTAAAACTTATGATTGAGTTTTTGAATTTGGATCAGAACTCACAGATCCGGATTTGGGTTTTGAGTGTGGTAACACACAGTGGTCCAAAACGGTGATTTTGACCGTATATAATGAGATGGCAAAGTCCTTTTAAACTAATTGTAAGTGCGCATCGATTGACTGACAAAAAGGGTTTACATTCTAGTTTAAGGCAGTAGAGGGTACACATTGAGTCTGTAAACTCTTGAGTGGTTAGTTGGTCTCCGTACTTGGGTACTGAAGTAAAATTGTGATGAATATGAAACTTCAAGAAGCATATTCATATGCATTTATTTTCATAAATTAAGATATTTTTTAGTCGATACTTATTCGCATTTGTGCATATGCAAATTAAGGCTATTACATCAGTTACACCTAGAGATCTCGAGCATAAAACTAAGTGGTGTGTTGGTTGACGGTGACAGGTGAAGTGTACTACTTCATAATAATTGAAAATAAAATAATATGACTACTATGTGAAATGAAGTTTTGATGACTTGATTTATGTTTAGTTGAACAAATAATGGATCAAATATGTTTTGTTGAAAAGTTCGTGATTTAAGTAGTATCCACTATACTAGAATTGTTGATTGCTTGACATGGCTTACATGTTGATTTGGACAGGGCAGTTATTGTGATACAACTTGACATTGCTTAAATGTTGTAGATAGTTTGACATTGTTTAAATGTTGTTGATAGATTGACATTGCTTAAATGTTGTTGACTCATAGCATATGTAGATTATTTATTATGTTGTTATATTGGTAGTGATTATGAAATTTCGAAGTAAGGTAAAAACACTTTAATTTTTATCGTTCTCCTCAGATTGTGAACATATTTTAGTGAATTGATATTTGATCCATATTTTTAATATTTTCATTTATTATTGTTAAGAGTATTCTAGTAGTATATGTAAATTGTTAATAGTGTTAGGGTAGTATGTGTAATTCTTATTATTGTAAATTAACTATAAATACAATGATATATGGGAACTAGGTTAAATTGGTGACCTCTCTTAGTTTTCTCCCTAATGTTAATCTTCCACACTTAACATTATGATGCGTAGTACACTCAAGAAAATATTTATTTTCAAGAAGCTTAAGTTTAAAGTTGGGTCCACTATAGCACTAGCAGAGTCGAAATGGGAGGTTAAGAAAACTAGTTGTGTACATATTGCACAGAAATGTTCGTTTCGTTGTTGATGTTAGGGGTGAATTCCCTAATTCTTTGTGTGGTATTGAATTACGGAGTTGTGTACTCTGTCATGTAATAGAGTTGTATGGTTTATCTCTTTTATGAGATTATTGGTTGGGACGATTAGTTTTAAATGATTCCTTATATTACTGGCACAGGTATTACCACGTATCGAGTTATACTTCCATCTTTGGCTCAGGATGGGGTGTGACACTTACAGTTCTCATGTAACTGATAGATTCAATAATCCGTCTTACTCTTGGTGTAATCCAGAATAATGTTCTCCTCTCTCTCTCTCTCTATGCGCATGCGCGTGTGCCTGCATTTGTGCGAGATAGACATTCCAACTTCTTAAGTATTTATAAAACCCTAAACATCAACCTAGAACAAACTTTACAAACCCTATCCCTTGCCAAACTTGCCCCTCCCTGGATAGACTGAAAAAAAAGTTCCTACATTTTCAATCTGAGGACAATCTTGGCAGATCACTTATCTACCACTACCATGCATAACAAATAGTATGCCAGCAGGATTATATCATGCCCTCATTCAGGATCACAGTGAAACCATCAGTACAACAAGTCCTTTCTCAATTTATCAGAAAGATGAATCCACGAGGGAAATCAAGCCAGTAAAATAAACTTACAACGGATATATAGACTGAATCTGCACATCTGCGGGGAACAACTTGCACTCTTCAGAGAAAATCTGAGCTTGTCGTTCAGCAATAGAATCTATCAGTTGTATATCCTTCGCCACCTGCTCATCAACACTAAGGGGCCAAAAGCAAAATAAAAATCAAGAATAAATAATTTTATGAAACCAAAGAGGAAAGCGAAAAAGAGGTTAGATTGAAAAAGTGGTGGGATTAATAATTTGGATTGTCAAAAAATAAATAATTTATTACGGTCAATCCAAAATGGATTGGAAATCATCTCAACCTCCAATCAGGATTATCAGCATAGATGCTTGCCTCCACAAGGTCTACAATAAGACGAAGCATTTCGGTACGATCTTCATAACTTCCTCGTCCCTGCACAGAAGGCGCAGAATTTAAACAGCTCACACAAAAAAAAAAAAGGTATCTTGCATGCTAAATAATTTTCAAAGCTCGATATTCGAGTATGACACACTATACATGTCACATACCATGAGGTATTCCTCCAAACATCAAGAGAACATTCTAAAAGCATCACCAACGAATGAAAGGGTTTCATGATATACCAACAACAATTTGGGAGATTTCTCCACTTTGTTTCATGGGTTGTACTTGTATCAATGAGAAAAATGAGAAGGGCAGAATCTTGTATGAGGAAAAGATAGCAATAAATGAGTTGACACTTCATTGATAGTTTTTTCTTCCGTGAAAGGAAGAGGGGGGTTGGTTTGAAGCCTTCTCTAAAGCTTGAGTGATAGCAGTTTTTGGGAAGGTCATTATCTCTAACTGTTTAGTCTCCATTAGTTCTTTTATGCTCATGGTGAACCTAAGTTTGCCTAATAATCTTGCATATTTTGTACTTAATTGGGTTGTGGCACCATTTTTTAGCACCCTTTAGGAAAGTACGCTCATCAAAATATTCATGCCTATCATGAGAGGGAATAGAATAGTGCAAGTAATAAGAAAATAGTCCATCTTAAACAATAAAGATCATGTAAGTTTAATATACAGGCACTGGTTTTTTTTTTTTTTGAACGATATACAGGCACTAGCTTAAGCAACAATCTTCCAACTCACAACGCATGGAATTCCTGAAAGCTTGATTTTGCACAACAACAACAACAAACGTCTAGAAAGAGTTGGAAGAAACAGACATGTACTTGGAACATTTAAAATCAAATGCTAGAACTAGGAGGTTTTTTGTAGCAGCCCAAAAAACTACATATTTACAAGTGCATCGTAATCATTTCAGAAAATGGTTAAAAAAGGTTGTACGACACGATGAACATACAAATGATATTATGGTTACAAAAATATGAACGTCAACGTAACTGGAAGCTGCTTGGAGGATTCTCTTTGCTCTCTCTTTTTTCTTACATGGTAATGGCCAAAAGATTGGAACAGTTAGCAAAAAATATCTCTGGAAAAGCATGCTAGAATCTTCTCAAGTTGAATGAGATCATTGGTAAATATTTGACGAATAATGAAAAAAAAAATCATCCTACTTTCAAAGAACAAAAATATTTCTGGCAAACAGATATTGAGTTTGTCTAATGAAATTGCAACCCAAATTTGAGTCTCACTAAAAGGGGAGCATAACTATTAGGAGGAGCCCCAATAAATACAAGAGTAGCCATCATACTGGTTTGGTTTTGGAAAAATTTGTTCAAGGTCTCTCAGTCACTTTGATAACAGGAATTAGATTAGGGTTTGGATAAGGAACTTCAGTAATGTCCCGATGACACGTATTCCTCTCAAATATCTTATAAACATCTCCCATGATGCTCCTATAAGGTATAAGAAGGTTCACAAGTGTGAACATTAACTTATAAACATTATCTAACCTCGTCATTTCAATAAGTACAGAGAACTAAGAGGTCATTTTTGGTTCATAACTATGAGGTACATAACAGCAAATTCATAACAACCCATTTTGAAAACAAAACTGGATAGAAACCAGTGTCAACCATGTAATTCAAAGAAACCAGAATGTCCGGATATTTACACGGGGACTGTCACGGCTTAGCGTAAGGAAGGTTTTCCTTGTCTTCACCTCCTTAGCAGCATAATGTAGTTGGAGAAGGAGTGGTAAACTTCAGCTTGATTAAGATCCACTAAGTCAGAACATTCCCCAAAGAAGATTTGCTCAACTTTTTATACTAGTTGTTCCAATTAACAGCAGACAGTAGACCATAGTCAGGGATTAGTATAATATGGTTCCTATACTGCATGACCCTATATTTTTTGAGTCCTTAACTAGTTAACCAGCTACTCATATTTTACAGAATCCACCCCTGCAATCACTCGATAGTGTATATAATCTACTTCAGTAAGAAAAAGCACACTAGGATGGAAGAAAATCGACCAATAGTGTATTAATGTTGAACCAAATCGTACAATTATTTAGGTACTCTTTAATTTATCCAATAGACAATATTATTAGAGGATCACTCTATCTAAACATTTTTGGTCTATTAAGGCCTAAAGATTAGAACATCCAAATTGACAAGCATGTGGATCACTTCTACAACCACATCACACATTGAAAAGAGGGACAAAAAAAACACCAGTGTACGCTTCACGGGGCTATTAAGCAACAGTCAATACCCATTACTATTACAAATCACCATGTACGAAAAATAGAACTCACTTGGATGGCCTCTGTATCTATGGTCGTGGTAATACTCAGAAACTTTGCAATCTCCGCTAGATCTGCAACAACAAGAGACACAGAGACATCTATTCAGATTGCAGAGCAAAAAACCAACAGACCAAAAAAAAAAGGAAAAAACCAAAATATACATGGTGTTTCTCAATCACAATATACTTGGACTTAATTTACTTTACTGACCTAATCATTCATAGCCGTTGGATTGACAGTGGACAGACCCATAATCAATCCAATTTGTGACAGATTAAGACAACAAATTAAGTTCAAATAGCATTATTGATAAAGAATTTGGCCGTCCAAACACTAAGAAGACCACACATGAAATAGCAACCCAATTAACCTCACCTCGATTGAATTGCAGACAATTCAATAGTTCATGAATAAATTCTAGCAAATGATTGCAATATAAATCTGTTTACATACACACATGTAAAGAGTATTACATTGGATGCGAGAGGTCTCTTCGTCGCGATCAATGGCGTCGCCTTGTAGATTTTGTTGAGAGAATGGTGACTTGTCGCCCAATAGCCTGCAATTGACCACAAAGATGATGACTTAAATAAATGTATGTAGAGAGAGAGAGAGAGAAAGAGAGAGTGGAGAGGGTTGTAGAGAGAGAGACATACTTGAAGAAAAGCCATTCGAGAAGGGCGTAGCGCTCCATGCCAGCAAAGAGGAGAGACTGAGCGGGGGCATTGGCTCTTGAATAATTCAACATTGCTAATTTCTTCTGAATTTCTTCCATCTGCTTCGCTGCCATTCGATCCTCTACACACTACACTATAGAGAGAGACGCAGAGAGAGAGTCAGAAGCTTTGATTTGATCTTTACTTAGAGCATCTCCAACAAGACTATCTAAAATAACTACTCAAAATATATTTAATTATTGTATTATCTACTTTAGTTAACCACGTTTTTAAAGTCACTCCAAAAACGCTATTTATTTTAGCAAACCACTTCAACTAACTTTAACTAACTTTCAATAATAAAATCTAAAATACTATATAGTATGTCATGTCATCACCATATTGATGACATCACATGCATGAGTTTCGTCACGTCATCAAAATTTTATAATTTTGATCTTTATGAATCAAATTAAATGCCAAGTCAACCAAAGTTATGCTGAAAATGATCTGCACAGCAGAGATCATATGCAATAGAAGTACAATGGACCACCAATTCAATAGAGCTTCAGCAAAACCATGAGCATCAAGTGAGCATTTATTAGGGGAAATCATAATCAGAAAAAGCAGGACCCAGATGTTAACAAATTCCAAATACTCAATCTGAAATAGGATACACAATCTGAAATATGATGCACAATCTGTCCCAAATAGTTCACTAATTCCCATGTGCTTTCATTTTCTTTTAAGCAGCAGTAGTTCAATTAAAAAAAAAATTGATGTTCTGTGCTAAAACTCCATTCGAAATTGTGGTGAAACTAATGGACCTTTTCGTGTCTCAGTCGGTTGCTTCAGCATTTGCAACAATGGAAAATAGATACAAAATAATTCTTTTCTATACAAACTTGAGGCAGCAAATCTGAGAGAGAGAGTTGTATCGTCTTCCCTATTCTGAGAGAGAGAGAGAGAAAGAGGCCATACCGTGGAGCCTTCAGACGGTGGAGCCTCAGTTGATCGATCGATTTGTTCGATTCTGAAGCAAATAGCTACGCAAATCTGAAGCAGCAAATAGATCTTCTGTGCGGAATGTCGGTGGAGCAAGTGGAGCCTTCTCGGTGAAGCTGAATGTCGGTGAAGCTTCAGTGATCTTCGGTGGAGCCTGCGATGAAGACTTGTCAGTTCTGTGCTGTGGACCTTCAGTGAGACAGAGAGAGAGAGAGAGAGAGAGGGCCGGAGAAGGGCTGGCTAAACGATGCTTGTGAAAATTGAGTTATCTAGTTTAAATAACCGAAATAGCTGGTCTCTTGGGCGGTTTGGTACGTGGATTTGGGAGAATTTTGCAGCTTCGATCGAGGATTAAACCCTTAAATTCATGTTTGGTAAGCATACATTTAAGGATTTGAAATTCGATCCGGTCACGAAATCGAAGTTCATGAGTTTCTTAAAATCCATGGAAGGAATTTCATACGTGAATTTGGGGGTTTCATATTGAGTAATACTACATATCTCAAATTTGTATTTCAAAAGTGCATCCCAAATTAATGGAAACCGTTGGATGAGTGGGTCCCAATGAAAAAAGTTGGTAGGACTCACTCATCCAACGGTTTCCATTGATTTGGGATGTACTTTTTGAATATAAATAAATTTGGGATATGTAACATTGCTCTTTCATATTTAGATAACATTTATATCTATGTATATTCATATTCATGTTCGAATTAAATTAGTTAAGAGAGAAAATAATTTTTTATATATAAATATATTATTATAATAAATATATATTCCTGTGTGTACCAAATATGAGTATAAACAGTATTAACCCCTCAAACTCATATTTGAATCTCATTTAAGTTTGGAAGGGTTTGGATAATCCAACTCAAATTCCTCTCAACAAACATACCAAACAAGCCTTTGGAGTGATATTTAAGGAGAAATTATTCAAAATAACTAAAAGCGTGGGTTTAACTAGGCGGTTGGAGGTGCTCTTAAATTCTCAAAACTCTTTTTGTTTTGTTTTTTTACTTAATCTGTGTTTAAAATCCCTCGCTCTTTTTCTTTTTCAAAAACAAAAAATCCAATCAAAGACGGGTTAACAAACAATTTCATAAGGAGAGATTATGAAGTGTCTTTTATCCCACAATGACTTATTAATAGAATTTTAAATTTCTTAATTAATTAAACCCAAATGCATTGAGTCACATGTCAACATAACTACATTTTCTCTATATTTGTTTGTAAACACCCATCTGAAAATTTTCAAAAAATGACATATTATGTTTCTATAATACCCAATAACTATCCAATATTTTAAATATTTCTCTCTAATTTTGTATAATTTACACAAGACAATTTTTAAAGTTAGACGTGGGGGCAGATATGATTGTAAAAAAAATATAAATTTCGTGTATCATACATACAATTATAATATTATAATATAGTATTAGAAATACCTTTAAAGATATGCACGTGATGGACACATAGTATTTTTCATCTATTTTTATGACGGCAATTAATGTTAAGGATTAAATTGACTCAATGTTTAAATTTTAAGGATAAAATTGATGAAGTTAAAATTTTAGAGATGAAAGTATAACAAGTGACAAATCTCAAATACTATTAATGCAATTTACCCAAAAGTTAAATAGATATTTGATACAAATTATAATTTAACCTTTCTTTTATGCCTGCGAGCCGCGAGGCACATGCATGATCCAAAGGAATGAGAGAAAAAAATATTAGACGTAAGTTATCATTACACTATATTAATAGTGTTACG
>CM042189.1:5534674-5554579 GCA_023539305.1 Ilex asprella
ATAATGCACTCTTCGAAACCGAGGAGTTCAGCAGATCTCGAAGAATAATTCCCCGAAAATAAAAGGGGACCGTGAAAAATAAGGGAAGCTCCGACTCGACCAAGTAAATACGAAGCACATGCCCTCGACCCCTGCCTCTCGAAGAAAATCAGAGCTTGGGGCATGGGGACAAATGATGAGTCCGGATTTTACTGAGCTAAGGCTCGATCCGAACGGAGTCGAAAAAGCCCAAAGAAGAGCCCAAAAGACCCATGTAGTTGGCAACCGAGTGGCAATCGTCAAGAAAAACGGAGGAAGAACCAAGACCGCACAAGGCAGTGAGGGGCGTCGCCCAAAGCCCCTAGGGCGCCACCCAGGGCACCAAGGGCGCCGCCCAGGCCCCTAGATTATTACAAACTTTTTTTTTATTGCTTATCCATATTGTTTGTTTAAAAGAAAAGAAGTTTGAACATAATGGTAAATGCTAGCTATAAAGGAAAAGAAAAAACAAGTTATTCTAGCAAAGGAAATGAAAATACAAAGCGCCAAGTGGAAATTAAAATAAAAATCTAACCCGGACCCAACCCTAAACTCGGCCTAGACCCAACATCATTCACTAATTACCATATTAGAGTAGTGGGATTCACTTATCTTATATCGTGATTTATTATTGATTAGTGATATCACATGTCAATGATGACGTGGTATAATTGTTATATTAGATATTTTCTCCTCTCAATAGGGTGAAGTATTTTAGTACGGTTAATGGGAGGGTTTTGGATATTTTACCCCGACGCTTGATTAAGCTTAGTCCTTTTAGGGGCATGTTTGTAGATTACTCTAGCCATCGGAAAATGTTGTAACCTATATCTCTCTATTCTACCAAAGTATAGCGCTGTGAGCCGTAGTCATAACTTGAGTTTGAGAGGACCACACAAATCTGTGTTTTATTTTACCAATAACACTAAAAAAAAACTTTTTTTTATTTTGTTGTGTGGGTCTATACTCAATAACTCTGTTTTCAAGTAGTTTAAGCATCTTATTGTGTTATTATTTTCTTTAATTTATTTTCCCATTTGGTTGTTACTTTGTATAAGCATCGATCTCTCTATATACAACCTCGGCACGAAGTCCTCATATGGTCAAAGTTTGTAATTTGTTTGTAATATTACGAGTAATGTTATATATTCTAAATTTGTATCTCAAATGTGCATCACAAATCAATAAGAATGGTTAGATCAATGGATCCCAATTTAAAAAATTAATGTGTCTCACTCATACAATAATTCTCCTTCATTTGGGATATAAATTTGAGATATAAAACATTGCTCGTAATACTATAGGGCTATATGACACCGGAGCGTTTGTGAGAAGACCAATGGCCCTATTGTAAAATTTAAAGCCAATTCTATTGGAAGGAAATGAAAGGTTTTGAGATTTTTATGTGTTTGATGGTGTGTTGATATGATTGTTGAATCTTGAGTCATCATCATTGTGGTTTGAATCGATGGAAGGGGCTTGTATGGGATAAGGATTGTGGATTTGCGTTGTTGATTGTGATTATTGAATTGCAAGAATGCACAATTCAAAGGTTTGTTCATGGTAAAAAGGTTCATTAAACTTCTTTTATTTATCAATTGGTAATTGAGGTTGAAATGTCTAAATTGGTGTAAGTTTATTTAAGTTTTTGCGAGAAGTGGCAACGACCTATTCACCTCCACCCTCTAGGTCATGTTTGTGTGATTTCACGTATATAATCATGCCAGGGCGATCGAAATATACTTCTCCAGCATTTATAAGTGTTTTTTGTTATGAATGTTATGGGTTATTAGTCAATAAAAAAAAAACAGCATTTGTATTTTTAAGAAGTAGAATTTCTTCTTCTTAAACTCTTGTCCGTTTGGTTGAGTTTGAAAATTCTTCAATTTCTTCAATTGGTGGTGACATTGAAAATTCTCACTTTTGACAAAATTCAGCTCTAAGATGTTGGTTCACACTGTTGTTTTTAAACGTTTGGACTAAAAAACCTAAAATATATGTAGGTTTTGCCGGTTTGTTGCTTAAAATATTAATTTTATTAATTGTCTTTAAATTATTTAATTTGTGTTTAAATAATCTCTACACTGACCAAATGATCATGTGTTAGATAAGCGATACCGTTTTAAAAAATTAACACATGATTATTTCCGTTAAAAAATTTGACGAATCGTTTGATTAGGGATAAAAGTGATAAGAATTAAAATTTTAATGATTAAATTGACAAAATTAATATATAAAGAACCAACTTAATAAAATAAATAAGTAATACTACACTGACAAAATTTTGAGACTAAATTTGAAACCTAAATGACACGGCAACTGAGTTGGGTTTCTTTATTTGGTGTCACGTCATTTGAGTACCAATAAAAACTTCAAATAATATGATGTCATATCATTTGGGCTCTAAATTTGATCTCAAAATTTGACAAAATAAATTATTTTAAAGACTAAAAAATATTCGGTGCTCACTACACACCTAAAATGTAAGTGGAAATTTTCTCTTGGACTACTGAGCCAGTTACAATTTGGGTCATTTTTGTGTTTTTTGTTGGCCATTTAAAAGCCTCTTGGCAACTGTGCTTCTAACTGAGCTGAATTTTCATGTGCAGCAAATCATAATAAGCCATAAAAAATGATCTCCAAGCATCTAACTAAATGATAGAAATCACTGTGTATTATTACAAAAAAACATGAAATAGTGTTCATAAACCAAAACAAAATCTCTTCATACTAAAACAAAGCATCAATCATTTGCACACCACATTCTGGAGCTCCTTCCTTGTTATATCAATCACCATGTTGCAGTCCATTCTGCTAGATTTCTTACTCTTCATCACCATCATCAGCGCCACTTTTCCACTCAATCTCGACTCGCTCCTCAGCGGCAAAGACCCAGAACTCAAATCACTTCCCAACTGGCTATTGCTTGGTAAATTTGCCGATGATAAGGTCACTGTGACATCAAACTTCCTGGTTGATCTAGCTTTAGCGTTCGCCTTTGGAATGAAGGCCTCCCCTACCTTTGTACCTCGGTAGAAGAAATCAATGGTGCTGTTACTGTACTTGTATTTTCCGAAATTCGTGTTCTTCACCCCAAGTTCAGCAACCATGGCGATGTTGAACGAAGGGTTTGTTAGCGGAGCTTCGAAGGAACCAAATGTGGCGGACCGGATACGGAACTTGGGAGCTTTGACTTTCATCACTGTTAGTGAAAATAGCAGTATCATTCCGATCTGAAACACAGTGAAGGCGGCGATGTAGATGAAGCATTTCGTGCGCTTCTTGCGGCGTTCATCAGCGGCGGCGACTGATGCCAATTCTTCATCGGCGCGGCCGTATGGATTGACCTGTGGTGGAGGGTAGGTCTGTTGCTGTTGATCCTTCTCTGCCATTGATTTTTTTTTTTTTTTTGAGAGAGAGAGAATTTCTTGTGGGTTGTTCTGGGTAGGGATTGAAGAGAATGGTGGTGGTGATGGAGGGTTTGTGGGGAGAGATATATATAATGTTGGGAATGTGGTTGTTGTAATGAATACAATACGAGTTATTTGGAACACCACCATTGAAATGCTTTGTGAATCAAAGACTCAAGTGGTTTTCCTGCAAGCCATCGGACGCTTCCCAAACGCGTTGGACTTTCTAGACGTTTTGAGTTTGGCGCGAAACAGTCAATTTGATAATATACTAAAATAGTAAAAGGAAAAATTACACTTACACCTTTAGTTGTTTCTCGATATTTCGAAAGACATTCGATTTTTTTTTAAATAACACTAATACCCCTTTTCAAAACCTGTTCATAAAGGGAAAAATGTCAAAATACCTTGTTTCCCTGATAAACAAAAAAATAAAAATGCATCATTGGTTTGTTCCTCCTAAACTTAATCATCCACTCTTTAGTTCCTCATATTTTTTTGAAGATATAGAGAGGTAGATGGGTGGAGATAGAGAAGAAGATGAGTTGTCTTTTATCGGACTGGAAAGAAGATTAGTGGAAGTATACATAAATTCAGTCAGACATTCATAACTGGCGAGCCAGAATTTAACTGGGCTAGGCCCAATGAACTGATAAAAGACTCAAATATCCAAGACCCACGAAAGAGTCCAAGTCGCCAAAACCCATGGAGTTGGGCCCACCCATCAAAGGGAGTTGAATAGTGAAGTCAGAGTTGAATAGTGAAATCGGAGTTGAATAGTGAAGTCGGAGTTGAATAGTGAAATCGGAGTTGAATAATGAAGTCATAGTTGAATAGTGAAACCGGAGTTGAATAGTGAAATCAGAGTTGAATAGTGAAATCGGAGTTGAATAGTGAAGAGAGTCCAAGGAGATCAAGTGGCCAATGCCCAAAGTAGAGACCTAACCTATCCCCAAAAAAGTGCCACCCAGAATAGGCGCCGTCCATGCCATGCTCATCACCTCTCTCCCCCTTCACTCCAGGACCAAGACCACTCAAGTCCAAGTCCAGTTCAAAATCTATTTCCGACGAAATAGGAGCACAAGAGAGAGAATATCGGAATTAAGAAGATTGAGTCCTACTAAAATAGGACTTACCAAAGTGGTAGAGACCTCCTTTATCACATCATCGTCTCACCGTCCTAATCCTAACTATATAATGTAAGCCCTCTTAGCATTGAGGGCACGCCTCCGAAACCCTTATACACACTACTCTCTCTCTCTCAAAAGCAATGTAACTCTCCGGAAACTGTTATTCATCAATAAAGAATACTAGGCCACTACTGCCGTTCCCGAGAATGGACGTAGGTCACCCGGACCGAAGCACTATAAATCTTTGTGTTGACTCTATATTTACTATTTTACTATTGATTGTCATTGATTGCTTGCTTATTATTCATTAATCATAAACTTGATTGTTGATCTTGTACGAAGACGATTTTGTGCATCATTAATAACCGTTAAACAAAAAAAAAGAGATGAAAAAAAAATGATAAAGCAAAGTGCCATTGCTATTTCAGAAACAATTTACTATATACTTTAAAATGTTAATAAACATATAGGAAAGATGACATAAATTTTGTGGCAAATATAAAAATTGCACGTAAAGCATGTTCTTAGAATTGTGCTTGCATTTCCTAGTAGTCTAGAGGCATACTTTAAGTATAAGTACATACCTGATAAAAAAAAAACTATAAGTACATAGTTTTCAGCTGGAAGCTGTTAAAAACTTGTTTCCAATCAACCAATGTGGAGAGTTTGGTATGAATATCCTCTTAGTATTGATTTGTAGTTACAGTTGTGAAGCATAAGTATAACAATCTTTAAACAATCTATATAATAAAATATAACTTTTATTTTTTTCAATTGAGATTGTTTTAAATTTTATTTTTTAAAAAATTAATTCGATGGTTAATATTAACTCTCAAAATCTAATAGAAAAAATAGGTTTTTTAAAGGTATGTTGGAGGAGATTTTTTAAAAGTGTTTTTAGGAAATATGACTTCTAATAAGCACTTTAAAAAAAAATAAGTAGTATTTGAAAGAACTTATTTTAATTATTTTCAAATAAGTCAAAAGTAATTTTACCATTTAAATAAGTATGTAAGTAAAAATAAAAAATAACTTTTATTTTTTTAAAATTACTTCTCTGCAAAACACTTCATCACTATTACCCCCCACTGCCCCATTACCATCACCATTATCACCACCACCATTTTTGCCACAACAACCACCATTACTACCACCGTTGTCATCACCCATTACCGATTGCTACCATTACCATTCATCACTATCATTATTTCATTCTTATATTTATTATAATTATCACTATCATTGTTGACCACCGTCACCACCCACCACCATCATCGTTGTTCACCCACCACTACCTGTCGTTGTCGATCACCACCATCGTCATTGTCTACCACCACAAACCTATTGCCACCGCTACCATTATCGTAGCCCCACCACCATGACTGCCAACTACTATCAACGTCGTCGTCTACCACCACTCATACCCACCACCCATTACTGTCGTCACTCACAGTTGTCATACCACTATCATCGCCCAAAATTCGCTATCACCATTATCACCCAAAATTCACTACCACCATCACCATTGCTACTATGACTATCACTATCCACCATAACCATTACTGTCTTCCACCATCACTACCACTAAAACTGGTGTTTAAATTTTTTTTCTCTATCCTCTATATTTGTAATTTAATTTTGGGTGTAAATACAAATATGTTTATGATCGATAATTTTTTTTATTACTCTGAATCTTTAAACACGAATAATAATTAGTTAATAAATATTTCAGGATAAACTTAGGTTCGATTCAAATTAATTTGCCCAAATTACACACCCTAAATCCACCGGCAAGCCTCCAGCCTTCCTATCTACCTCTAGCTTGGTAGCCTCTTGTCCCATTGAAACACACCCCAACACTCCCAAAAAAATGTTATAAATAAAAACCTCTACTTGATGAATTGTACGTTTTGGAATAATATATAAATGTGATTTTTGAATTTTTATTGAACAATCCACTTTGAACATATAAAATTAAAATTAAAATTAATAATCTATATTATATACTAAAAGAATCAATTTAAGATAGAGTGTTTCAAAAGCTTTTCCCCTACAAATCATTATTTAAAAATTTTGAATTATTTAATTGGTGTCCTCTAATTGAAATCTAACATGTGTCCAACTTTTTGATAGCTACTACATTTTTAAATTTATCATCATTTTTATTATTTATTTTATTTTTTAATTTTTTTCAAATATCAATTTTTTTTGGTTACAAGGTGTTTAGAGTTACGCCGACTACTCTCGAGCTTAGTAATGATTACTGTGATTTGAATTTGGTTAAAGTATGTCTCAAAAGGATAAGGATGACTAGTGTTTAGGAGGTGCAATAAGAAATTGAATTTGAGACATCTGAATTATAAAAAATCAATCTCAACCACTAAACCATATGCTCGTAATTAATTTTGTAATAATGTTAGAATAAGTAGAATTAAAGTTGGTGACGAGGAGGATGAAGTGATATATGTATATGAGACGGGACGATAGTTAGTATTATATTATACAAGTTTGGGCATTAAAAATACGTATTTAGAAAGTTTTAGGCTCAGACTTTATTTTGGTTGGGGAAAGAAGATTCAGTAAATCTAGTGACCATCAGGGTTAGAATAAGTAGAAGATAAAGAAGTAGAAAGCAAAACGGTCTGTATACCCATCGGGCTCGTTTGGTTGCCGTATTAGAGATGGACGAATTAAATAAAATAATACAGGCTAATACAATACAGATGGATAAAATACAAGATTAAATGGGGTATTACAATAATACGTAATTTTATCTAGTGTTTGGTATACATAATATAAGCGTTAGATAATAATTATTTAGTCCAATACGTTGTTTGGTTAGAGAATTATTTGATTGTACTAATGTTAAATTAACAAAAATAACCTTAATCAGTATTTGTTACATTGATGATATTTTGATTTTATCAATTGGGGGGTTATAATAGTAAATGTGTAAAATAATACGTTTGAGTTGGATTATAATACCACCTCTTTTGGTGGTATTAAAATACCTCCATAATACAGGTCTAGCGTATAAAAAATATACGATAAGTATACGTTTTTGAAATTAATACGGTATCAAATTTGCTTACCAAACAAAGTATTAGGCCCGATTAAATAAAAAATAGTACAATCCAATATTTAATCCTCTCATGATACGTCTATCAAACGAGCCCATCAGGGTTTATGTTGAAACTTGAAGCCCAGGTGAGTCTTTTCGTTTTCCTTTTTTATTTTCCTTTCAATTTCTTGGCTACCAAAGGATAAAACCCATCTGAACCTGTTAAAATCTCTTCAGAGAGGTAATTCCCCCTCCCCCCCCCCCCCCAACCTTCTTTGATCCTGCTTTTTCACTTGTGAGTTTTAGAGCTTGATAAATATGTTTCTCCCACTAGACAGATACCCACATACAGATTTATGTATAATCATTCTTTTTTTTTTTTCTGTCAAACCATCCGGTATTCAAAAATTACTTTGAATTTCGACTAATTCAGATTCGAGCGGAATATGCACAATCAGTCATATGTGTGTTTATACACAGAAATACCCTAATGCTTTGTTTTTTGAAAAAAAAAAATAAAAAATTTAAAGTTCAAGAACTCGAGTTTTATAAAAATAACTCTTCGTATTGATTAGTTGAAAGGTTTGAAATTCAACATTGTTATGGAGATGATACCAATTGGTACCGGATTCAAAGGATTAGCGTATCCTTCAAAACAACATAACAACATTCCACGGGAAGACAAAAATTAGGGTTATTTTTAAATTGAAAGACAAAACGTAACTGGGATTGTTTCAAGACAAATGGTTATCCGATGAACAATGTTAATCCAACATAAAAAAAATAACTCCGATTATTTTAGAATATTTTGATGATGAAAATGAGTCTTGATTTTTTTTCCTTATCCATAAAAATTTCTAATTTTATTCACCATCAAAAAATTAGGGTGAATTGTACTTTGCACATTGAAAGATTTCAAAATTTTTACTTTGTATAATTAAAGATTAAATTTTTTATATTACATCTTCAATGTATACATTTCTGTTAGTTTTTTTGTCAGTGTCAATGAGTTTGTTTTTTACGATTGTTTTTGACGGAAAGAACAATGAAAACTAATAAATGATAATATTATAATATTTTATTATATTAAATACATAATATAAACAATTTAATATTTGAAGATGTAAAATAAAAATTTTAATGTCTTTCAGGGTCAAAAAAATATGCCCAAAAAAATATGCCTAAATCTCCTATCACCCAAAAATCTCTCCCCTTGTTTCTTCTTTCCTTACCAGTCTATATTCCCCATCTTTTCCAGAACAGCGCTCAATCTCTATCCCACCGTCCTCTTCAAATCTTCTGTCTCAGCCTCAAATCTTTTGAGACCTATATTTGAGCCCCATTCTCTCTCTCTCTCACACACACACACACACACGCTCACTCTCTATGCTCTAATCTCCCCCACACTTCGTTTTCCAATGCTCTCTGCTCACTTCTCTATCTGCGCCGCTGCCCAATCCTCAGCAGTCACACCTTCAACAGCCAGCAGTGACGCTTTCAACAGCCAGCAGCTGCACCTTCTTTCATCTCTCTCTGGGTCGCCGCAAGGCCATCGCTAACAACAGCCAGCAATTGCCCAACCATAGCCACCTCCTCCTTCAGGTACGTCTCTTTCACTCTCTCTCCCCTCTCTCAAACACGCCCCTTTTGTTTTTTCTGTTAGTAGCTTCTCTCTTCTCTTCTCTCTCCGCTCCGGCGACCAACCAATGCAACGGTAGCTCTCTCTTTCTTTCTTCTTCTCTCCCTCCTTCTCTCCCTCCTTCTCCTCCATCCACCATAGTAACCCCACGCCACAACGCCCCTTCCTCTTCCTCCTAGCCCCTGCGTACTAACTATTCGATAAATTGTCATGGCAATGTTTAAATTATCATGGCAATGTTCGAGATTTTTTTGATGTGCATATATGTGGTTTGTGTTCTCGATTGGTGGGTGTGTTGGAATTTTTTTGATGTGGATATTTGTGGTTTGGGTTATCGATTTATGGTGTGTTTGTAATTAAGCACTCATGTAAGCTTGCAACGGAAAACATAACAGACTTGGAACATAGGCCTAGCACAGAATCCCAAGTGCTTTGGTGTGTAATCCTCTCTTAAAGTCTCACCATGTGGAAAATTTGGCATTTTAAAGTTGTCTTTAGTGAAGGTGGATTTCGATTAAAATTATTTGGGTTATGTGATTTGGCTCATCATGATGAATTCAAGGAATTTAAAGGGGCAGATGGTGTGCTTGGCCAAATTGGATGTATGAGACTTGTTTGTTCATGTAATCCATTTTTTGATATTTCGGTGTTACTAGGTTATTGGATTAGTTCCAATGGTCTAAGATTTGTATCTAAACTTTATTGTAATATCTAATTTTTTTTAACCTTTCGAAAAAGTAAAAAATCACAACTTCAATATATTTTTACATTTATAAAAAGGTTATAATTCAAAGGTTATGTATTTTGAAATAATTATAACAAATCTATAACAATTTCTGCTTATTTGGTGCTTCTTCTCTGTTTTGGTTTTGTTTATATGAATTTTGGGTATTATGTTGCTGGAGTAGCATACAACTTTGCAATTGTCTATTAATTTATCAATACCAACTAAACAAACCTCCACCTTATTAATTGATCCGTGATCATGCGTAAAGGTAATTTTCTAACATGGCCAAAATCCAACAATGGACGTTAAATGGTGCAAGGGTAGTCTATGAGATATTGGTATGACCCCTTCTTTCACCATTTATGCCTTATACAATATCAATCACAACTTAGGCTCAGATGTTTTTGGATACCAACCTGTGTAGTTTCTATGTCATTCCGTCTAAGTCGTGAGGTTAGGCATTAGACCAATTTTGTGGTTAACGTTTTTGTGTTGTTTTGAGTGAATTAATTTTCTACAAAAAAAAAATCATACCTCTGATAGTCCGCCAAAGCAGTTCTGTCTTGCTTTAGTACCCCTTTGTGATAACCTGAGTCATTTCCATATAAACTAGAGCACAAAACAACTCCCAATATAGATAAATTTAATTTCCATAAATAAAATAACTGGATAAGTCTATCATTTGAATTACATCATTCATCGCTTTCATGGCTAATCTTTTATTTGCTCTAACATCAACAAAACTACCAAACATACTTGGAGCATACTCATTATCATCGCTAGATGGGAGTGGTACATTTGGGCATTAACTGTTTTTCTTCACCTACATAAACCTCAAAACATAAAACCTGTCAGTTTGATATGCATCTAAAGGAGCACCAAGACTTGAGTTGGATTGAATTCAATGTGAATTCTAGATTTGAATTGAATTGAAATCTTGAATGTGTACATATATCATTTAAAATTGGTAATTTTGATAATGAATTATTTTTAATTTTTTTTTGATTTGTTATTATTTCTAGATTGAGTTATAAAAGGGACATGTAAATTTGCTTAATACTTATTTGGACAGGTAAGTGGTGATTTATAGGTGATAAGATTTGGATTTGGCTTGGAGATATTTATTATTGTAAGCCCTTCTCCTTTCTGTGGTTTTGTTCCACTAATTTCAGTTAACATCTGATTTGGAGAATTTGACATTCCAATATGCTCATTGTAGTGTCACTTATAACGATTGTAACTGTTCACATTTGTTTAGTCATAGGATTGGATTTTATGGGTTGGTATTATATCCTGATCATCAGTTGTTACCATTATAAATTTGGAGATTGCATTGAATTTTATGTGTGGGTATTATACTTGACTTTCCAATATGCTCTTTGTTGTGTCACTCATGCGGCTGTAACTATTCACATTTGTTTAGAGATTTCATTTGATTTTATGTGTTGGTTTTTATCCTATAATTGGTTGAGGGGTTTGTTGATTGAGCAACTGTTGTTACCATTATAAATTCATTTAGTAGAAGTTACTTTATTTTTTTCACTTGCTTTGTTGAACCAATGAATTTTCAGAGGTGGGATATGATTGTTGTGTTGTTGTTCCTAGTAACATGGAATTTGCTTTCATTTTTATATTCTTCTATTTTTAGTTAAATTCTAGGATACATTTTTTCTTTAGTCCTTCACAATGTTTGGGTTGCATTTTGGATGACTTTTGTTCTTTTTCTTTTCCAGCCTTTGATTACTTATGAGTTGCTAACATTCTCACACAACTTTACATAGATTATTACAAACTTTTTTTTATTGCTTATCCATATTGTTTGTTTAAAGGAAAAAAATCGAACATAATGGTGAATGCTAGTTGTAAAGGAAAAGAAAAAATAAGTTGTTATTGCGAAGGAAAAGAAAATACAAAGCGCCAAGTGGAAATGAAAATAAGGACCTAACCCGGACCCAACCCCAAACCCCGACCCGGCCTAGACCCAACATCATTGACTAATTACCATATTAGGGTAGTGAGATTCACTTATTTTACATTGTATTTTATTATTGATTGGTGATACCACATGTCAATGATGACGTGATATAACTATTATATTTGATATTTTCTCCTCCCAATAGGGCGAAGTATTTCAGTACAGTTAATGGGAGGGTTTTGGATATTTTACCCCGGTGCTTGATTAAGCTTAGTCCTTTTAGGGGCATGTTTGTAGATTACTCTAGCCATCGGAAAATGTTGTAACCTGTATCTCTCTATTCTACCAAAGTATAGCGGTGTGAGCTGTAGTCATAACTTGAGTTTGAGAGGACCACACAAATCTGTGTTTTATTTTACTAATAACATTAAAAAAGGACCTTTTTCTTTTGTTGATGTGTTGGTGGGTCTATACTCAATAACTCTGTTATCAAGTATCCTAAGCATCTTATCGTGTTATTATTTTCTTTAATTTATTTTACCATTTGTTTGTTACTTTGTATAAGCATCGATCTATCTATATACAACCTCGGCACGAAGCCCTCATATGGTCAAAGTTTGCAATTTGTTAGCTTGTAATACTACAGGGCTATATGACACCGGAGTGTTTGTGGGAAGACCAATGGCCCAATCTATTGTAAAATTTAAAGCCAATTCTATTGGAAGGAAATGAAAGGTTTTGAGACTTCAACGTGTTTGATGGTATGTTTATATGATTGTTGAATCTTGAGTCATCATCATTGTGGTTTGAATCGGTGGAACTGTGGAAGGGCTTGTATGGGATAAGGATGGTGGATTTGTGTTGTTGATTGTGATTATTGAATTGCAAGAATGCGTAATTCAAAGGTTTGTTCATGGCAAAAAGGGTTCATTAAACTTAATTCATTTATCAATTGGTAATTGAGGTTGAATGTCTAAATTAGTGTAAGTTTTTGCAAGAAGTGGCAACGACCTATTCATCTCCCCCTCTAGGTCATGTTTGTGTGATTTCACGTTTATAATCATGTCGGGGCGATCGAACTACACTTCTCCAGCATTTATAAGTGTTTTTTGTTACAAGTCTTATGGGTTATTAGTCAATGAAAAAAAACAGCATTTGTATTTTTAAGAAGTAGAATTTCTTCTTCTTAAACTCTTGTCGGTTTGGTTGAGCTTCAATTGGTGGTGAGTTTTGCTTTGAATTTCTTTGGTGGATTTCCTAGAGTGCTGAGCTTATCTTTTTCCCTTTGATGGTTCCTTGCGTTATGATCTACTTCTCCGTGTTTTTGGCATCACTGTCATACAGGCAACAAAGGTCTGACCGTTACCTTTATGACTATGTTATGATAGACAAAATCATGTTATGCTTCATATCAGGTTTTTAAATGTGTATCATGTTGTTTTTCTCTCTGCCGTTTAATCTTATATGGCTACCTTCTATACATAAAATGTCACATCCCATATTTATCTTGTCTGGAATACTTCTGTCAGCATATTTTCATTCAAAGAATGTGGAGTAACTTCGGGATTTTTTTCCCAGATGAAACGATTGGCTAGTATTCCAGATAATGAAATTGAAAATCCCAGTAAGAAAAAGCGAGAGACTCAATCTGGTGAAAAACCTCAATTGAAGCACCAACCTGTGTTGAACCCTATGACCACCGAGTTCGAAGATGAATTCTGGCCACTTTCAGGGAAACCATACTTTGATGTGGTTCTTACAAAAGCACATGTCAAGCCGTCATTTAATATGGTAATCAACTTTTTTAATAATCTGGAGTATGATTTCAATCAGGTGGACCTTGATCTCGGTGATAAATTTATTACCACAATCACCATCGATATTAACCAGGTGATCATTTAATTAGCTATATTGCTCTTGCTTATGGTAGATCAGGTATTATTTTGAACGACTGCAAATCAATATTTTCCTTGCTGTTTTTTGGTGCATCAGATAACTATGGTTCAGGTTATTTAAACAATGTTGTGATAAAGTATTAATATCGATGGTGATTGTGTACTATATAATTAATGATATTTGCTTGAAGCATATTTTATGGCACCGAAATTGGACACTAAATATCAGTTGAAGGCACACTGCTTGCACCTTTTACTAGAATTTGGTATAACGTTTCGCCAAGTAAAGCTTGACCAAATTATTGATATTTCCATTGAATGCTATCAGGTCATGCCAGCGAAATGGTACCAACTGCTTCCTTCTGCTGCAGTGCCTGCCGTTATCACATATTGTGGCCAGAACTGGCGGACAGTTTACCACGGAGAGCGTAACCAAAAAAGGTTTGATATCAGTTGGAAAGCATTTGTGATTGACAATGATCTAAAGATGGGGGATGCACTCGTATTTGAACTTATCGAGTGCAGTCGTGTGAAACTCAAGTTCCGAGTTCAAATTCTCAGAGGTGACTTCCCAGCTGAATTGATGGCTGGGGTACATGGTGAGACTTCAGACAATCCTATCTTTATTCAATAAAATTCACATTTTTTCACATGCTAATTTTTGTTTCAAGCTTTTATTCACGACTTGTATTTGGAACTCGAGCCAATCACATCTACTGTTTGATGTACTAGGATTGGAATTTTCTCGGTTCTTTTGTTCATGTGTTAGTGCATTATGCCGGTTATGCTCTCGCTAACAATCTATTCCACGCAAGGTGGGTGTTATCGGTTTCTTTTGAATGTACAGTACTTTCAGTAGCTAAGACTCATTTTTTGACTCTTGAGCCTCTGTTGGAGTTTTTCCTTCCCCTCTCAAACTTGAATGATGTTAGGGTTGCCAACAGATTGTATCATGCAGGTTTATGTAGTGTTTGATCCTGTAGTGTCCAAATGTGTTTAACCCATGCTTCACCCGGTTATAGTTGTGTGTAGTGACTTTGTATCACACATATAAGAGGGTTCGTCTTCACCCATTTATTACAACTTAAAGCCATTAGGCCTGGACTCATACATAGTAACGTTATGTCGATTACATGTTGGATTGATGGTTGTGTTCTTTTGTTAGCCTTAGATGCAACTGTGTGAACTATGACAGACATTTCTCATTTGCTTCCTAAAACCCTACTAGATCTCCAATCTTCAGCACAAAATTGAATACCCATCAACAGGGAAAAAACTATGTCAATGGTTATGAGAATTGCATTCAATTTCTGTTTCTATGTAACCGGTCATAGGCTGCCCGGGTTCTCAGGTAAAGTGAAGAACTAGAAGCTACACCCAGCAAGGAAATGCAACCCCACCAGAAAAATGTCTCGAAGTAGCATTTTCTGCCCATACACACCATTGACCCATCCATCAAAACAACCGTGTTTGAGCTTCCTAGGTTTGCATCATAGACCAGAGCTGCAAGAAGGCCATAGAGCAGCGATCCAAGCGGAATGTTGGTTATCAGAATGTTGTGATTGACACTGGCGCTGTTCGGTCCAAAGAGCTCTGATGTGATTGACACGGCTGCTGAAAATACGAACCCAGAGCTGAGTCCAATCAGTGCTGTTGCAGTGCTCAATGCGGCTTGGCTGCCAGAGAGAGCAAGCAGAAAGAAGGCAATAGGTGTTGGCACAAGGGCAACTGCTAGCCACCCGGTCCTTGCAAAGTATACCTTGCTGCATTAGGAAACATTTTAAGTGTCTATGTGGAGGTGCAAATGAATCAAAACGAGCCGAGCACAAGACAATGTGAACTTTTGGATTGTTTGTTTAGAAAGAGTGCTCAAGATGGGCTCAGGATCGTAATGAGCTCTGAATATTTTGTTTAAGCTCTGTTTGTTAATTTCTGACCATATTCGAGCTCTAGTTGTTTGATTAAATGAAATGAGCTTGCCTCGGTTCAGACTTGTCTCAAAAATCAACACCATAAAAGGAGAGATATTAGAGCAAATACTTACTCTTTCAGGAAGTCTGGAGCAGCTGAGAGCAATCGACCAAAGAAAGAACACACAGAGTAAAGTGTAACAAGGGAGGTAGTCTGTGAACTGTATCCAAGTGACTCTGAAATTTGCCCCAGATTGTTACTATAAACCAACCCTATTGTTCCGCCACAGAAGTATGCTATGTAGTACAGCCAGAAGTCCGACCGACGCACGAGCAATGTTGCCGGATGTTCCTCCCCAAGCACCGTCAACCGATCCTTCTCCCACATGGTGTCACAATACCCATCTTTGTCTTTTGAGTTATATGTGCTTTCAAGCAAAACATTAGGGCTTGAATCCTCAGTCCCAATGAGCTCCTTATGAAGGTCAAGATCATCAATGTCAACCAAATTGAAACTCGAGCCTTCCAATAGGAAGCTCGAATGGAATGTTCGATCAGCCCATTCCCGAGCATAGGTGATCCCCGGGGTAACCAATGGAAGAACTAGCAACAAGAGTGCTCCAGCTAGGAGGATACGAGCTATTGAAGCATTGGATGATATTGAATTTAGTAGGAGGAGATATAGGCCAGTAAAACATGCAAGGCTATTGAGAAAGAGGAATGTGAGCGAGTCTCGATGCACGGCCTCAGCCGGAAGGGACTGAGGAGGTGGTTGCTGGAGAATTGGGACGAGGGTGGCAGCGGAGGTGATGATAGGGACAAAAGCATTGAGAAGAAGGTATTGAGTGTCATTGTTGGGGTTTATGGCGTTGGCAATGAGGTTGTATAGTGCTGCACTTACACCATTGAAACTGATGCTGAGGGACAGGGCTAGTGGTCTGTTGGCTGGGAAATTTTTGATGCATAAAACATAACATATTGTGTTGAACCAACAGATGCTACAACCAGCCAACAAACATAAGACAAATACCTGCCAAGTTGCAACAAAGTTAGTATTTTTCTAAGCAAATTCAAAAGGAATAAACAAAAGCATGTTTTATTATTTTTGTAAAAGTAATCCATAAGTATATTAGTACAAAGTGACACATTTATGTATGCACATACATATATTATTATGTAAGTGATTACGCTTGAAAGAACATAACAAGTCCAGATAAGGGAAAAAAACAAAAACAAAAGTACAAGGCAAGCGCTCATTAAAACAATAAAAAATTAGTTACAACAACACTATCAAACGGGACTTGTGCGTAAGAGTTCTAAACTTTTAGTGCATTGTTTTGGCTTCTTATAAGAGGTACAAGATAATCATTCAATTATTAAGTGGTGAAACTGCCAGAGTAATGCAGATTGTAAGGCTTTAGTGTTCAGTATCTTGAGTTCCCAAAATTCGAATCTTGCACAAAAGACTTTTAAATGATCCGATGCACATAGTTTTCAGGCGATTATATGTATTCTGAGTTTTCTTAGCAGTTACGAATCCAAAAGGTGCGTGATTGGGAGGATAATAGTTGTAGGATAATATTAAGCAATGGCTTGGCAGGTAACCCCACTCAAGGAAGTGGTAGATGAGAAGATAGTTATTTGGAGTGTAAGTGATTCAAAAACAATGCCTTATCAGGAGGATGACCAACTGCAACACCTAACATAGGTTGCTTTATTCAGTTACCATAACCATTAAGAAAGTCTACATGCTGAACCTACTCAAAATAATTACACACAAAAAAAAAACACAAAGTGCAAACACAAGGAAGTAATGTTTTAATTTGGTCCCAAATCACAAGGGGTTATGTATAGATTTCGAAAATGTAGGGAAGCAAAGTATCAATGTCTCACAAGAAAATAGTTTAAAACATACCCTTTCTAGTGTATTGAGAAAGGGTTTAATCATGGTCCCGAAAAGTAACTTTTCGATATCATGTCTTATTTTTTTGAATGAAAACTTGTCACGTGTAAAGATTGTTTATTTTATTATTTTACTTTAATTTAACATTTCCACAATCAATAGTTAAAGATAAATCAAAGGAAGATCAAAGGCTCCAAAATTATTTGGAGGTATGATGCAAAACACTTTTGGGTACGAAAAACTAAATGACTCCTCCATTCATGTAGGCTTTTTGGTGTTTTCCAAATTTCAATGCTAATTTACAAGCAATTGAGTCTAGAGAAGACAAACATTCACCAATTCATCATTCCTTACATCACATTACTTAACAAAGTTTCAAACTTCTGAATTTTTCTCCTGCAAGTAACCAACCCTCTGACTATTGTTAAGCCATTGGATTAGTTGTAATTTCTAATGTTAGATGAAATCACTTTCAATCCAATAATTATATTGAATTAGGGCCCTAAATTATATCAAAATAGCATTTTCCCTCTCGGTATACTTATACACAAAATACTACTATTTACCCAAATAAACACCAACCACTTGTAAGAATTAATAGGAAAATGAATAACCCAAGAATGAATTAAAATAAACCTAAATAGGCCATATCTGAAATCTATTCCTCAATGCATTTTGAATTCAAGATAATGCAAATAGAACAAATTCAAAGAAGAAGAAAGAAATTAAGAACATATCAATGCAAAAGCACAGGGGAAAATTGAACTACCAAAAGAGAGAGAGAGAGAGAGAGAGAGAGAGAGAGGAACTGACCAGGCAATAAGGCAAATAAATGACTCTCTGAATGACAAGCCATTGAAGACCATAACCAAAAAGACCCATGAAAGCAGCCATGAACATAACAACCCATAATGGAAAATACATAAGGCAGACACCTGAACACCACCCAAATGCCTTACCTATGTCCGATGCCACGGACAGGTAGCTCAGCCGCATCTGTGATATGCCCAAAACCGACTTCAAATCCGATGAATACGCCGAGAAATCGAAGTTTGTTCCTGTGAACGCCTGTAACCACGTACTCGCCACCAATATCACCCATTTTCTTGATTGTCCTACCATTCTTTATGCATCTATTTCTACATAAGAGAGAGGGAGAGAATTTATGGGGAATTTTCCGGCGAATCAACGAGTATTTTCCGGTGATGGTTGGATTATTTTCTTCATGAATTCATGTGTGTTTGCATGGTTTTGCTATGTTGGATTGAAGGCTCAGGGAATGTATGAAGCTGGTGATTAGGGTTGAGGCCTAAGAGCCTGAAATTTGATGTGTTTTTGAGGTATATGTTTTTCTAGTTTTATAGATTATTATATAATTAGAATTAACGTGCAGGTATAGTATTGATGTTGATATATAGGTATAGACGTCCATTAAATTATGGTGGTTAGTAGTCCGAAGATCAAGGCCATTATCGGTGCTTCTCGAGAATGAATCTAACTTAGTTAGTTAGTATAGTGATCGATCATCGAACTTAAAACTTCTAAACTCAAATCTTTAACCTCAAAATGAGAAGATTAGTCGGTACCCCAATGATGATTAGTAATTACCTTATAAATTCGATGTCAATCTATTTTATAATTTGTAATATAAAATATAATAGGTTTCAATAAGTCAATTTAACTGTCTCAAATAGACTTATTCAATGACCACTAACATCCCTCTCAAAACTATTTATATTGTATTGTGCTTTCAGACATAGGTTATCCCTAGTATTCTATAATTAGGGCACAACAAGATTTTTTTATTTTGAGTGAGCACTTTAATTATAAACTTAATTTTTTTTTCACTCGACAGAAATAGCATTGTACATTGAAACTTATTATATTACTAGTTATTGTCTGTGCCTAAAGGCACATAGTAATAAAAAAATGGTCAACGAGAACATATTTGTATTCATATCCAAAATCAAATCACAAATATAAAAGAGAGATAAATAAATTTAAGTATCGGTTGTAGTAGAGGTGAGATGCGACAGTGGTGGTGGTAGGAGACGGTGATGGTTATGGTGGGTGGCAATGATCGTGGTGGTGGTGGTAGCCATAGGTGGCAATGGTAATGATAGCAGTGGTAGTCATAAGTGACGACGGTAGTGATGGTGGGAGTGAGTGTGGGTGGTGGTGGACGACGGTGTTAGTTGTTGCCAATGTGGTGGTAGGGGCGACGATGGATTATTCTGAGTGACAGTATGATGGGTGGTGACGAATGACGGTGGTGGTAGGTGTGGTGGTGGTAGGGG
>CM042189.1:5555007-5570454 GCA_023539305.1 Ilex asprella
GTGTTAATATTACCTGTCGGCGTAATTTTAAAGTAAAATTTAAAAAGATCTCAGCCGTGAAAAGCAAAAATTATTTTGTTTATCTATTGAGATTTGAATTGTATTGTACTTTATTATACATATATTTAATACTCAAACATTCATTAAATACAAAACAGTTCAACGTCAATATATATAGTTTACACAAAGAAAAATAATAAAAAAGAGATTAAATACAATTATTTACAATTGATCTTGATGAGTTTTGATTACACTTTAAAAGGTAACTTCATTATTAATTCTATGAGGACTATTTTTCTCTATAAAAATAATCAAATCACTCTTTTGATTATGCAACATAGTCCTCACACTTTTCATAACTTAAAAAAAAAATAGAAAGGTCAAAATTTTGTGGAAACGTATTCGTAAAATATAAAGTCTGTCCAGAATTCATAATTAATTAGGTATGTATCTATGAAATATATCAAAAATTATTTAAAATTTCTGTAAATAATAATTTTTTTAAAAAAATTCTAGTCATTGTTCTCGGTGATAAATTACCTATTTCCTATCAACAAGGTGGAGGAGATAAAGTAAATACATTAGAAAAGATCTAAATCCTGCCTTTTTTTTTATTCCTCTATTATTGTAGATATATACTAATTTGGCAGTTGGAAGAGTTTCATTTTTTTGTTTAATGGTCAAGAGTGTTTAAGATAATTTATAATTATCTCGATTAATTATTTCTTTGGTTTAGTTAACGCAAATCATCTACGTCGAAATTAAAATATTTATGAAAAATAAATTTTTCATAATCTGAGCCCAAATAATTCTCAAGATTTCAACTCTTAATGTTTGAATATACGGCTCGTCCTTTATTGCTCGTGTTTTTGCCTCTTTTTGAGACTAACTTAACCCCTGGCGGCTTCAAACATGGACGTCAATGAACATCAGCCAATACCACCAATTAAAACTATAAATTTTCTGGCCCATTAATCACGTTTACTTAACTATATTTTTTAATGAGAGACAACCAAGATACCGAAGAATAGGGGCGGCCAGACAAATACAGAGTCTTGGCGAAAGCTATGAAGTCAAGCTAGCATGGGCCCTTACCTAGAAGTCGATAAAAAAAAAAGTACCAATAATATGAAACTAAAATCATGGATCATACAGTTTTTGAAGAGTAGCACAAATACTAGTCAGGCCTTGCCTCTCTTGGACATGATGTGAATGGGTACACAATTGCAAATGTTACAACAGTTTGGAAGGAGGATATAGCTTCCTGAGTGGGGTTCATGGAAATTCATCACCACCAAAATATGCAATGTCACCAGGAATGGCGTCTTCCTCTCCTCGTTTTACGGAAAGGCTTGCACGCCTCGATGCTCAGATCAACGGCTGCAGCGAGTGCCATAAAGATGGCAGCGTCCTCCACGCACGTCACATGTCGCATAGCAAGTTGCACCAATGGCTTGCTGCATTTCCCTTCCCCTTTCACTCTACAGCTCATGACAAACCCCACAACAACAGGACTTAGTGCTGCAAAGTCTCCACTGCTTTGTGGGCTCCGTACTGGAGTTGCTGCCGCTCGAACCTGTCTGTCAGTGTCTATAAAGAACTCCCCACCCTTTTCGGCGTTGATGAGTATCTCGGACATGAGAAGCTTCGCTCCCTCCTGGCCTTCGGATACAAGGTGGAAACGACAGCAAATGGAGTCTTTGATGCCAGGATCACGCCATGCCTCGAGCTTTCCCCATGGCTGCCAGCTCTCGGGTCTGCAAGCATCAGGTCGAACAATCAGCCAGGCTCCTGGGTTGGATCTGGAAACCCAATCACAACCTGTTGATGGCACAAAGGGAGTTGTTATGAAGGCAGCTGCAACAGCGGAGCCAGAGAGGTCGTGTATCTTCACCTTCCATCCCTTCCTCTCTCTTCTCTCTATCTCTTGGTCGAACCCGTCAACAGAAGTTGACCAATATGAGCTCAAATGACCTGCCAGGGATACCCTGTGATTTATAACAACTGAAACAAATTATTTAAGGGCAAACTAGTTATTGGAACATCAGCATCAAGTTCTGTTCATAGGTAATGGCTGATGCAATTGCATTTCAAAGAAGAATATGCAAAACCACTTTCACAAGCATTATGTACCATGGATAGGCAGATCATTATGTTGTGTTAGATTGCCAAAAAAAGATGAGAAAAAGTAGAAATAACGATTCAGAATCCAATGAAAGACAACATTCTGAGCGAATTTTGCTGAATTTGAGTTTTCTTCCTTTCTCTCTCTTCCTCCTCCCCCCCCCTCCCCTCCCTCCTCTTTCCTTCCAAGAGAGGGAGGGTCCACAACTTGTTGGAACCTCTATGTAGTAAGTTTTCGTTGAGTTTAGAAATTTTGAGCTGTTTCCATCAAAAAGTCCATACACGTGCCCAGAGTTGAACCATTGTGGTGAATTCTTCAGCAAGAGGGTCAAGCACTGTGGAAACTCCATCAACCAATTAAACTATCTGTGCAACAGAATCCAGAGCTAGTATGAACTCTGTAACATTGCAATTGCTTATGAAATTCAGATAGTTTTTACATTTATAAATAGAATAGTATTATTTGCAGCTCTTTTGAAAGTCCCAAATGATGATTAAAGCATAGAAGTGATCACATAATCAAGAAACATTACCTGTCTTGACTAAACCTGCAACTGAAAATAGGCTGCTTGATTGTGCCTTGAAGCTGAACTATCTGGGGACTCAATTTAGTCTCGTCTTCAAACTGGAAAATGTATCTTGGATCAGGATCCAGTTTCACTCTCAAATGCAGCTCTGCTCCCGGTTTTCCAGTCTCCTGCTTGTTTTTGCCAATGCCTATCCAGCCACTGAAGAGAATAACTGGCTTCCCTTCACACCATTCAGGACCCACTTCCAACTTAAATGTTCCAATCTGCTGTTTTTTAGTACCAGTCCCACAATGAGATCCCTTCCTCCCGGTGAAAACAACTATTTCCAGATATGCATGAGGGGCATGGAAACATCTGGGTGCCAACAAAGTATTTAGATCAGATTCTTCAAAATCAAAGCTTGAGGCAATGCTGTGAAAATCTGGGGTAGTTTCAGGAGAAGATACATAGGGGACTGACGTTGTCTGCACTGGAAAACCTCGCAGACGGATCTCACACAAACATGGAGAAGAGAATGCATGGATCCCAGATTTTGTGGCATTCAAAGCTGTCCCACGATTTCTCAACCCCAGTGACCCTACTGACAACCTGATAAATGCTTGAGGATCCATTTTGCTCACAATTCTTTCTCCATTGATAGCAAGCTTTTATCTTGAACAACTCACAAAAGCCTGTTATAACAGTCAGAAACTGGAAATCAGAATAGGGACAATTTTACTAGTGTGTGATAGCAAACTTAACATCAAAAGAGAATTGTACATTTTTACAGGCAAAATTTGCACCACTTATGTGATAGATTTATTTGGTACTTCATACTGTTTTACTTCTCATTAAATTAAAAATATGAGAAGGTCAGAGATTGAAAAGGGGAAACATTAAACCGAGTAGCCCAATCTCAAAATTATTAGACCGCACTCAGTTTTTTTTTTCAATGGGAACCGTACTCAGTTCAATTTGGATAGTCAGGACCACAACTACGCCATAAGACATATACTTGGGCAAAATATAAAGATCTTATTTACTTCATCAAAGATGTCATGACACTGATACTTGTTGATTCTTTTCATCTAAGTAAAATTCATTATAAAGAGCCATAGAGAGGGGTGAACCCCGAGTACAACGAAGTACAAGTCAATATTGATACTTATTGATTGCTGATGTTAAAAAACATCCTATCCATTCCTTTATTGTTCTAGGTACAACTAATCTCACTGTGTATAACAGCAAAACCGTACTTTGTAACGGTATGGCCGGTGTCTGTAGTCCTACATGCTTTGCAACAACTAACTGTACATCTCAACAAGAAATGCTGCTCTAGGTTACTGAATTTGGTTGAGTAAGATGGATAACTAAGGAGCAACCTCAAAGCAACTCATGTATTGATTGGGTTGGAAAAATATATTTAAACAAACTCAGAACTACTATGGATAAAAGAGTCTTAGTAACTTTGTGGTAAAAGCAATCAAATAAAACTCAATTAACCAAAGAAAACCCAATTAATCAAGTCCTAAAAACAATTCGTTTAAATTTTAAATTTCTCTTAGTTCCACACACTGTAGCTAACCACAAACACACACACAGGGAAAAACTTGATATGGTGGGACATATTAGAAGCCGAAGACTTGAGTCCAGAATAATCCCAGCCACTAAGACCATATTTTTGCCCACTTATAGATCGTTCATGAAAAAAAGAAAGAAAGAAAGAAGCCACCCCAATGCCGTCTCTGTCAGTGCTGAGTGAATCTGATTCAGCTTCATGTAGCATAGTAAGGCTTTCCACATTTTATTTGCAATACACATGAATCAGAGAGGGGGGGGGGGGGAAAAGGTTCATAATAGAATCCTACACAGTAACTCAAACCTCGAAGGTGTTTACTAACTTCTCAAATATAGGAAAGAAATATCTTAAAGATTACTGACCCTTTATAGTCTAGAATTTTAAGACATTACAATGCTAAGCCCTCTGTTACTTATTCCCAGCAGAAGTCTGACAAAGAATTCAACGTAATTATAATCTTAACATCAATTACTTCCTCAGCCAGCTAAACCATGATCGAACAGGACACCTGTAAACCAGACTATACAAATATTGAGACAATGAATTATGGTACTTAGCCTTATGCCAGTCTGCTCCAATAACAGCGTCAACATTTCTTACTCTAGATATTAGTTCATTACTTCAGTGTTTAGTTTACAGACACATATATATTAATTAGGGAGAAACAAGGAACCAGAAATATTTAAGTATTAATTTTCTTTTCCTGCTTTTCTTTTCGAGTACTGCTTTTGGCTATTGGAGGAATTGAAAGGGAAAAACTTGAATTCTAGGATAATGCCTAAGAAAGGAAGCCTCGTCTAGCCATTTTAAAGCATGCTGTTTTCTTGCCTCATATTCATCGCAAAAACCAAATGGTACGAAAAGATTTACCAATATTGAAATTAGAGCTAGTATGTTAATCTCAACATAAAAGTAACAGCAGCAGCAATATCAGAGTTGGTACTGAAGTGTGTGTGAGGTATATTTAGATTCGTCTCCAACAATGGTGTAAAATCTGTACTGGTTTTCGATTGATCTGAATTCAAGTATGGATACAAATCACTACCTTTGTCTTTTTTCTTTGGCAAAACCTCAAGTTAGTTATTTCAATAAATTCCTTAATTGCAGCTTCTTCTCATAAACACTCTTTGTAATTGTTGCAGTTATGTGACAATTCACAAACCCATTCAATCAGCAATAGCAGGCTTCTTCGTTACGAATTCTCTTATTTTATGTTACACAATTCAATTAGAGCCATTATTTGAAACTTGTCAACTCCGCTGGGGCGGGCCACAAGGGATGGATTAATCTAGTTTTACATAAACTAATCTGAACACCACTTAACTTATAACACCTTAATTCACAACTGTAAGTTTCTAATGGATTCAATACAAGAAACCTATATAGTATGAGAACAATAACTTCCAACTATGAAACTGAACTTAAACTGCCAACTATGCTATTTCTACATAAACATCGCCAAAATTGGCAAAAATTTAAGTCAAACACAAATAAAATACAGAAGATTATATAAAGAAGAATTGATAAACAGCTAAATAACCGAAAACCCACCTTTACTATGAAGCTTTATCCTTCAGAGCATCAAAAAAGCCACTTTTGATGCTAAAAATACTCCAATCCTTGCAAAAAGCCTGTGAAAATTATTATCATAGCTTTTTCATTCATACCCATCAAAAAACTTTCCAAGAGAACAACATTAATGATGTAAATTCAGTTTTTTCTCATCCAAGCACACCAAAAAATTACATGGGTCTCTCTCTCTCTCTCTCTAAACTTCAGAGTAAGATAAATAATAAGAATATGAATGATCAAAGACGGGTTGATGAAGAATTGAACCAAAGCACCAAACCCTCTAAGAATGTATCACGCAGACTGTCCACGGATCACAAGAAACGCATATGTATATGTTGAAAGTGAGTATTAGTAGACAGTAGATTGTATTACAAGCATTTAGGGTGGTATAAAGAGTGAAGTTTTACTTTCTTTTGGGTAAGCGTATAACCAGTGAAGTTAAAAGAGAATAACTGGGCCTGCATCATTTGGAACAACATAGGCCGAGAAGGTAAAGGAATGGTAATAATTTTGGTGTAACAACGACCAAAACATTTGTTACATGGAGAAGACTACCATACCCAGAAAAAAAATACAGTATCATATCGTACAAGTTTTGTGGGTTTTTTTTACAAATTTTGAGTGTCATTTACAATTTTCGAGATTATTATAAATTTTGTGAGTCATTTATAAATTTTGAAATTCCTTTGGGTTTTAGGATCAATCCTAATGTAATCTCAAGAGTTGTAAATAATTCCCAAAAAAATTATAAATTGAATTAGAAGTTGTAACACGGCCTATAAAGTTATAAATTTTTTTGTTATAAAATAATCTAGAAACTTGCATCTCAACCTCTAAAATTTAATAGTATGGTATTATTTTTATTTTCGGTACCATAGTCTTCTCCGTCGCGTATATAGGTAAAGATAGAGGGAAAGAGTGGAAAAAGAGGACGAATTTTTTAGATGGAGGGAAGAAAAAGTGGGCCTAGAAGACGAAATTATAACTCGATCCGTTTATCATTTGTGATAATTAATGATTTTAGTTTGGGTTATGCATTATAGTCGATTTGTGTTGTATTCTTGACATTTAAAAGTGACATACTAGTTGAAACAAAGTGGAGGTGGTGCATGGGGATAGATTGGGTGGCTTTTCAAGGATGGAGGTGGTAATTTTAGTGTCGATTATGAGTGCATTTTAGGACTTTCTATGGTTCGTGAAGGCAGAGATTGAGGTTGAGGTGGAGATAGAAGTAGTTATTTTCCGTAGTTTCATCCCCTCTCTCCCTCCTCTAGAAGGGGCTATTGGTGGCGTTCAAGGATTCAATGATGTGGTCGCCATTGTGGTGTAGCAGTCATAGATTAAAAAGAGAGGAATTTGCGCAATTATGTAATCGATGATCAAAACTGTAATGGATGCGGTGATTAATAAGACAAATTATTTGTTATCCCCAATATCGTCTACTTATTAAATTATATAATTACTAAGCTTAGAGGTACTATTAGTCATTGATAATTTATCAAAACAACCACTAGTAGACTGTAGATACATCCAATAAGTAAATTGATTATTTTGTTATAAAGTAGGTGAAATTTTATGGCTGTCGTATTCATTGAGTGTGCCAAAAATTCTTGAATTTGTATGTTGGCAATGTACACCAGTACAGATTCAAAGCACTTGGAAGGGTTGACTTCCAAAGTCCAAAATACTTTCCAAGTACATGGTAGTTGGGATTCCACTTCTTGGTAGCTACTTTCTCTTCCATTTAATTTTATACCAATCACACATCATGTATCTCAATTAAGACCAATTGCATCAAAGAGGCCGGACCTAAGTAAGACTTATAATGATGGGTTAGTTTAGCGATTGATCACCGTAGCTTGAGTTGGGTTAGTGTATATCTATAAAAAAATAAGAGTGGTTAGCCCTTAAAGAGTGTGTGAAAGGATTGAACCCGAGAGCTCAAAATTATCAAAAATTAGGTCCAATCATTGAACTATTCCTAAGAATTTACAAATTCATAAATCTCTCTCTAAAGAGATGGAATTTAAAATGATGATAACTATTCATCGATTTAAATAATACATAATGCGTTCGAGATTGAGAATTCATTTTTTCAGAGTTAATGTAAGACTATTTATATCTCACTTAGACTTCTCCATAATAAGAGTCTTATATTCCAGGTTTTTTTTTTTTTTTTTTGCCTGTCGTTTTAATTAAATTTTAGTAAACAATGGAATGATTGATTTATAAAGTAAGTGAAAGAAATTGGAGAGTAACCAGATCCCTTGGAGAGGTGGTTAGCGATTGACTTAATAACCACAACCCTTAATGTTAGGCATTAAAAACGCAAATTCGAACCTCGTCCTCGATCTCTTGCCTAACAATTAAAAACTAAACTTGTTGGGTTGAACTAAATGAAGAGGTCAAAGCAGTGGCTCTTAGGTACATGGCACATGAATAAGAAGCCAAAAGGAGCAGTTAACCAAACAAAACAAAACAAACCCATTGAACAACTACTACATCCAGTTCAAAAAAAAAAACACAACTACTACATGAAGAAAAGAAAAAATAAATAAAAATTAGGTGCTTACGATGTACCACTGATATTGTTATGTGGTATTTATACCCAAAGAAAAATTGCCATAATATTTATTTGTCAAATATAAATTAAATTTTTCAAAAAAAAATTTTGACAACGGTTCAAATGACAGTAATTAATTAAGAATGTACAATATTTAATGGACTTGACTATGATACAAAAAACAAAAATTCAGTACTGTACCTCCAAAATTTATTATTTTAATATATATTTTTATAACTTTTGTGGGTCATCTTACAACGAAAAAAATTTACACTTTTGTAGGTGATTTATCACCTTTTTCGGTATAAATAAAATTATCATTTTTGTATGTAATTTATCATATTTGTGGGTATTTTTACTACTGTTGTTGGTATTTTATTACTATTGTGGTAGCTATTTTTACTTTTTTTTTTTCGGTACCACAACAATAATAAAAATATCTACAACATTAATAAAAACACTCATAATATAATAAATGTCAATACGATATCGATTTTATTTTATACCGTAGACAACTCCATATTTTATAGGCGATGTGTTTGGTAAACACCGAAAATTTTCCCTAACCTTGAGGCATGCTGTATGTAGGTGGGACAGATTCTACGAGTGTCATCTGGTCTTGTGTTTCTCTGATTTTCTGGAATTATTTTTTCTCGAGATCCAAACAGATACAAAACTTACCTAGATTAAAGCCAAGGTTTGATCACCTAACCCCTTTTGTTTGGAGCAAATGTCAACGAGTGAGTAATAATTGGTATCCAACTTTTTGGGATAGTGAAATACAACATGTGAATTAACTTCAATTACTGATTCAAAGGGTAACAGGAATGAACTGTAAATACAGAAACTCGACATTTAACTGGATAACGTCCCATTAAGATAAAGAAATCCCTTTTATTTTGGTTATGTTAATTATGAATTCTCTCATACAGGTACTTCAATTTATTTTTGTTCTCCATTTTTTTATTAATGAATCAGAATTTAAGTGGAATCCATTACATACAAATGAGTTTTGTGTTTATCAATGCCAAATGATATGACAAGAAGAAAATTAGAGAAAAAATTTATTAGAAGAGATTTGAATCCCTCAAACAACATTTTGAAGCGGCTCATATTACAATTTGAACAATCATGAATGAGTCAAAAGCCAGTCAATCCTAAAAAACATTGACCTTCTAACTATTGTACCAAAACGGTTTTTGAGTATAAAAATTTGATTTTTAGTCGACTTTGAACTTAAATTAAAATGAGACTAACTTATTATTTTGAATAAATTTTTGTGCGTTTGTGTTCTACTTTGTAATGAGAATTACATAATATATTCGCTTGCCCAGATTAAGTAAAAAGTGAATGAAAAAATAGGTCTAAAGTGAGTCAAGTGACCCACTTAGAATGTGGAAATAGAAGTTAGAATATGTGAGATTTAACACTTATCTCACATTGGTTTAGCAAGGAAATTTTGGTGAACATGTATACTCCAAATTTGTTCTAAGGGTTAGACTCCAAAGGACACCCCACTTTTGTGGATGGAAAAGGTCCTAAATGGACTTGGGTTCGACCACACGCATCGGTACCAGTAGATTGGGCTCAAATACCGGTATGGGTGTGGCGAGCATATATATCCCAAATTTGTTCTAAAGGCTAGAGCCACAATGGGCACCCCACTTTTGTGAACGGGAGAGGACCTAGATGCACTTGAGTTCAACAATATGCGTACTCGTCGGTCGACCCGAACTCGGGTATGGGTGTAATTCATATCCAATCTTATTTTTTTGGGTAAAATCCATTTGCTAATTAGATCATTAATTTCTTACCCCCGAATTTAATTTTTTTGCTTATTAGAATTCAAAATTCGAACTGATTCAGATTTAAATTTCCTCCAGTTGAATTTGAATTGTTTAATGCTTTTGTTCATCAATGGATATCTCTGGTGTCTTTCTAGGTTGCATCTGATTAGCGGTGGCTGTTTCAAACAGTCGCCGTTGTATTATTAATATACTTAAATTCATTCAGCATTTAGCATGAACAAAATTTATCATTAAGGCTGTTAATTATATCCATCATTCTTGCAATTAAAAGTATTTACAGAGAGTACAAAATGTAATTTATGGTCCGTTGTGCAAACAAATCGTAGTGCTTCTTTTATTTATGTGATCATTGTATCCTAGGAGTCGTACACCCAACAATCCACATGCATCGTAGTGGAGGCAAAATCTGTCTTAAGAACATAATATCAAACATAGCCTTGATCAAATTCTTGAATAATTTATGTTTGACAATCCAGTCAATTTTTACGTGTTATTGTTTTGTTCTTAATTGCATGATTTAAATAATAAAAAAATTGCTACGGTGGTTGTTAGTGTTGGGAGGATGTATCATATTTGCAGAATACTTCAAATATTGGAGCAATGCTTACAATGGCCATATTCAGTTCCAATGGGAAACTTATTTATTCATTTCTACATAAATCCAATAAGAACAAGTTATAACTAAGCATATATGCAAGGGCTGCACAACACTCGAATTGCAATCACAGTTCATCACAAAAAGTATAGGTCACCTAGATCCTAATGAACTACTATATACATACCATCATCCATGGCTACAGGAATCACTTCCATCTTTTGAACTTTCCCCCATGCATTCCGTACCGTCCATGCTTCCAGCGCTTGCCGAACTTACCGTGCTTGAACTTGCCATGGTGATGGCCAAAGTGACCACCGTGTGCAAGGTGTTGGCCACTGTGTGATAGACGGTGAGCCCCGTAAGCAGCGGCAGCAGCAGCTGCACCCCCGGCTATCAGGGCTCCAAAATTAGGTCCGTGCCCTGTAGAAATTATTCATATTGGATTACCAACAATCAACAAAATAATGTAGCACAAAACATTGTAACCAACAACCAGGATTTGAGGATCAATAGCACTTGTAAACATGCAATCCCAACAGGTAAACTATACTAGATATTTGTGGATGTAGAAGAGAGACAGAGAAACAAGAAACTTAGAAAGGGAAAATATTATCCACTCTCTTTTTTGTGCCGACTTTTATTTTGGTACTAGACATTTTCTAAACAAAGATTACAGTTTTTACAAAGAACCATGTAAAATTTATGCTTAAATACTGTTTCTTATGAATCAAAGAACCATCTGGATCCATCCAGTGGATGGTTTTTGACCAGTGAAGGTTTCTTGCTCCCGTTTTAAGAATTTCTGGTCTGTTACTGCAAACCAATATTATTCTAGCATTTCTTATTGGTAGAAACAGCCACAAAGCTTTTATACTGTCAGATAAGTAACAGCTCGTTAATATTATGTTTAAAATGGAGAGACTTTTCAAGGATGTTAAAAAGAGCCTTGAGTAGGTTAGATATGGTAAGTCATCTTGGCTTTGCATTCACCAAGAAAATTGGAGATACACACCATTATATTCTTCCCTATGCAAGGGCAGACACAGCATGTTATGTATCTCACAGAGTACAAGAAAGAAAGATAAAATCCCTAACAAGTGAAAAAAAAAATCTAAATAAGAAGGATAATGCTCATAAACAAAAAGACAGAAACACCAATATATATGAGTAGAGCAAACTGAATCAGTTGAAAAGCATGTTCAAATGTGCGAAGTTAGAAAAAGTGAGATGATGATAGGGTACAAAGTTGTTAACCTGAACCTGAATGATATGGGGCTGATGGACCCGGGTAACCTGCTGGGGGATATCCACCATGGGGAGGATATGCTGGTGGTGGGTATCCAGCCGGGGGAGGATATCCAGGTTGTGAGTAACCCCCTGGAGGAGGATATCCAGCTGGTAGGTACCCTCCCGGAGGAGGATATCCAGCTGGTGGGTACCCCCCTGGAGGAGGATAAGGATATCCTTGAGGGGGGTATGCACCCAGAGGGTTATAGGTTCCAGCAGCATATCCAGCAAGAGAAGAGAACAGCCCTTTGTCATCGTTATCATGCCCAGGCTTTCTGTCTCCCATTTTTCTTCAAATTGAAATTGGTGCTACAGAAACTGAAAACAGAGAACAAGATGTTTCTTTTTTATTCAAGCATGCACATCTTGTTTTATCTATTAGTACATATGCAGCACAAAAAAATCCCATGAAAACCTTCTATGTAGGACGTCACACCTCATAGATAGAAGCAGAGATAGATAATTGTTGTTAGTAATCCCAACTATCCTTTTGGATAAGAAATTAAAGGTTTCCTTAGGCTAAAAGAGAAAAAAAATAATGGCAAACAAGGAGTACAGATACTAAAACAATAGAAAATGTAAAAATAGATAATTCAATAAAGAACACCAAGGCGAAAAATTTTAGAAACTCCAGAATCATGATTTCTTCATCCAAGATTCTTCTATTTGTTTCCAACCAGACAATCCCAAAAAATGCCATAATAGCACAATCGAAAAGTATCAAAGACCTTTTATTTTTCCAAAAAATCTCCCGGCTTTTCCACAAATTAGAAAGCACAAAATCTCCAAATCCATGCAAGCTTGTAAGGAACATTATATAGCACTTTGGAGATGCAAGAATTCGAAAGTTGGTCCAAGTCGAAGTTTCAAGATCTCCTACCACATTAAGAGGGAAAGCTCAAAACAAAAAAAATAAAGCATGCTAATTGCTAAAGGGCTGTTTGCTATCATCTCGAAACAGCTACTTTGGCTACTCAACCACAAGGGAAAACCAGCACCGCTAGACATTGTTTCTTGATGGGAATTTTGAAAAAACTGTTTTCGTCAAATTACCTTAAAGCGATTTATTGTGAAGAAACATATTCAAATATTTTTCAGCATGTCAAAAAATATTTTCTTTTTCTTAATCCTTTTTACATGCCAAATTTCTTGTTAATCAAGAACAAAAACAAGGTGAAATACCCATGTACAATATTCACAAATTACATTCCTCTAACATCTCTTCTTCCAAAACCCACAACAACCCACAACCCTTTTTCCCCACAGATACACATCAAAAGCGATAAAGAGGTGTTCATATTCAATTCCCATAAAATCCCAAACTAGCAAGTATGGTATGCATTGCGTACAAGGAAAAACAAACCATCAAGCTTGTAAGAACAAAAGAACAAACAAACCCATGATGAACATCAAGCAAACAAGAAAAAGAAATCCTAACGAGATCATATACCAAAGAGAGATAATCCCACCTGTCAAGCATCACAAGAAGCTTAACGATTTTATTGAACATATAGACTTGAAGAGTTAATCCATTAATCATGATTAGAGAAAGAGAGAGAGAGAAAGAACCCAAATGGTGTACCTGAATTCTGAATTGATGGGTATGAAATCGAACTGCTTCATCAGAAATCTCCTGATCGATATTTATAGTTGGGGAATCACACTTTGCACCCCTAAGATTAAAAAAAATTATTTAATACCCCACAAGCATTGAGTTTCTTATATTGTACCCTCTTAGTGTATTAAGAGTGTTACAACTTTCAACATTGCTCTTCCATTAGTTTCTATTATTCATTCTGTCAAAAATCCCTCCACTGGCATTGATGGAATAGAAGGATAATATTACAATACTTTTAATACATTAAATATATAATATAAAAAATTTAATTTTTAAAAGTATTAAAAACAAAATAAAAATTTTAGAGGTATAAAATGCAATTTGATCTTTATTGTTTCATTTCATAGGCACTCGTACACCTTCAATCTCACACGTTACTTAATCGCGTCTACTACTACTAGTATGTAATTTAATACCGACATCCCTTAAATTTTATTAACATCCCTTAAATTTTATTAAAATAGAAGGTGATGATGCACAATCAACTACTAGTATGTAATTTAATACCGACATCCCCTAGATATTATTGAAATAGAAGGTGATAATACACAATGACCTAAGCACGGAAGGCATCCAAGAAATTTATTAATAAAGTAGTAGCTACCACTATGGATCAGCAACAACAAACTGTAAGGACATATTTGGTATGAGGATTTGAAAATATGGGTTGAGGACTAAACTTCCTCAAATATATATGTGGTAATTAAATAATAAATCCAAGATTTAAAATCCAGCTCGGTCATAAAATCCAATCATGGGTTTTATGAAACCCATAGGGAGGGTAGGTTTCATATGTGAGTTTGGGGGTTTTACATTTAAATGACATTTATACCCCTAATATATTCATATTTATGTTTTGATTACATTGGTTAAAGGACAAAATAGTTATTTATATACAATATATTATCATAATAATCATATATCCTCGAGGTATGGACACTATTGAATGTTGAATCACATTTTTGAGTCAAACTCAAGTTTGGACAAGTCAATTCAAACTCATCCCAAAAAACATATCAAACATACGTAAAGATATATGATTATTATGATAATATATTTGTATATAAATGATTATTTTGTCTCTTAACTAATTTAAACAAAATATGGGTATGGATATATGAGGGGTATAAATATCATTTAAATGTAAAACTCTTAAATTCACATATGAAACCCACCCACTCCATGGGTTTCGAACGAGCTATGATCGGACCAGATTTCAAATCATATGTTTAATGTTTAGTTACCAAACATGGCTTTAAGGGGGTTTAGTCTTCAACCAATTTTTCAAAAGGGGGATTGGGAGACCGGTACCTCCTATATAACTTATTAGGACAAAAATCCACTTTTTTAAATATTTGGGATAGAAGGACATCTACTAAAAAATTATGGCACCTCCTATATAACTTATTAGGACAAAAATCCTTTTGATATTTGTGTATCTAGGGCTGTCAATTTTCGACACGACACGTTAACACGATACAAACCGAACACGAAATAAATGGGTCGAACACGAAATTAAATGGGTCAATGGATAAAAATGGGTCAACACGTATAAACACGAAAAAAAAGCAGGTTGAGTTCATGTCGAAATCAGGTCAACCCGATTTTGACCTGATTAACCCGTATATTTTAAGCAGATTAATATAATTCGACACGAACCCGACCTACCCATTTCATACCCGTTTAACCCATTTATCCAAATATATAAAAATAACAAAAACAGGTTTTTTTCTTCATGTTTATTATGGATTAAATCCATTTAATTGAAAATGGATGTTAAGAATTGGTT
>CM042189.1:5575454-5599295 GCA_023539305.1 Ilex asprella
TATTCTAAATAATATTTATTTATTTTATTTATATATAATTTAAAATTGAAGTAAATAGAGAAAAAATAAAAAGGGATATAAGTGAGAGAGAAAGATATAGATTAATGAGATTATTTGACATTTAGAGAGTGTGTTTGTTGAGTTCTCTAATATTGGGGTAGTGCAGAGAAAATAATTTTTTTCAGTGAATTTTTTTTTTGAGATAAATTTTATACCATTGAATCGAAATAGATAAAAATTGAATCAATTTTTACCGTTGTTATATTTTTATCAAATTTTTTCTTGAATTAGATGATTTTATAAGTTAAAAATTTTACTTCATAGTTCATAATATTAGATAGATCTTAATTTATTTTCCTAAAAATGATGGGCCAAATCAATAAAAAAATAAAACATGAAAATTCGAGAAATGTGGGGATCAAAAGATTTGTAAAATGTAATTTGCACAAGATAATAAATTTTAGAAAATATAGGTGCCAAAAAATTAATATAATATTATCACTAGTAAGTTGAATTATCAACTTATAAAAACACAATGATGCAAAATTTATTCTCATTTTTTTTGTTCGAAAATATCATATTATTTGTATGGTCTCTAATTTCAGACAATTCAATCAACACAATCTTCAATATCAAATAACTCCCCTAATATACACATGTCTCTCTCTATTCAATCTCGCCTACCTCTCTCTTGTTTTATATGTATTAACTTTAATTTTAAATTATGTAATTAAAAATAAATAAATTGTAATTTAAAATATAAAATATCGTATGATTAAAACTTAATTTTTAATATTATAGTGTGTCTTCAACCAGGAGATTTTTTCTTGTTTGTATATAAAATAGAATAATCCAGTGTTTGAATTGAAGTCAAAAATGAAACATTGACCTTGTAATATTAATTATATAATTTAAAATTAAAATGAAGAGAGAGGTGGATGTAAATTCATGAGATTGTTTGATATTGAGTAGGGATGACAATTTTCGATTCAACATGACAACACAACTCGAACTCGAATTCGATATGAATTTTATGACACAAATTCGATTATAATTTGAAACGAACTCGAAAGTGACCCGACACGCAAATACGAAATATAAACGGGTCAGTTTGGGTTCAACGCACCAAACCCAAAATTGACACAATCAATCCATTTATTTAAGAATGAAAACTTTTTCTATTTTCTTGTTTGTATGATGATAACATGAAATTAGTATGTTTAATTAGTATTATCGAAATAAAATATTAATTATTTTTAACTGTTTATTAAACACTGACATATTTTTTTTATAAAAAAATATTTTTACTCATTATTCTTATTATGTTTATTAAGTTAATTTTTAGTTTGTAAAAAAGTAAGAGCATAGATTTAATTAAGGGAAAATAAAATATTAGCGTTTAATTTTTTATTTAAAATTTTTGTGGGTCAACACGACTGCGATGCAAAAATAAATAGCTTAACTTGACACAATATGATTAGTTAAATGAGTTGAGTTAGAGTTGACTAATGTTTGACACCAACCCGTAATAACTCGAAACGAACCCGACTCGATTGTCACCCTTAATATTGAGAAATGTTTTGATTGAATTGTTTGACATCAGATACCAAGTCATTTTTTTTTTTGAGATAAATTTTGTATTGATGAATGAAAGTAGATGATGATTGAATCAATTTTAATTATTATTATATTTTTATCAATTAAAAATTTAATTTCTTAACCGTAATATTAGATATAAGTTTTGAGTAATATTACGTGGATTTAAAAATTAGACTCGATCATTACAACCATTGATTTCATTGCGGATCCCAGTATTTATTGAGACCTACTACTTATTCAATGATTAAGATTATCAAATCTAATTTTTAAGTCATGTGTCATTATTCATAAATTTTAGAAAGAATAATGTTATATAACTCAAATCTATAGTACAAATTTATATTTTAAATAAAATTTTTTTTAAATTACTATGTCTCGTTTAAAAAAATTAATAGGACTCTTTCATACATAATTGGGTTACAAAATATTAGTTTCCTTTTAGAAATACAGGGCAGAGCCGGCGATAAAACGTTGGACTTTGTTCCTCCTCTTGATTTCAAAAACAAAAACCTTTGCAATAGGGGTGCTGGTCTGTCTGCCAAAAGCTTCCCATTAATACTCAGATACAGCAGTCACAGTACAGAGTTGCAAGCACAAGTTATCACGTTTTACAGCAAGGACATTGACAGAAAGAGAAAACCCATTTTGTGTGTGTTAGGGGGTGTGTGTGTGTGTGAGAGAGAGAGAGAGAGAGAGAGAGAGAGAGAGAGAGGGAATGACTGGTGGGAAAAAGAATAGCGGAGGAGTAGGCACAGAGTTGGTACAGACACCACCAACTCCAGACATCGACGGCGGTGGTGATGATGGAAAGATGGGTTTTGGTGGTGGACATGCGGAGGATATGACGGTGGCGGAGGTGGAGGCGGTGGTGGATCAGGTGGAGCATAGACAGCAGGAGGAACTGAATAATAATGAAGAAGGAAATGAAAACGAAGCTGAAGAAGAGATAGAAGAGGAGGATGAGGAGGAGGAGGAGGAAAATGATAACTATAAGGGTTATGATGAGTTCGATAACATCGAAATCGAAGAAGCCGAGGCTGAAGCTGAAGGTGAGAGGCCGAAGCTGGCAGAAGGGTTTTATGAGATTGAAGCCGTACGAAAGAAAAGGGTTCGAAAGGTCAGTTTTTATTCATTACCAACTGATTCAATATTACCATTTGTGTTCTTCATTTTCCAATGCTATTTAATATTTAATTGATGATGTGGTGGGTTGTTTTCCTGATCATGATGTTGTGGGTTATTATTGTGGATAGGTGATCTTCAATGCTGCAAAAAAGGGCAGAGTGTAGTTTATGTCATGATTTTTTTATATGTTTTACCATTTGCTTCCATTAACTGTTTGATTTTATATTTTATGTTGCTATTGAATGTTTCGTTGATAATGTCATTTGTACATTTCTGCTTATTGATTTTGTGAGTTTTGTTTGTGGATTGGCAATCTGAATGCGGCAATAACAGGGTGAAGTCCAGTATCTCATCAAATGGTGAGTCCTCTAATGCATACAGATATGTTCATTAACTTTTGATGGATTTAAATGTGTTACTGTTAATTTATTGTGGTCATTTTATGTTTAATTTTTGGAAGGCGAGGCTGGCCGGAGACGGCAAACACATGGGAACCCTTGGAGAATCTGTTGTCATGTTCTGATGTCATTGATGCATTCGAGGAAAGGTTTTCCATTATTTTCCCCTAATCTTATATCTTTTTACTCATTTTTCAATGCTGAATGGCTGATTAGTGGTAGATGAAATTATTAAGATGTCCTATTTGTTATAACCCCCTGGGTTTAAGAATAAGTTTTTATTTTTATATATATTTGTCTTCTACATTTGAAGTTTGTCATCGGGGAAACGTAGACGTAAACGCAAGTATGGAGGGCCCCACACTCAAATCAAGAAGAAGCAGCAGCTGCAGCAGCAGCAGCGTTCTCCTGCGGCTGCTACTTATAATGTACCAGCTGTGAAGGTCAGGATTATTGAGCCTTTGCACTTTCCTCCTCTGAATAACTCCAGCCTGACCAATGTGGGTGAGACTAGTGCCAACAATGTTGAAACAGTCAATCTAGCAAATGAGAACGGGTACACTCTGGTTCCCCCACAACTTGAAGAAAGGAAAGAGCAAAATGAGTTGGATTTGAAGCTTAGTGAACTGAAAGGAACTGTGACTATCAATGAGGACCATGTGGATGAGTTTGCTGTACATTTCCAACCGGCCTTGGCCTCAGAAGGGGATGGAACTGCCAATGGACTATCAAAGATTGATGGCGTGGAACCAGTTGAAATGGGTCGCCGCACCGGAGCTAAAAGGAGGAAGTCTGGTTCTGTTAAGAGGTTTAAGCAAGATTCTGTCTCATGTGTCACAAATGAACAACAAAATGGAACAGCAAGAAGCACTAGTAGCTCATATGGTATTGCTGGACAACAAGGGATTCAAAACGTGAATTTCATGGGGAATGATTTTGGTTGCAAGAATAGATTTGGTAGTTCCAGAAATATGTTTACCATCACTGAGATTATCAAGCCTATGAGCTATTCAGCTTCTGGGTCAAACAACATTCAGGACGTCTCTGTAACCTTTTTGGCCATGAGGTTTGTGATCCAACTCAACTTTCTCTCCTGTGTATTCTTCTATTAAATTTGTGCTTCTATTTTGTTTCCATGTTACCCTAAAGGGTGCGTTTGGTTAATGGGGTCGGATAGGATATGCTTTTTTTTTATATCCTAACCCATCCAAGTCAAACCCATTCATCCACTTTAAAACTCTAACCTTCTAATCCCAACCTTTGTTTGGGAACAAATGTGTAATTAAGTGGGTCCCATAAATTGCACAAATAATTTTGTAGTAATTTATCATTTTACCCATTATTCTATTCATTTCAATCCAAACCAATCTTGTTTTATGTTTGGATTGGTGGATTATCCTAAAAAAATTATACATTTTTCACATATATATAAAAACATATAAAAATAAAATAATTTTTATTTGTTAGGAAAGCAAAGGGACAATCAACACATATCATGAGGTCTAGATATAATTTATTAACGGACATATTTACGGGGTCTAAGTATTACGCTAGTACAAACTTCAAGCGATCTATGTGTAATATTTCAAATATCAAAGGATTTGAGTGATTAAATGACAAACCTCAGGGGTTTGAATGTAATTCTCCCTGATTTAATTCAAAACAAACGAGTAATTCGTTTTCCATTACAACTCCTCTCTTGTAAACGCCACCATCAGACACCACAACTTTTGATGCAGAGTAAATACCCAGTTTTTTGTGAAATCTAAATACTCGGTGTGTCTCAGAGAGAGAGAGAGAGAGAGAAGAGAGTTTAGAAGAACTGTTGTAATTGAAGCAACCTTGTTTTGTGTTTGGACCCCATCCCTTCTCCCTTTCTTCACATCACCAGCACCGGCACCGGCACTGCCTATCCGAGATAGGCCACTGATTGTGCATGTGATGTCTTTGCTTGTAGTCATTGTGATTTGGTGATGGGTTTTATGGTGGCGATGATGATGGGTTTGATGGTGGTCATGGTGGTGCAATCTGAAGTCATGGGTAGCGACTGAACACACACAAAAAAGAGGGATTTGTCGCTGGCTGTGAGTGGGTGGAGAAAGAGGGGCAAATACGTCTATGTGGGGGTAACCCATTGCCTAGGTTTGTAACCCATGAGGGGGGTGGGTTAAGTGTGACTGGTGTATAGGGGTTAAATGAGACTGTAGCAACCGGGTCAAGCCTTGACCCGGAATTGGTATCCTACCTAAAAAATGACTTCTCAAACAAAGGTTTTATAGGTCCCACTCCTATTTTATCCCATCCTACTAGTAGATAACCACATTTAACCCACTATCCAAACGCCCCCAAATAGTAGAAGTTATCCGCATTGTAGAAGTCATCTGGAGCTGTCATTTAGGTGCAGTGTAATTGGTTGAATGCATCTTGAGAAATCCTTCAATTGAAAATTAAGGTAGCATATGAATTAACAGCTTATCTTGCTCTGTTAGGTTTCCAACATAGTTTCAAGGAGATCTGCAACTTGGGTCAGTTGTAGATGAGCATGATATATTTGGATGTGGAGATTTATTTGATGGAAGATTACTGGCATTATACTTTTTGTCTCGTCTTTAAGTCAACTTGACATTGACATCTTCCAGAACTTTCTTGTTTAAGTGTGGACCATATGTCATGTTGCTTGATACCTTCTATTTACCATGTATGCATGTCTTCTCATGCACAGTTGCATACTTCATTCTTTGTTCTTTCTCATTTCTATTTAGGCATTGCTTTGGAAATTTTTGTCAATAAAAGTTTTCAGATAATTGACAACAGTTTTTATGTGTATTACTCTATCTGGGCCACCTCTCTCCAGAAAGTTCAATGCTTAAAATCATGCATTTGAAGTTCCTTTTTATCTCAGTTTTGACTGATCTTGTGATTTAATGTAATTAAACACAATGAACATAAATTTCATGGTCATATAGGGCTGTAAGTAGTAGAAGGTGGTTTGTTTTTCTGTCTTGGACCATCTAGGTACTTCTTGTTTTAGTTCCGTAAAGTAAATGTCGGGCATAGCAGCTGTTTTTTCACCAGTTTGAATGCTTATCTTAGACTATTTGGTTCGAATTGTTTCACCATAAAATGAAATACATAAGGATTTGAATGCCACAGCATAAGCAGTTTTAGAAGAAAAGAAAGGGCGAACAGTACATGATGCTCCCTCCACTACGTGGTTTAGGGAGAATTTTGACACAGATAAAAACCTTGGGGGAACTTAGGCGCAGCTTTAAAAGTTTTTGTGGATAAAAGTTTCCGGATGTGTGACAATTTTTTGTACGTATTTCTCAAGCAGGGAACCCCTCTCCAGAAAGTTTAGTGCTTAAAATAAGCATTTGAAGTTCTCTTTATGTCAATGTTGTTTGTTCTTGTGAATTAATGTAATTACATGCAAAGGACATAAATGTCGTCGTTATATAAGACTCCTTGTGGTTAAAGATGCTTCTTTTAGGTACCTTGGAAGTTACTTCTTGTTTTAGTATTTTCACTAAGTTCCTGTCAGGCATAACATTTGTTTCTTCACCATTTCTTAAGGGCATCTTTAGACAAATTGGTTTGCATTTTTTCACCAAAAAGGAAAATTCACAACATGGTTTGGTTTGCATTGTTTCACCAAAAAAAGGAAATTATAACAAGGTTTAGTTTGCATTGTTTTACCTAAAAGGAAATTATAACATGGTTTTTAAAAAACGGACAGTTGCGGGGGTGCGGCGACTGCTAGTGGACGGTATCGGATGTCTCCCGTACTGCCATACCTGATTTTGCAGATGTTCTTTTTCAAACCTATAATGACCGTTATGACAATGTAAAGGCTTGTAACAGGTCTGTAACGCTCATAACAGACGATACGGGTCACGTCAAACTGTTACAACCTATTATGACCTGAAAGCCCTTGTGAATACAAAAATTTACTCATATAATTTTCTATATGGGTTCAGTTAATAATGCTATTGGGGCACCAACTGGAGCAGTCTCATTACCGACGACGTGAATATCGTCGTAGAAGGCTAGTTAGGCTTAAAGAGGTCCATCGACTTGCCTCTGGAGACCCTGTCGCTCATGGATTTCACTCTATGATGATCTTACCCTCTTATCATTGTGGAGCTTATTGTCGGCATGAAGATTTTGTGATTTTGGACAAGATCTTGGAGGTTCTACAGTGGGTTTGGATGGAAATATAGTGCAATGATGGCATTAAATGGTGTTGGATAGAGAGAATAATATGGTTTAACCTATTGCTGGTCACATAAGACACTTCGGAAGGTATTGTGGAGAGGGGGGGTGTTTAGGGAGATTAGGATTGTTGAGAAACAATTGGGGAAAGGAATGGGCGGAGAACACAATGTAATCACCGCGCACAGAAGTTTTAATTTTTCTATGTTTGTTATTATTGCTCAATAGGTGAGCATTGTTGGTACGTGAAGATATTTACCTTTTTGGACAAATGAATGAGGCTTTTGCAACTTGGTGTCAGTGGTTAGCTCCATGCTTGGATTTTTGAAACATCAATATTAATCTCGTAGTTATTTTGTTGGAGTAATTAAGGTCGTATTTGGTAACCGTTTTTTTTTTAATTTTCTGTTTTAAAAAATGCATTTGGTACCTATTTTCATTTTTTTTCCTGCCAATCTGTTTTGAAAATAAGTTAGAATTTTACAAACAAAAAAAATTGTGTTTTGCGGAACACCAACACTGAAAACACGCGGGCGGCTAAGGGACCTTTAATGAGATCTACCCTTCGAATTTTGTTGGGAGCAAAAATCTGTGCCTTTCTTTTGGGGAAAGTGGGAAACCCTCATTTATCGTCTCTCTTGTGTCTCTGCCTCTCCATCTGCTAAGGTCGAAGGCTACGAAGCTCTGTTCCTCTACAAAGCTCTCCCCTCTCTCCGAAGCTCAGCTTAACCCCCTTTCTCTCCATCTTTCTCTCTCAAAGGTAATTAATAAAACCTTTATAGTATATATACATGCACACATACATACATATATACCTATGTGTGTGTGCATTTGTGTGTGTGTGTGTATGTATGTATCTCTGTGTGTGTATGTTATGCAAGTGTTTGTGTCTATGTGTGTGTCTGTGTTGTGCAAGTGTTTGTGTTGTGTGTGCAAGTAACTGTGTGTGTTGATGAGATCCAAATTGATTGGTGAACCCATTGTAGATAAGGACAAAGGATAAGGAATTTTGTAAGTAATTTTGATGTGTTTTTTTATCAAGAATTAATATAAACCTACAACATATGATAGAAATTAAAGTGAGTATCAAATATATTTTTTGTTTTTATTTTTAGAGTTTCTTGAATAAAAATTGAAAACCAAGCAAGTTTTCAGCTTCAACTTTTTACCACAGAAAAAAAACCTAGAAAACATTATCAAACGCACCCCAAGTAATTAAACACATTCCCCCCTTTAATAATATACTTTTTAATATTCTCCTATAATTTTGAGAATGTGGTGGGAATCTACCATTTCCATGCATAAAAATAGTATATAAATAATCCACAACATCTTTTAATGAGTGAGCATCATACACCTCCCCCCCCCCCAAAAAATAAAAAAAAACACACACACACACACTAATACTAATATTTGATACAATAAAATGCATTAAAACTCATTATTAAATATCCCTATTCACATGATTTTAGGGATTATATATGCAAACATTCCTTTTTAAAGAGAGGTGTGAGTTAAAAAAAATTTAAGCCTCTGGTTACATAAAGCCCATTATACTCTGCATCCATTATGCTGTTACCATTATTGTTCCAGTGGCCGTCACCGCTATTTATAACTATGATTTACAAGGATTTGAAGGCCACAGCATATGATGTTTTAGAAGTATGTTGAAAAAGAGAGATTTGTTTTTGTCTAGGAACCTAAAATCTTGACATGGAAAGAAAACTTCGTGGATGGAACAGATTTAAAGATAGCTAGCGTATAAGAATACTAATGGGAAAGGATAAGGCTCTAAGAGATCGCTGGCTTCAATGCTTGGGGTGCTGTAGGAAATACTGGAATCAAGTTACCATATTTAGGGGTAAACTTAGATTTCAATTTGTCGGAAATGTATAAAGTTTATTTCTTCTTTCATTCCTTCTTTCTTCTTCTTTAAGAAAAATTATCTTTTTAGAAAAGCCTTTTTTGGGTATTAGTTATAAGATTTAAGTATGTATATCAAGAGGCATAAATGTGTGGCATATATTTGTTTTTTTATGGTTGCTGCTGTTATCATTATCATTACGTGCATCCATGGTATTCTATGTAAGACAGCATTTTGCGTGCTTCTGAAGGAGTGGGCTCTTACGAACCTGGGAGAAGCTTTTATGCCACACTTTGAGAATACTCTTGGAGATGGTACCAAAACTTCTGTTTGGTTTTGCTTTGTGGAACTCTATGTGAAGTTAAGGAAAGAATAGGATTATTTTGGTCTTTTTTAGGGTGCAACTTGGGCGCATTGAGGAGTCCACCAGGCTCAACACAAGATCTATAACCCTCAATTTGAGCTCAACCCAAACTCGAATTTCAATTACAGACTTTCAATGCTAGTGTTGCCTGTATTTATATTTTAAACTTGGATTGAACTCGCGGTAAAACTAAGTTCATTGTACCACCACCACACCACAACCACAACATCTCCGCCACCATTGCTGCACTAACACCGTCACCCAGTTCATCCAAATCCTCCATCACCAACAAGAGTCAACAAAACCACTGCCCGTCGAATCACCTCTCTACCACAACCATCTCCTCCACAAAGTGAGGTCATCTATGTATGCAAGGGGAGAAGAAAGGGGAGAACCCCAAACGGAATCTTAGCCTGCCTCACTCGCTATATTTTCTACAAAAGATAAGGTAGAGATTTCTCTCAAACGTTGAGAAAGGGGATAGAAGAGAGAAGAAAATGGGGAGGGAGAGGATGGCATGCGAGAGAAGAGAGAAGAAAATGGGGAGGGAAAGGATGGCATGCAAGAGAAGAGAGAAAGTCAGAAAATGGGATTAGATGGGGTTGAAAATTTTCTAGACAATCTCATCCCTATTGTAAGTCTCTATCCAAATATTGAATTTTTTGGATCGGTTCGGCTTAACCCGCCGAAGTTACGCCCCTAGTCTCCAAGCATGGTGATCATGGAGAATTGGAGATAGTTCAGCCTGTGGAAGTTGCTTGTATTTGTATTTATGTTGTCTTCTTTTCCTCAATTTATACGTTTTTAGCCCTGTTGATTCACTTATTTATTGCCTCCATGATGCCATCTATAGTTTTTAATGAATAGTTGGTGATATGATTTCCATTAGATAATAATGGAGGAGAATAACTTTTGCATACCTCTCTGATAATGTATTTTGAGGTGAATAGTAAAATCAACATGATTTGCATGATTTATTGTGTGAATGACTTCTCATAATTGTTTCTATCCATGCATGGTGAATAATTGGCCACATCATTAATAACCTCCAAACCCAAGTTCTTATATCTGTACTCTCGATTTCATTGCATACAGTATATTATATCGGACTTGCTATTAAGAGTCATTGGTACAAACATATATTAGATTAATATATATTGTGATCTATAGATCTTGCATTTGTAAACCTCTTGTCATCCTAAAGTAAGTCTTCAACATCATTGAGGCAAGGAAATCAATTGATTGATGAACCTAATCAGGCTGATTGTACATATGTACTCACATAGGCCAGTGGGTGGTGCTTAGACACCATTTTTGGTCATATGCACCTGCTTCGCACAAGTGAATACTATGTGTTTTCTTTTGGTGATAATGGTTTAGGTTTACAGCATAAATAATGACACCGTGATGCTATATTTTGGGGATGGGTGAGAGAGAGAGAGAGAGAATTCATCTCTGTCTTTCTTTAAGGTCAGTAAATTTTCTCCTTCGAAAGGGTTGGTAAGGGCCGTAAGGCCTCGAGTAATTTATTTAGTTTTTAACAACCATGCAGAACCACCTTCTCAATTTTGTCCAACACCACCAGCCCATACAATCTGACTCAACGTGCTAGAACACGTGTTGAAACTACTGGTGTTGAAATTGTTGCTGCTACAGACTCCATCAATCACCACCACTCCATCCTCGTACCAAACTTCATCTAGAACTCACCGCCTTCGTCCTCTCTTTCATTACTTACGATGGATCTCTCTCTCTCTCTCTCTCTCACACACACACACACACGTTGCCTGCATGCGATGCATTGGCGCACATACGGTCGTCTCTCTTCCATTAATTACTACGGGTAAAGCCCTCATCTCCATTTCCAGACGCAATGACCACTCTGGCCACTATATAACCTTCATAATGCACCTTCTTAGAGAAAATGAAATCACCACGACAATTAGTATACTTTCTGAAAATGTCAAACACATGATCTCCTTATGGAAAATTTCAAATAGAATGAAGTATTCTGAGTTACCTAGAAACATTCGAGACTCATAAATGACAACTATATAATTCTCAGTCCTCCTATAAACCTAGAACTCTGGATGAATAGCCTTACCATCTTTGTCACTTTTATCCATAACGTGTAGAACGCGAGAAAAAATTACTATGATTGATAGTTGAATAGGTTTTGTGGTCTTTAATGCTCGGTCGTCTGTTGTGGGCTATAGGTCGGCTTTGAGGTTGTCGAAACGTGTATTGTAGTGTGTATTATTTTTAAACTGAGGTATCGTGTATTAGAACATATCGTATATTGTAAGACATGCTTAATATTTTTAATCATGTTTCGTAGTTCCAAAACGATAAAAATACTATTTAAACTTAACTTCAATACAAGATTAAAAAAAAGACTAAGTTTTAAAACAAAACTTATTAATTCTAGTTTACAACATAATTCATTAATATTAAAATTTAAAGATTAGCAAAATCCAACAAAATCCATTCTTAAAATGATACACTAATACAAAATGTGTTGTTCTACTCCTATAATAAAACGCATCGTACGTATCACAATGTGTATCATAAGATACTATCAACCATTGTCGGGTTATATTCAATATTGTGATATTGGAATTTTGTTTTTTGTTCTTGTTGTGTTCGTCATGAATTCTCACTTGTGGAAAAAGTTGGTGGTCATGGTGATGGTTGTCTTGAAGTTAGAGGGCTTCAAGTTGATGGTCGATGAAATTTAGAGAGAGGTGGTCTAGGTGGATATTTAAAGAAAGGTCCTGATCACATTTTAAAGTCCTATGAGAAATTGCTTTTAAAATACTTAATTCAACAAAGTTTTTTCCAGGTTAGTTGGGGTTGATCACATGAATGTTATTATGTCATTGGATCCATAATAGGTCCTTGTATTTATTAAACTGAAAGCTATAATTTCTCAATCCATGATATTTTTTTGTTGTTTAAAACTGATATTAGGGTTAATAGGTGTCTGACGAATTTGTTCTAACTGGTGTTGTTAGAAGTTTTCTTTGCATATTTGTAAACCACTTTGATCATTTCTCATAGTCTATCGCTTATTAGTTGAATAATTTCATTACTAATTTTATAATTCATCTTAATATCCACTTTTCGGTCACAATATTTGAACTTTTTTTTTTCTAGTTGCACAACACCCTGACTCATACAATATGGTTGGGCTCGTAGGCCACACTTGCCACATTTGCCTACCCATTGGCCTTAGTGGGGCTCAAACCCTTCCCATTCCCAGTGGGAGGATAGGGAATATCATTATGCAACAATAGCTTGTGGTAAAATTATAATCTTTGTTAATGCTCTTTGTTCATCCAAAAATTTTTGATGGGGTATTTTGGAGGCCATCATCAAGTGCCAGACCGTAAATATATTTTAGGTAATAATTGTGTAATAGACGCATGATATGACTAGGTGTAAATAAGCAGAATAAGTTGAATAAATATTTATAATATTGAAGTATTCGTAAGACAAAACACATGGTAATGTTATTATTGTGACTAATTAAATTACCATCGACAGAATGATGTCTAATGCTAAAATAGTACAAATTTAATTTTGTCAAGATTTGATTATATGTTGTTTTGCACAAAGAGTAAAACTATATAGTGCAGAGAGCTATTTTGACTTTTAGGTATGAAATTTGTTAAGTTTAAAGAATAGAAAGTCAAAACAAGAACTGGAGAGAGGCAACATGAGAGAGGCAGAGAGTAGTGTATCTTGACCTACCTCTCACTCTCAACTTAAATTTATACTTATGAATGAATAAAAGATTAGTATTAGATGTATACTTATTACAACCCTATATAATGGAAATAATATAATACTCAATACTATCAGCATTCTCCTTCAAGCTGGAGTATATATACTATATAATACAAGCTTGGAATAAATTACTATAAGATGAGTATGATTCAATGCTTTGGTGAACATATCTGCAAGTTGATTCTGATTTCACAAATGGTGTTGCAATATTTTCATTTAGTATCTTGTCTCAAATAAAGTGACACTCAACTTTGATATGTTTGGTCCTCTCGTGGAATACAAGATTAGCAACAACGTGAAGGTGTGCATGAATGTCACAAAACAACTGCGAGGGACATTGGACAGAAAAACCAATCTCCTAAAGAAAATGTCGTAGTCATGTCAACTTACTAGTCGTATGTGTTATAGTCCTATATTCAGCCTCAACACTAGACTGTGCTACCACTTTTTGTTTCTTACTTTTTTATATAACCACGTTACCTCTCAAGAAAGTATAAAATCCAGTAGTTAATCTTCATTTTGAGGGAGAGTTAGCAATCAGTATCTGTAAAGCCTTACACTCTAAGGTGTCCATTGACTCGATATAATAATCCAAGTTCAGGAGCACGTTTAAGATATCAAAGACTATGGATGACTACATCCCAATGTGGTATTCTAGGGCATCCCATAAACTGGTCAGAAGACTAACTACATATACAATATCTGGTCGAGTAATAGTGAGATAATTTAGCTCTCCAACTAACGTATAATATCGACCCGATTTTTTAAATAATACACCATCATCCATCAACAATTTTTGGTTCGGATCTATGGGGTCATCGATTGGTCTACCATCTAGGAAACTTGCTTCATCTGACATGTCGAATACATATTTTCTCTGAGACAAACAAATGTCCTGCTTTGATCTACAACTTCAATACCCAAGAAATACCTGAGTTTGCCTAAGTCTTTAGTATGAAATCGATCTTGCAAGAAGATCTTCAACTTTGCAATGCCCTTAGAATCATCGCCAGTAACTACAATACGATTTACATAAACAACCAGTATAATGTACCCGTAATTAGTATGTCTGTGGAAAACAGAATGGTTTTTTTGACATCTCAGAATACCAAACTCTAAAACTATTTCTGAAAACTTACTAAACCACGCTCTTCGTGACTACTTTAAATCGTACAAGGTTTAAAGTTATCTAACAAACAATCTTATAATTCTCCCCTTGAGCAGTTAACCTGGCTGATTGCTCTATGTTCCAGGTACACTTCCTCACGTTACTGTTTAAGAAGACATTTTGCACATCTATCTGAAACAAAGGCTAATGAAGATTAACAGGAAAAAAAAATCATTACTTGAACAGAAGAAATTTTGGCAACAATATAAAATGTTTCCAAATAATCAATGTCATAGGTTTGGATGAAACCCTTAGCAACAAGGCGATCTCACTCAAAGCCCAAAAATGTACGCCTGCAAGTTCAATTATTACTTGAGACGTTGTAACTTTCAATTGTCTGCCCCCACAATAGGTTCTGAATTCGACTACTATCGATTATGATGTGTGATGTTCCATCACCTCTTTCAAATTCTAGTCAAACAGTTACAAATTTGTATAAAGTCTAATCAGGTTCCTTAGAGTAAAAAATGAGCTTGCCAAACCTTATAGTTTCCTCTGAGTTGCGGGATTAAACCTTGTCTTGCTTTTTGTTATTGATTTTTACCGGTTTACAGAAAAAGTTTATAGCCTAAAGAACCTAAGTGTCAATGGTGTGGCATGCGTACTTGATCGACGACATGACTCTTTCTATTTCTGCGCTGGCATATTGGAGTTGTCTCCCTTCCTCTTCACAGCTCCTTTATTCAATAAAATGTTTTAGATGTAGTTCTGAAGGTTTTTATGTCTTTAAAATTCGTTCGAGTTTTTTCTACTTATGGTAATTTATTTCTTTCTATTTTATATCTATATGTTGATATATTAGATTTTCTAATGTGTGATGAGCCGTCACCTCTTTCAAGTTCAAGTTCCAATCAACCAGTTACATGTTTATGAAAGCTTACCACAGCACATTTGTTAAGTACATCATTTTAGATGCAGTCATGTGGATTTTAATATTTTCAAAGTTTTTCTATTTCTATCTGACATATCCACACTTGGATTATGTAAAACTTGTGGTCAGCTTCACATTAAATGTACAGATAGCTCAATCATCTGCGTGGACAAGAATAACTCAGCTCTAATATATTAGATTTCATTTAATTTGTCAAACAGTAGTATGCTTCAATAATCGAAGTTATGGTTTGCTTCAGGGTATAAGCTTATGGATGAGCTTCTTTTTTCTTTTCTTTTTTCGTTTTTTTTAGTTCACCAGATATTGTGGTTAAGTTTTGACTTTAATGCCTCTAAATTGCCTAGTATGTGGACCTGTTGAAGGCCACTCCTCAGCATAGAACCAACTAATAAATGATATTGAGTGACATCTAGTGAACTGCTCAGCCATTATTTTTTGTGAAATATTGTCAACTTTTATGTCAAAGGAAATTGATTTGTTTCTAACCACAAGTAGAGTTTTTAGAAGTTCGTTAGGCTTAATTGTGAATTTGATGTAATTGCCTGTACCTAGGTCCGACGGAAGAGAGATGATCGTGGATAACAAATTTCTCAAAGCTCACAATCCCCTCCTGGTAAACCTCTTTTCTCTCTTGAAGTTGTGACTTCCTTCTTCCTCTTCCACATTGTTGCAACTTCGGAATTTTGTCACATACTATTTTTGATATTATGCATATTTTTCTTATTATGTCTCCAATCATGGCAGTTGATCAATTATTATGAGCAGCATCTTCGGTATAGTCCAATGTAATGAGTAGACAGCCATAGATGGAGAGTGGATGTAGCTGGATCAGCCTAATTTTCTCCATATGGTGGTGTAATTTTGTAGGAGACTATCATGCAGGCTAACCAACGCAAACTTTCTTAGGATGGATGGTAAATAGTGCAATGTTGACTTGTATATTAGTTGGTTGTTTATTTTTCTTGCTTTTTTGTGGTTAGCTTTTGAATACTTACAAATCTAATTACTTCGTAATGGATTTGGTTCTGATATTAACATGGGATAACGTATACCTATGGGTACACACTCTTTGATGGTGGTACATCATGTGAGTGCATGTATGGGTCTATGCAAGGATCTTTATTCTGTCTTCTATTACCTATATATCGCATGGTGGTTCTCAATTATTGAGCTGTGTCAATTTTTTTGAAAATGAATTGATTTCTAGTTCAAATGTCCATAAGAGTTTATTGTGTGGCGGGAGTCTCGTGTATTGCACTGCGCTTATAAGATGGCCAATTATGTAACGAGTCTAGTTCTCAGTTGTCTGATCATTTTAAAAGTTTTGTGAAACGATGTTATTTTCTTACTAACATTTGTAAACTTGTCTTATTTCTTACCTCTATTTTTATTGTTCTTATTGTTCCCAGGTAATGCTTCTATGTATAGAGTCTCCCTATCACTTTTTCTTTTTTGAATATCAAGTTTTTTTCTTTTTGTGTTTGTAAACTCAGTGGAAAATGCAGTTAATTCATTTCATTGGCTGTGGCAAATTTGCTCTTTTCTATTGATTGGCTTGATATAACTATTTTTTTTTCAACTGAAAATGGCCCTTATCTTGCTTAGTGACACGTGATCCAATAGGTCTAAGCTATTTCTTGGAAGTACCATAGATTTTACCTAGAAGACAAACTTTCACTTTCTTAATATTGTTGTGTATAATTACTTGCCCATAATTTAGTAGTCTTCTTGTCATTGTACATTGTACTTTCACCTTGAAGGCATCGAAAGATTCGAAACCAAGTTGGTATCATTTTCGAAATTACCAAATGATACAAACGTTTCGTTCTTATATATAAACAGGTCAATATATATTCTCTCTATTGAGTTTACCTTCTTGTATTTTTTGTCAACTGAAGAATAGATGGTATGTATTTAGGTGAAGGAGGTTGCTATGTATAGACCTATCTCATTTACAGAGAAGTATCAGATTGCCTTAGCATTGTCATCTACAGTTAACAGGCACTTTCTGTTGCAATTTCTTAACTCGTGTAGCTTCTGTTCTTGCAACCACATATGGGGAGCAGAGGGCCATCACCTCTGGTTCCTTCTCTAATGTTGGGGGCTCTTAGTCTGGTTATCTTTGGCGGTACCAGACAGTACGTAGTGGAATGGGTGCTGCTGCTGATGTTTCAGTCAGGATCGGAAGAAGCTACTGGCGTGGCTTCTTTCATGACGTTGCTTCTTCCCATCTCAATGCTACTGATAATTCACTTGCTCACCAAGTTCTTCCCCGGGCGAAATGTTTCTTCTGCTGTAAATCAGCAAAGCAGTAGCTCCGCTTATGATGCTGAAGGGTTTGGGCTAGGATCTTTGCTTCTAGTTGTGCTTTTCTTTGTTCTGTACAATCTTTGGTGAGATTCTGGTGCTGCTGCAACTATATGCATGTGGTGCAGTTGTGTTTAATGAAGTTGTTTAATAAAACACGAGTTAATGCAGAGTTGCTGTTAAACTAATTGATCCAAACCGATGTTATTTTGTTAAATAGAATGACATCGTTTTAACAGCAGAGAAGCTGGACCCGAGACAACTGATTGGTTTGTATACCTTTCTTTTATCACCATATTGTATTCCTCTAGGTTCAAGGTTTATTGTTTTTAGGATCGTTTTGCGGGAAACTCATTCAGTTCTTATCATAACCCATCCACGAATTGCAATCGGAACTCCTGGAGGCGCACGTCCCTACCTTCTTCTCCTCGTTGCCACTGTCATTTTGTACAGATACTTTTCTCCCGGTTCCCACAGCTTCGATCACCCACTGTCTCGATTGCCTTGGCGATCGCAGAATTATACCTCTCGCTGTCGATCGATTTAACTTCCAGACACTCGCCACAATTCGTTGGCGATTGCTAGTTGTCGCTGTGATTCTTGACAGCGGCGAGCCCCCAGTGATGAGGCTGCGCCGGCTATGATCCGGCAACAACAAGCCGACATGCGGTTTATATATAAAATTTTGTATGTGCCAATGTGTTTGTGAGACAGATGGAGAGAAAGAAAAAGAATTAGAAGGGATGAGACGAAGAAACAAAAGAGAACAGAATTCTTAGGGATAACTTGTGTCTGAAAGTACAGTGCAATTCAAATAACCTCGAGTACTGAACTTGGATATGACTAAGCTGAAAGCGTAAACTGTTCCCATAATCCTTACTTGAAATTGTGCCAATTAAAAATAAAAAATAAAAACTTACATTGTTCTTGAAAACGAAACAATCAAACACTTAGCATAGACACATACGAAATAAGCAAACACTTAATATTAAGATGACTATGGGTCATGAGATTTGTATTCCAAGGCCTAATTTAAAATTTAAAAGTACAAGGGCTATATTTGTAGTTACTCGTTGTAATATGAATATCAAGAAGATCATTTCTTCTCATTTTTGGTAACCATGGGAGCAATGGTCAATTCCTCTTCATTCTCTCTCATTTTATTCTTTGAAAATCCTATGCACATCTAGATATAAAAGACTAAACTAGTGAAGTGGAATATATATAGCAAGTCTATCTCAATTTAAGTCAGTCGGGGTAAATAATCATTTAGGTCTAAGGACCAATTACTATATCCTTGATACTCAAATCAATCCATAAGACATCACATGAAGCAGTATTGCAGGAGGAAAGCTAACAAGATGCCCCATTGTAAGAAGATTGGCAGTGGTCGGTGGGTCTCTACTCTAAATTTCAACCATAAGGAATCTGTTGAATACTAAAAGCCCAACAAATTACTAAAAGGTATACCCAGAAGCGAGAAATGTGATATTGATTATAAGGAGACTTGTCGCTAAGATAAGAAAATCCTTTTCTTGACTTGGCCTGCATGCATTATACTTACTCGCTTTTTAAAGAATTTGATTTCAATCTCAACAAAGAAATGAAAGCATAACTTTTTGTCCTCTTGCTCTTTTAGCCTACCTTGTGGAAGTCTCTTGGGTGTCTACGACAGATTCGATCAATCTCGTGATGAAGAGAAGTCTTTTCCGATCTTCCACTAAACACTCTTAGAGCATCTCCAAGAGAGCTATCTAAAATATCTACTCAAAATATATTTAAATATTGTATTATCTACTTTAACTAACCACTTTTTCAAACTCACTCCAACAACGCTATCTATTTTAACTAACCACTTCAACTAACTTTCAATAATAAAATTTAAAATATTATTTAATACGTCATATCATCACCATATTGATGACGTCACATGACGTGTTACGTCACGCCATCAAAATTTAAAAAATTAATGATCAATAATACAAACAAATTAACAATTAAATCAATAGGAGTGTCAATTTTTGACTCGAATGTGAATCCGACTCTAACCGAACCCGACACGAACCTGAAAATAACACGATTCGTTGACACGAGTAATAAATGAGTCAAATTAAGGTTCGACTAATAACATGATTAATGGGTACTATAGATAGAAAAATAATTATTTAACGAGTATTGTAGATAACAAATAAGAATTTTATAATTTTTTATAATTTTTTAAATAGTGTTATATTAGTTGTTGTCAAATTAAATAATTTTTGATTAACACGAATATTGACACGAACCCGACGCGTACCGAATCAAGCAAGACCCATCAAGTAAACCAATACCCACATGATTGGATAAAATATAAACGAAAGAAAGATTGAGTAAAATATACCCACCGATTTTTTTTTTAAAGATCTGAATGTAAGTATAAAAAAAAGATAAATCTGAATGCATGTATGAAATATACCTACAAATATAATAAAAATGGGATTATCTATTTTAGATAGCCACAAATAGGACTAGCTACATTTATCTAGCAAAAAAAGGGGTTATCTATTTTAGATAGCCTTTTAGCTAGTCTGTTGGAGCCATGTTTTAAGGAAAAACTATCTGAAATAGCTAAAAGAGAAGATTTAGCTAGTCTCTTGGAGATGCTCTTAGTGCGCATATACCGATTTCTTTAGCTACTTATATTGATTGACCTTTGTTTCTTCGTTTTTTTGTTTCTGAAAGTTGATTGGAATCTGGTTAAGGTAGAAGTTAGAAATGCAACCAGGGTGACTCGGTTGATTCTTTTTTGGCTAGATTAGCAAAAAAGCAGTCCTAACCTCTACATGAATACCAAATGTTCTTGTCCACAATGGGTATCTGGTCATAGCAGCTGAAACTGTAAAGGGATATGACATTTGGAAAACATCTGTGTGTATTGAGAGAGAGAGAGAGAGACCTAAGAAGAAGAAAGCACTTCGGGTGAAAACCGGACATAACGTTGACTTCCATAAACTGCAAAACATGAAGGTTTCTCTCTCTAAAAAGGTCTTTCCTCTAGTCTCAGTTGAGGCTACCGGTCATTATGTCTTTTACTCCATTGTGCCGCTACCGGAGAACTCATCCTCCTCCACCTTCACTATTATACTATTGTGTTTCACTTGGTTTCTCGACTATATCAACTATCAATCATCAATATCAGTGGAGAAATGGGTTTCAATTCCTTCTTGTTTGGAGTCCCATTGAAGCAAAAGGAACAGGGTGTAAAATCAAGCATCATGGTCAATAATGGGGAAGCTCAAGTGTTGAAGCAGATGGGTAAAGGGCCTAGCAGACACTGATCAATTGGATTTCGGTGATAGCCCATTTTGCATCCAAATTCATGATCTTACTGTTTGTAGTTTGGCAGTCAATGAAAATTATCCCTCCGTTCAAATTTATATGTATGTTTGATATCAATAAATGGCGAATTTAGACCCAAAGCGAAGTCTTTTCTATGCACTCCCTTGCACATTCTCTCTGCACACTCAAGACCCATGATTATGTCTCTCTCTCTCTCTATTAAATTTTACTACAAATTTCTGGGTAAAATCAAAATGGTGAGTGCCAACGACTAAGCACCCAGTGAACAGAACTACCATCCCTCATGCTTACCTGATTTTCAGAGAAGAAGCTTGCGGAAAGAGAGACATATCGCAGGTCTTGAATGTGTTATAGATGGAGATTGTGGGCGTTGATAGGGTTATAAATGATACAATACAACACTTGTTCAAATTTCCTAGGTAGGGAATTTTATAGAAAGACACTAGTAGTAAAATTATGAAAGACAAGGAGAGAGAAATGGGCCCCAAACGTGCGGAGTTCGTGTAAAGAGGGCAGATAAGGCACATGGTCACAGGAAACACAAATTGAAGGTCTTAGAGCAACTCTAACCATGCTATCTAAAATAGCTACTCAAAATATATTTAAATATTATATTATCTACTTTAGCTAACCATTTTTTTAAATTCACTCCAACCACGCTATCTATTTTAGCTAACTACTTCAACTAACTTTAACTAACTTTCAATAATAAAATTCAAAAAATAGTAATTCAACTATACATTGTACAAATTTAATCAATTATAGGCTACAAGAGTAAATATCGTAAAAGATGGGCTATAAGAATAAATATCATAAAATATTGGGGGAGTTTTGCTCGTTTTTTGGGGGTGTTGCTAGAAATTTGATGATGAAGCTCTTTGATCAAACCCACAAATTTGACGATGAAAGCTCCCAGATCAAACGATGAAGCCTCTCAGATCAAACCCTCTGAAACCCAAAAATAGAGAACCATGAACAACCCATCAACCCAAATCACACAACTCAAAAAAATTGCAAACCCAATTCAACGCAAAATCATCGAAACCAACTTGCAATCGTTCAATCATTCAACCTCAAAATCACACCTTTTTTGCAATTACACAAACAGAAGATGAAATTGAGAGAATTTCTGAGACATACTAGCAAAATCGTGCAAGAATCACAATGAACAGAGGCTCGCTTTTCCTCCAACGATAGACGCAGCGAGGACCACTTTTCATCTATGAGGCTGCTGCGATGAAGCTTCAGTCGGTGGAACTTCAGTGTGGATCTTCTGGGCTATGGAGCTTCAGTGTGAGATTTAGGATTTAGGTTTTAGGTTTTAGTTTCAGTGTAGATCTTCTGTGATTTGGGATTTACGTTTCAGGGTGCTTGGGATTTAGGTTTCAGGCGGCAGTAAGGGACTTCAGGCTGCTTGTGGCTTGGAGAGGCAGAGAGAAACAGGGAGAGGAAGAGAGAGGCGAGAGTCTCTGAGACTCGAGGAGGAGGCGACGAGGGAGAGATTGGCGCCAGCGAGGGATTTACTGGCTAGCTACATCCAGTGAGTAAATCTGAAGCTTTGAAGAAAATCTGAGAGAATCAAATCCAGAGAGACAGGGAGAGACGAGAGGGAGATGGCGCGAGGGAGATCGGTTCTGTGCTGTGGAGATGGAGAAAGACAGAGAGAGAGAGGGCCAGCGAGGGGAGAATGACTAGCTACCTGGAGCGAGCGAAAATGATGTTATGTAATTTAGATAGTCCTTTAGTTAGTCCGTTGAAGCCCAAATTTCTGGAGTGGCTATCTAAAATATCTAACAAGGCTCTTTTAGATAGCCCATTGGAGATGCTCTTATGATTGTCACAAGAGAAAAGACTGAAGGAGTTTATTGCAGAGAATGAAGGCGGTGTACATTACAATTGGAGCAAAGCCCTATAACGACAAAGAAGAAAAGTGGATGAGCACAGTGAAGAGATTGTAGGAACAGGAAGTAACTCAATCAGCAAGTGTGGCAGGAGAGGAGAGTGTTGAGACCCGGATGGAAGCAGAGAGTACCGAGTACCTAAGAACAACATAGCGCTATCGTTTCACTTTAAATGAATGAAACGTTGTCGTTTCATTTAACTACACAGTGTGCTGCTTTTTGCTAACAACAGACGAGCCGGACCCAACTAACTAAAACACTGTCGTTTTAATTAACAGCATATTATGCTATTTTTTACTCACAGCAGAGGAGTTGCACCCCGATCAGCATTCAGCCGCCCGCCTCTCTCTCTCTGTCGCAGTGAAACAGACCCATCGCTGCACTCGGCCGACCGCCGTGAATCACCTCCATCTTAGCCGACCGCCGTGAATCATCACTTGGTATCTGCTAGATTTGTTTAGTGTATGACTTTGTTTGGGGAAAAAAATTGTAATTTCCTTTGTACTTTAACTGGTTGATAAAAAGACATTTTTGTGGAGTAATCAGTAACGTTACCCTGTTTGTTTTGTGTGGAATTTTTCGTCCAAGTATAATAAAATCTGTGCACATCATTATAGAGAAATTTATCCCTTCATGGTCGCTGTCCATGCCCAATAGTTAGTTTATGTCTAGGTTGATGAATTTGAAGGATATTTTGTAGGGGATTGTTTTAGCATTAGAGCTCAGATTGGGAAACAGGGGCATAATCCACAGATAGATTACAGGGCCTTATTTTTCTTGATTTTGTAGGATTTTGGCAAATCGACAGTCTGCTGCTCGCTCCAAAGAAAGGAAGGCCCGTTACATCTCTGAACTTGAGAGAAAAGTTCAGACCCTTCAAACA
>CM042189.1:5626914-5651544 GCA_023539305.1 Ilex asprella
TGCTTGCTCTTGTCATACATCACAATATTCAATAACAGAAATATGTCTAATTAGCTCATAAAAATTAATAATTAATTGACTAAATTGAGATAATTAAAAATTCATGAACCAAATTAAAATCAGAGATAAAATTTAGAAACCAACAATGATATTTATCCTTATTTTTATAAAGTAGGTCGAGAATTATCTCTCAGACCTACGGGTGGACATCGAGCTTCGCGCTCAAAAATAATATTTGAACTCTCGTTACCTTAATTTCAAATTATATTTAGCAGAAAAAAAAACATTTATAATGTAATAAATACAAGTGCATGTACATGCACATACTACAACGACAACAAAAAAAAAGAAGGTAATTTTAGTGTCTAATGCAAACTACAAGAATGTAGGATGATGTGTGTACACCTCTATGAGATTGCGGGAAACATATCAATTAAGTTTGATGGTTTCAAGGTTAAGCTTTTTTCCATTTTGCGGTGGTGATTAAAGCCCATCGTTTTTGCTGTTAAGTTTTTTGTCCAATTATCCATTTTTTTTAAAAAAAAAAAAGGCAAAATTTTCTCAAAATAATGGCCTTAACAAAATATCAACATGTTTACAATATTTTATATGAACAATGTCTAAAATCAAAATTATATTGAGTCTAAGATTAAATAATTTAACTTGTTATAAAAATAGATAATGCGGTGAGCAGAAAGTGTATACTGGGATAAAATTTAAACTCTTAAATCATAACTCCCTTATTATACAAACTAGAAGAAAATATAGTCTAGGTCAGCGTGAAAAAATATGGGCTTAATCGGTTTTTCATTTTTTTTTTTTTTTTGGGTTTAATGATAATTTTAAGCTATTTGATTAAATAAATTAGGATTGGCAGCTCCTATTGTTCACCAAAACGGTACCGTTTGGTTTTTATTTTTCAGTCCAAATTCAAGCCCTAAAATTGCAGACCCAAAATAGCAGCCAAAGTTGGAGACCCAAAAATTCAAGCCCTACGCCTTCACCAATGTTGACGAACATAACTATGAAATACTTCCTCTGTCATTGATCTTCTCTCTCCTTTATTTTAACATGACTCCATTTCTGTTTTAGGTGCTGAGTGGTGGACTCAACAGTTTGGAAAGTCTGTGCCTTTCTTGAGTTGGAAAGACTGACATGAATAGTGTTATAATGGTGTTCACAAATGAGCAAAATGTCAGATGACAAGCTTTAAAATTCTAGAATTGAGTTTTATTAATTTCTTGATGTAGTCAAAGGTTTGACCTTATTATGTCCTTTTTTTTTTCTCAGGAATGTGCTACTCTCTTATGTTGTGTTTGCTCTCGAGGAAGAATCACTTTTTTTGTTCTTTTATTGAAAATTTTCTGTACTTAATTTTATTGATAGTTAAAAGTATAAGGATGGGTTCTTTGTTGGATGATATTGAAGTTTGGGTGTATATTTGATTTATTCCACCTGTAAATCTTGTGTTGGACATTAGCGGAATGTTTTGTTAGTTCACTTGTTTTGTGTCTCAAATTCTAGCTCTTTGCATGTAGTATTGTTAACATGGTTGTTGGGGTTCATGTGAAATGTTATTTGCCAGTTTCTGCATTCTTAATTGAAAGAATTCGTAACATGTGGGCGTTTTAATATGTAGAATGAAATGGCATGCAATATCATGTAATAAACTTTGCTACGAATTTATTAATGTGTTAATCTTGTCTTGGGCCCTCCAGCCCTTTAGAATTTTAGTTGTATTTGTGTTAATATAATTGATAACTGACAGGTTTCTGTTAGTTATATGGATTATGGTGTATTAAACCTTTTGTATACAATTTTATAGGGACACTACGTTGGCTGAATTTCTTGCTGATGGAGACCCAAAAGGTAATCTAGAGAAATCTGTGCATGAGTTGAAAGAAAATGATTCCAAATGGATTAAACTATGCAGAACACTGGCAACTCGATACTCTAATAGTACTGTGAGCTTGGTTATGGAGTTATGCATTTCCCTTGATGTCTATGTGACTAAGCATGCAATGCAATTAAAATATATGAAAAACCATTGAACAAAACATAGGAGGGTTGCAACCAAAGTTTGATTCAGCATCTACAGGGCACTATAATGCAAAGCCACAGAACTGTTCAGAGAAAATCAGGGTTGAGCTGAGGATGTCTTCTTCTGTGCCTGAAATTTTGGGGAATGAACATCTGCTTGAAATTCCAACTGTGCCTGAAATTTTTCATTCTCATTTTTGGGAATGAACATCTAGCTTTAATTTAGTGAAATTGTTTGTGGTTGTAATGATAAAATGATGTAACAATTTACTTTCATTTATGAGAAGGATATTTTCTTAATTATGTAATGGTTTGTTTCATTTATGTAATGTTACTTATGCGTTGGTGGGATAACTTTGGATTGTTGAATGATGGTAGTATTGCATTAAAATGAGATGTTTAATCTTTGTATGTTGGATGATGTTATGGATGATGATGGCATTGAAGGGATGACATTTTTTTTTGGTAAGTAAGATTAATTCTATAAAATTCGAAAATGGGTTCATTCATGTACACAGGTGTTTCCAAAGGGATGTCTGATCTTCTAAAACAAGACAATAGAAGACCCACTATCCTCATAACAAAATAATACATTGTAATTTCAAATTTCAAAAGGATCAAAAAGAAAGTGTCAAGATCATGCATAATTGGACTTCAAAGCTTGAATAGTAATTTGAGGCATCATCCAGCACTATAGCAGCAACATCAACATTATTGCAAAACCATCAGCATCAAGCAATAGCAAAAAACAGCCAGCAAGTGCAAACCAACTTTTGCCCTCTTGTTCTTCAAATATCCTTGAAAAAATCATAAAAGTTCTCGTTCATGAAGGAGGATTCCGCACCGGATAAATGCATTTGTGTTGCATCAAATGACATACCCTACATAAATTAGAATGGATCAATGAGAATATAACATTAAAATCAATGTATGTATAAACTAACATACCTGAGCATTGGATACTTGTGAACATACTGATTGCGTAGATAATGGTTGTGAATGTAATAGTTGTGGACATACTGGTTGTGAAGATGAAGGCACCTTAATGAAAAATAATCCTCAAATCAGTATTGTCGTATGTTAAGTAAATATAAAAAAATCATTCAATGTTCGATGTGTCATACCTTGGACATATTAGAATGTTGTATAACTACTTTCTTCCTCTTAGATGGCTTCGCATGCCACGGCTTGAGTTGACCCCAACCTTTGTAACCACCATCCTTCCTTTTTATACCTTTCACTCGTAAAATGTTATGGTCCACATTCTCCATTCCTTCATTATCCACACATGTGCTTTCGAATGAAGCACTACCTTCATCAATATATGATGCAAACATTTTTTCCACTTGTTCAAACAAATTTTGAATGCCTTGTGTCACCAACTAAAGTGCAGGTTCAAGTTCAGAGCAACGAGTTGCTAATTGTACCATTCTAGGACATAATTGCTTATAACGAGATGTTGCCACCAACTTAGGATCCTCCACATTTGATACACTATAATCTGGTGTATGAATATTCCTTGCATCTCGTCTCCATCGCTTTATTATGTCGCCTTCAGGAATTTGTTTAATATTTATTGTGTCCAACACTTTAAGTGCATGACTACATAATATTCCAACTATTTCAAACTTCCTACAACTACAACTAACAAGTTGTTCTATAGTATTTATCCACACCAAATACTCCCTCTCTTTTCCAAACAATTTAACAACAAATTGATGTTGTTGCTCCATAGTATTGCATGACTTCACAACAACACACTAGAATGTGTCATATTCGTCATGAAATAAATCAAACACAGGAGAATTGTAACATTGTCCAACTTGCACCAACATGAAAGCTTTTTTGAACTTCATTCTTGACAACTTTTGCCTAGCATGGTACTCTTCCTCTGACTCCACATATCTCTTATCATTTACAACTCTATCTAAGTGAGTAAAGAATAAGACAATATCATGATCTGGCTTTAAGTACTTTCACAATTTTACATTCAAACTCGCACTAAGTTTGGTGCTCCTCATACCTGCTGTAAAAGTTCTCTTCATACACTCTTTAGCCTATTTCTCCCTCAAAGTCCAAGTTGTCTTCATCCAGGTATTATCCTGCAAGTTATACTCATCAAGCAAAATATTCCAAGTCTCAAACAATTCATGTTCCTCCGTATATTCGTAGATGCATTTTTGTAATTTGGTAACAAAGTTAAAACCATCCTTGTATATATTCCCTAGATGCTTTAAAATATTTTGGGAAAGGTGTCAAGTACATAACCCGTGATAAGTCTCTGGCATCACCTAGGTTATTGCCTTAGTCATTTCTTGATCTTGATCAGTAAAGATGGTGATAGGCTTCTTCCCAGACATTACTTGCAAAAATGTCTCAAATAACCATTGAAACGATGATGTCGTTTCATCATACAATAATATAGTACCAAAAATCAGAGTCTTCCTAAAATGATTAAAGCCAGCAAAACATGCAAAAGGCCGATAATCCTTGTTCGTACGGAATGTTATGTCAAATGAGACAACCTCTCCAAAGTGACCATAGTCAATAATCATTTTCGGGTCAGCCCAAAAATATTTGTAATATGTTCCTTAACATCCAAGTGGATACCATAGTAAAATGATGGATTTTTAACCGCTTCAAAGCGAAAATAATTCAACAAACTACCAGCTTCACCATATCTCAACTCTTGTTGCCTCCTATCACAGATATAATTTTTTTTTGTCTTGCCGAGTGAACCCCAAATTTTTCCTTCCACCTGTCTGGATACTCATAAGTTCATATGAATCTTTAAGTAATATCCCACAGTCCGCTGTCATGTCAACATGAATGTCTTGCACATTAGAAACCTTCATATGGGATGCCATCATATGCACACATTCCTTAAGGAGCAATGGATGATTGTGATCATCCTCCCATTTGACCACAATAAATTTCCCAATTTCCCGATTGAGGGATATGCACATGTGAGTTAGACATTTGGTTCGTGTCTCAACTCGCTACTTTATTACTTTCCAATCTATTTTATCCACATCTCTTTGTCCCTCTTTGCAACAAACATATGTTTTATAAATCATGATCTGATTTTTCTTACTTTTATTGTGGTAGTCTTTTCTCACACTAAATCCGACCGAACCTCCATATTTGTTATAAAACTCATAAGCATCTTCATCCGAGTCAAACTGCATATCAATACTTGAAGTGTTCACAATTTCATTAACTACAACGGACTCCATTATCGATGTCAATACGTGCAAAAAAAAAAGGACTAACTACTGTATCAACACTAAAACAAGCTTCAATGTATTTTTTAAAAAAAAATTTTTGAACATTATGTTACATAGAGAAGGTGGCGATGAGGTTCGAACTCACGATCAATATAAATTAACAACAAACCAAAACATCACAATTAAATCATATCATAAAATTTAATAATGATAAAAAAATCAACAAAACAATCGAAGATTCAAAATTTTAAAATTTAAATTTAGGTTAAGAAAAATCCAACTAAAAAAAATGTAAATTTGTGGGTGTGTATGTATATTCACATGTGTGTGTGTGTGTGCGTGTGTGTTTAAACAAGCTTCAATGTATTTTTTTTTAATTTTTTTAAACATTATGTTACATGGAGAAGGTGACAATGAGGTTCGAACCCACGATTAATTTAAATTTAGGTCAAGAAAAATCCAACTAAAAAAAATGTAAATTTGTAGGTGTGTGTGTCTATATATATATATATATGTGTGTGTGTGTGTGTGTGTGTGTGTTTATACATATATCGACTAAAAAATATTTGAAATGGACATAAGAATACCTGAAATTGACGAAAGAGACAAATTGCAAAACCACGTATCACAAAACCAAGAATCGTAGGAGCCTTTGTTGTTTTTGGTATAAGAGTGCGTCAAGAATGGCGCCAAATTGTTGGTCTTGGGACTATTCAAGAATAAAATGGAACGGTGTCATTTAACGGGGAAAAAAAAGGGGCAAACGTCGTCGTTTTAACCGAACAGAAGAGGATCTGCATCCGTGTTTACATATGATTTAGGCCAATTAGTACTTGCACCAGTAAATCATACATTAGGATTAGGGGAGGGAGAGCTTCCCTGTATTCAGGCTCACGTTCGGATAAAAATAGTTACCACAAAAGTGATAATAATACCGATAAAAATTATAAATAACCTGTAAAAGTAGTAAAAAAAATTTGTTGTAAAAACACCCACAAAATTTACTAAATACCCACAAAAATAATAAAAATTAGAGGTATGGTACCAATTTTTTTTGGGTACCATAATGTATCAACGTAGGCTACTTGGCCTTGATTAAGCAGAGAGATACAGATATAAACTTAACAATTCTATGATACATTAGAGTCTATGTTTGTTGTGAATGTGTTGTGCAGTGGACAATCAAATTGTAATTGTTTATCATTTTCGAGATTGATCATAACATTTTAGTTAAAAAGTTAATTAGATTGGTCTCAAAACACTTAAAAATTTGTAAATAACCTCCAAAATTGTGTAATGGCTCTTAAAATATTAGGATCGATAACCTTTTTTTTATTATTATAAATTGACTAAAAAAATTATAACTTAACCCATAAAAAATAGAATTGTACCTCATTTGGATTCTGTAATCTTACCTTTAGTTGAAGACTTGGGAAAAATAACTTGTTTTGAGTTGTACAATGTTGTGAATCTTCAATCAAGCCATAAGGATTAGAGTTATTAACTACTACCTATAAATAAACTCTAACCATGTTTGAAAATTTGAAATTTCTAACCATGTTTCATGGGTGTAGATAGGATTTCTAACCAACAATGTAAATCTTGTGTTATTGTTCTTGAATTTTTTTTTTTTTTGGAATAATGTTATGTGCACAAAAAATATATATCAAAACTTACATAAAATCACTTACAGATGTTAGATCAGTAGGTCTCATCATTGATCTAATGATTAATCCCACATATCAAAAAGTTTAGTATGTTGTGTAGGGCGAGTTTAACATTGTAAGAGGTCAAAAAGCCCCTGCAACTTTTAGAAATAGGTTAAGTGGTAAAAAAGACAAGTTGTAAATTTAGATGTCTTGAATTCGAATCTTGACAATCCCATGGCGTCAGGTCATGAGAGATTTATCTCTCGCGAATACCCTAGTATCAATGTGAATAACTTAATTTTGATTAGACTGAGGAGAAAATTAGTTTAAGTGTGCATAAGATAATCTAAATATCCTTGACCGTTGAATCAAAAAAAAAAAAAAAGGATCCATGATCGTGGCATTAGATTATATTTTAGATTATATTAGTTGTTGTGTTTTGTCCCCGTTACCTTCGTTTCTTTTGATTTGGTGATAGGTATTCATCAAAAATGATTTCGTGGGAGAAGGTCTAATAATGTTCCTAGCTTGACGCCTCACCAAACAAATGTTTATCAAGTGGCATTAGGGGGGCATCATGGCCAATAGTTCATGCCTTTATAAGCAAAATGAAATTTTCATTAATGCAAATTGTACCAATGGTCTTTTGAATACACGGTTGCAATGTAAATCTCATATAAATGCAATTACTCACAAACTATGCGCATTGATTAAATTGGGTCTTATGCGGCTCATAGAACTCAAAGTTGGATGTGTAGAATTACGTCTCGCTCCTCATTGTTACTTAACCAGAAATGTTTTTTCATGGATATAATGTGGGTTTATTAGACATCATCTGACTAAATCCCTTTGAACTTGGAATTTGGATGTCAAAACCTAAAGAGTGTAGGGGAAAAGGAAGGTTTTATGTCATTATGAGTAAGGTAAGAAAGTCACCATTAATCACAAGGATAATTTAAGTGGTAATAGATACGAATTGTAAATTCAAACGTCTTGAACTCGAATCTTGGTAACCCCCGACTATGAAGGATTTATTCCATGAATTCACTAGTTCCGGCGTGAATAACCTACCTTTGACCAGACTGATGAAGGGATTAATCAAGGTACATATAAGTTGGTCTGAACATCTTTTACCATAAAACCCAAAAAAAGAAAGAAAAAAAAAATAAAGTCACCTACCAAAAAGGTAGCAAAAGGATTTGCAATTTCCACATTCAAACGATAATAATTTTGTTTAATTTATTTCATATATATTTCTCTCCCTCCAAAAATCCTTGATCATTTCCTTCTTGTTATTCATATATATGTTTGAATATGTTTTCCATAGAACACAAATTTACGGGTTAGTAAGAGTTGGTTGTATTCTAATTTAATTTTGTTTATGTTTAACATAATCAAATATCAAATTAAACCCGATTTTCATTGTATTTTGGAGGCGACATTTGTTACAATCTAATGCATACCGAGTTATCAAAATTGATGAAAACAAATATCGTCTATAATAAAATGACTTAGTAAAGTAGGTTGAAACTTTGTAACAATTCATATTCTTCTTACATCACATAATTCTAGGAGGGTGTTGGTCGTTTTAGATGTGATACATAGAATGCAATAGACCATCCAAGAAAACTACACTTTACCACCTCTTAAGTAGCTTCAATAAACCACCCCTCTAAATTGCCCACCAAGCGACCTTAAATTTCATTCATTCCCTAGTAGTTAAACCTACTTTTTTTTATTCTTTGCAAGTTCTTTATCTGTCTTTTAGGCTCGAGTTTGGATGTCGAGTTTAAATTCTTTCTCAAGTTTGGCTCGATTTTAATTTTATACGTGGCCCAACTCTTTTTTTATTTATTTTTTATAATGATCTTGAGTTCATGTAAATATAAGAAAAAAGACCAGTGAGAGTTGAACCCAGTAATCTCCAAATTAGAAGCATTGTTATTCATTTCGCCAAAAAGTGCTACTTTGTTATTTCTCATTAGAGAAAATCTCATTTTGTCCCATAAAAGATATAAAAATCTTCAGTTTGTCTCCTGAATAATTAATTTTTACACATTGTTCTCTCAAAAAAATAAAAACAAGGCAATGTAAACATTTTTATAGCAATGTTTATGGAATTAGATTGCAACGTTTTTGGACCATATTGCAATGCTTTTATTTCTTTGAGGGGATAATGTGGAAATTTTAATCATTCAATGGACAACCTGAAGATTTGTGTATCTTTTAGGAGGCAAAATGTGATTTTTCCTTTTCACTATTAGACATATATTGAATATTGCAGCTAGAAAATAGCATTCTTAACTTATAAAAGTAAAGCAATGGTTAAAATTAACTTAATTTTTATCTACTTTGATATAATGGTACAAAATTCATCCCAAATTATATTTTTCAGCTAAAAAAATCAACTTATTCGGACAACCCCTAATGTCAGATAACTTAATCAACGCACTCTCTAATGTCAAACAATCTCATCAATTTACACATACCTCTCTCTTCATTTTAATTTTAAATTACGTAATTAAAAAAATTAAATTATTATTTAAAATATAAATATTACAAGATCAGTTTGATTTTTAATATTATATAATGTCTTCAAATATGAGATTATTGCTAGTACATCTATATGTTACTAGAAACGAATGGAACTAAAAATTATCAAGTGATACATTGCTCGTACTCGACTTGAATAGTGATCAAGTTTCAATATTTGGTTAAATTCGATTCATTTTATAATATGAACTAGTTTCAACAAACAATAAATAATTCAATAGACCATCCAAGAAAAGGGACACTTCACCTCTTTAAGCTTCAATAAACCACCACTTTGAATTGGCCACCAAGCAAGCTTACTCAATTCATCATTCCCACTACCCTATCCTACTTTTTTATTCTCTCTCCAAACTCATATTCAACACCATTGAATGGAAAATGATGAATCAAGTCCAAGCAAACCCCATTATGACATCAGCATGTCAAAGAGAACCAGAAAGCCATTGAATCTCTTTACAGAAACCAACCAATCTCCCCAAAAACCAATCTCTCCGAAGAGAGAAAATCCGGTAATCGGCGTGAATAAGGAGGAAGAAGAAGAAGAAGAGAAGCCTCCTGGTGCAGGAGCTAATGGAAATGAAAATGATCACAAAAGCTTGGAAGAACTGATCAAAAGCAGGAGTTCTCTTGGACAGCATTTTACAGAAGAAGAGAAGAATCTACAAGTGGTTGTTAAACAGCATGAAGAGAGATTGGAAGGAGCTCAGTTCAAAAGATTGGTGAGTCGTTATGCTAAAGTTTTGAGCCGTTTGGTTAAGATTAAGCAGAATGGCCGTTTGGGGTCCCGGAAAAAGCCGGTTCTCCGGCTATCCACGTAGACGTAGAGGAAGATAAAGCGGATGAGACTTCCTCCAATATGATTTTCTCTCTCTCTCTCTCTCTCCTGTTCTTAATTTTTGCAATTGGCGTTCTACTATGCTTGCAATATGAATCATGGTGATTACAAAAGTGGAAAAAAGATTAAGTTATTTAGATTATATGTATAATTTTCATGTTTGTTATGAAAAAAATAAAAATTATCCAAGCAAAAAGTGCATAGGAAGACTGGAGAACATGTATAATAAGTGTTAATCGATCTTCGGAGGACAACAATTTGTTTTTCCAGCTCGAGATTCTCTTTTTTCTTTATTCTCTATCGAGATAATAAAAGAAGTTGAAAGGGCAATTACACTGTTCATGTGCAGTATTTGTCAAGAACTTGAATGTACTGTGTTTTCTTAACATTGATTTTGCATTTTTTAAACATTTTTCTTGCACATACAGTAAAATGTACATAGATTGTTTTCATTAATATTCTTAACTATTTCAGTTCGATGGACATGTCTATTAGATTTTGTATCCTCGTTTTCGTTTTCGTTTTCTTTTTCTGTTGTTTGTGTTACATTCCAAATGCTCTCATTCTCCACTATAAACTTCCTAATCTATCAATTCTCCAATTCTGATCTTTTTACACCTACTCCTACTCCTACTCCTACTCCTACTCCTACCCCCCAAATCATCTTAAAACAAGAAAAGCTGAAAAAATAGTGTACTTCAGTCTTTTTTTAAAATATTTTTCTAGCAAATTTGACCGTAAAATGTAGTTGCTGCTCCTATGTTCTATGCATGCAGTTGACTGCTAATGTACTCTATCTAGAATTCTAACACAGCCAGTTAAATGTCAAATCGGTAAATTGCATGAGAATAAATCTGGAAAACCAATTGGTCGATGATGCTGAACTTGAACATTCATGCCCTACGAGATTCATTAACAAGATTGAGTTCTTGACTTAGTACGACATATTACTGTTGGCCCAAATACAACCTAAGAGCTTGCTGTACCAAGCATAAGGTCGACAATCATAAAACGAACATCTTTATAATCCCAAAAATTATACACAATCGACATAGGAGATGACCCTAAATAGTTGGAACGAGAAAAAGTGCAAAAACAGATATAAAAAGGGACTAGAGTGAATTAATCCCTGAGCAAACACTAAATAAGGCTTCGGCTATCAAATCAATTCAGTCTCTGTTCAACATTCAACAATAAATAAGTCAAAACAACCCACAACACTGAAATTTTTTCTCCTTGAATCTGCACAACTTCATCCCTCCAAGCCCCCAAAAGGAAAACGAGGAAAAACAAATAAGAAAAAAATAGAACACAAAATTATCTAGTTAAAAGAAAACGGATGAAAAGAAGTTTGAATAAAATGGTACATTAAACCATCCCCAGCTCCACTGCCTCCATCCTAGGAACCTAAAATAGGTTAGAATATGACTTAATACCAACACGGGCCTTTACTGCCAATTTTGCATACCGATTGGAAGTCCCACCATAAAGCAACAAGCATAGTAGCTTGAGATAATTGTCTAAAATCTGTGACCATCTTAAGCAAACCACCATGCAGACGTCACAGGCCAGCAACTCAAGCAAGTGATTATAGGAAATAATCAGGCGTTCTCCGGGTTACATCAGGTTCTCCTCTCCTTGGAGCTGGCTCAAACTGCAAACATGAAGTTGGAAGGGACTTAAAATTAAATGACTACCCTAGTATGCACTAAATAACAGTTCACATCTAACATTCAGTGATAAAATCATCCCAGTGGGTAGTGGTAAAAATAGGCAATAGCGACAGACATTTTGAGGGGAAAAAGACCTCAAAATAGACTCCTCGGATTCGTTTTAGCCGCCTTAAAAAATGGACTTTAATAGCAAAAGATAGTCAATGCAAAAGGAAATGGAGGGATAAGCGCAGGCAAACATTCTTGTATCACTCAAGATAATTAGGAGTATACCCACATCAGTTGCATTAGATCCCAAATTTCAGTATCAGATTAAATCATCAGAGAAGCACAATGAGAAAAGCCAGTTACACCTAACAACCTCAACAAAGCTGTAGATATTTGTCGGCACTTGGAAAGGAGGGGTGTGTGTGTGAGAGAGAGAGAGATAAAGACCTGGATAAATGTGTGCTCTTTGCAATCATCAACTTCCAGTATAGATGCCATGTTTCCGCAACGGTAACAGTAATTGGGCGCACTAAAAATAGTGACGACCTTTTGTTCCTATTGAACACAACACTCAATTAAGCAAACCTCCATTTCCTTCAACCCAAACAAAAATCAGAAGTGGCTCAATAGTTAGAAACCATAGTACTTACATGTCCCCAGTTAAATCCCTCCATAACCAGCTGATGAGCTCTAGCAATCAGCTTTAGGTTGTTGGTATGATTGAATTGCTCCGATATGTCCTTTTTTAGGGGAAAAAGTAATGCAAAAAGGAGGGACATAATGAGTTCAGAGGAAACAAGAAACTAAACAGGAAACCACAAAGAATTACCTGGCCAAAAGTGTATCCTGCACCACGGGGAGAGATTCCCCAGCCACAACGATCATCTGGGTCAGACCATAACAGGTCACACATGGGGCCCTCATGTGGAACTTCTTGAACACGATCAAAGTTTCTTATATTATCAAGGGTTTCAATGGATGGAGACAATCCACCATGCAGACAAAATATTTCGGATTCAACCTAGAATTTGACAAGGACAAGATGACTAAAATAAAATCAATGTAACTCGGATAGTATAAATTAATTTTAAAATTAGCCACACAAAAAAGGCCTTGCCAAAGTGCACAAGACTCCCACCTATATCGGGGTATGAAAGAGGTAACTTAATACCGGAGTGGAGTTCAATCATTTGAGTGAACTTTAATAATAGCAGGCAAATAGTTAAACAAGAAACAGAACAAACTTTTCACCAACAATACCTAGTCACAGCTCATGATGTTCTGAAGTTGCAGTGCCATACACAATAACCGTGTTAAACAATGACAGTAGTTTTGCTTTTGTTTTTTCTCCTCCGATTTTTTTGTTCGTTCTTTAGTACCAAGTGTTACTCTCCTATTCCAAACAAGAAAGCTAAAAGCCACGTGCTATCTACCAATGCCTCTGCACAATGGGAGATCAAGAAGCCTACAATTGATGTTTTCTCTAGACCTCATCCACATTTTAACGGGAAACAAACCCCACAGCTATAGATCAATTTCAATAGAATCTCTATGAACAAACAAGGCAAATGAAATAAAATATGAAGGGATACTGAATAAACATTAGATATGTCTATTGGAATGGAAAAGAAATGCTAATAAAACAAAGGCATTTTTCATAGCATTTAACCCAACTTTTTTAGAGCATAATCAGATAAATTTTGTTAATAGTTCAAAACTGACCTCACTTAAAAGATCTTATTAACTACTGAACCTCTACCGGACTTGAATAAAAATGGATCATTTCTCAATGTAATGCAATCAATGGAGAGTGTTGAGAGGGGTGGATTGTAAAACCCAACCTTTGGCATTGTTTGCTTACACAAAGTCACTACCTTAGTTCAAGCCCCACCCTCAAGGTTGTTGGCACAACACTCTTACCCCTGCAAGGCAAGGATCCCTTCCACCAGACTCAAATCAAGAATAAAAACTTTGATTGCAAATTTACCCAATTCCAAATCCCTTGAATATCAGCCAACAATTAAAGCAAAATTCCAACAGTTGCCCTTACAATTCATAGAACTCATATTTAACAACAATAAATGGCCTTGTCATATTATGAGGTTCTAACATATCCCAACATATGAGGTTCTAGCATACACACTCGCAGCCTAACCGATCTCATGCAACAAATTCAAATGAATATATTGTAGCCCAAAACAAGGTTTTCAGTTGCTCCATTTTTGGAGATAATGTCTGATTTAGATGTGTAGAAAATCTCAAACAAAAACCAGCAAAAAATGCATCAGCTGCACAAAACAACACAATTTCTAAGGAACACTATCTTATCATACATAACTTAGAATTAGTATAAAGAGTGTAGTCTTAGAAGATATCCACAGAATAAGTAAAGGAATTTGCAAAGGCTATAAAAAGCAAGACAAATCACACACATACTAAACAAAAAAAAAGGTGTCAGCTATTCTGACTAATGTAATTCTCCAGGCCAATACATCATTTTCTTTCTTTGTTAAGTCCTAAAACTTTTACTAGTCACTGGTAAAGAACCAAAAGATCAAATAAGATGCATCACGCTCACTGGAATTTAAAAAAATTTGAACAAAAATAAGCAAAATAAGCATGCATCGAAGGAAAATAGAAGGAAATGTGGAAATCCTACTTACCAAAGCAGTTAATGGGAAATAATCAAAAAGATCCGTAAATATCTTCCAGACATTAGCATTGCCGTACCTGTAAAATACATGGAAGAAGTCTTGGATACCAGCAATGACATGCAAAGAAGTAAAACTCCAAACAGCCACAACAAATCCAGAAGGCATACGAAAGCAGCAGATCACAACATGCAACTGGCCACATCACACATGCATAGAAGTCTACCACAAAAATTGATAGAAATAATTGATGGGGCACCTATGGTCCATCCTATGTTGGAGTACGGATGGTTCAGGGATTTTATTTCTCTCCTGGGACAGGGTTGCATAGCGATACCCTGCAGAATGTCCCCGTTGCCATCCCCTTTGTACCAAACTAAGTTACATGGCCTTGGGAGTGGTAAAGTTTCCATGTCTCACACAAGCAATCCCCAAAATTTAGGATATCAAGACCCAGTTAAAAAAGGTCCAAAACTCATGTGTCAGTATGTCCACACACCAGGCATACATATGTCAAAGCTTATAAAGTTTTTGTACTACCTTAAATTATCAAGCAACAGTATGCATGGAGAAAATTAAAAAGAGAGCAGATGCAACAAAAACGATAATAACAACAGGGCGTCTCTAAACATATGACAAATGTTGGGGACGAATACCGAGTACTATAAAATCTAACTTGTACTAAAATGACGAGCATGGATCATCGGCCCTCAGTTTTTCATAAATTCCTAATATATCCCCCCTGAAATTCTATGCTTATCTTCAACAACTGATTTGCTTCAAATACGTGAAAGTTTAAAATGTAGATACTGCTTGCTGTATGAATGTAATCCATTTGCTTTTTCAGTTAGTTAAATCCAGAGATCATCAGAGTATTTTCATAATAACTTTTGAGGAGAAAGTGAAATTAGCAAAATTATGTGCAGAGATCAGGAAATGAATAATGAAGCAGAGAGATACATTTGAAACCTCGTATAGCACAAGGATGTATGAACGCTGAACTTACTTCCGTAGGCATTCATCATAAAACCCATAGACTTGTGTAATCTGCAAAAGAGTACATTACATAGCCATAAGCTCGTGGCATTCAACAAAATGATTTTATTCAAGTCAAACAGCCATCTGTAGTATGTTCCAAAAAGCTCGTAATATTATGCTAACTGGAGAATGCAACTTGTAAACCAAAATGGGATCGGAACTACAATATAACAGAGATATTTTCCTGTTTGAAATTGTTTCATTCGTACATACTCAACAACAGGATCAAATATTCCAATGACATCCTGAACAATAATAGGGTCAGCCAAGCTACAATATCCTCACTGAAGGACAGCTCATAAAACTCAGGAAACTATCAGAGTGTGGCTTGAGCTCAGCAGAGCCTCAAGCTCAATTTAAATTTACTTTATGATACGAGGATTGAGCTCAGCTCAACTCCAATCAACTCACCGCGTGTACAGAAGCACTCATGCTAGACGCTTCGCAATGAGATATTTATTTATCAAAAAAAAAATCCAAAAAAATTAACAAATAAAGAGGGCATTTTTTCACAATACAACTTGGAAATCAGGGCTAATCTGTCACATCATATGACAAGCTTGCAGCATCAAATCATTTGGCTTATTTTCTTAGTTTTTTTCTCAAATATGTGAGTTTTGTAGTTTGGGTGGGGGTGGTATTTTTTTAATTGGGGTGGTGGAGTGGGGTGGGGGAACACTTGTTCTTCATAATGCAATTTGATACCATGTGATAAGTATAATAACTTCCCTTTTGACATACTTCTCAAATGAGTTGGAGACACACAATTTGAGTATTAGATTGCTCAAGGTGGGGCCAGTCCAACAAGCAACAAATTGAAGCAAGAGTTCCACTTGTTAAGCCCGCCAATTAGTTTAGTTGAGCCAAGCATGGTTGAAAGTCATCGTATCTGCCATCAACTCAGAGGGATTCAGAGACACATCAGTCCGAGCGTTGCATAACGGTATCAGGTGATTCGACCTTAAAGAAGAAGTTGAACATTGCTAGAAATTGAGGTCATATTGTGGCATCGCAAGATGGAATAATCCGTGACAATAACTCGACGACTTGGATTGACTCGAATGACTCAACCAAGTCATGCAAGACTTAGATTTTATACATAATGTGAAACGGTATCGACTTAAAGGGTGCCAAGTCAGATATGACTCTGCCGACTCATATCAGTATCGCTAATACTTTGAACCTTGGAGCCAAGCTCAAGGTCTCCAAAAATAGGACTGTCTTACAGCCCTACCAAAGGAACATCATGATTATGGTACTCAGAGAAAGGAATGAAAAGTGAGAACCTAATAATACGCATTACAAAAACTCAACATAAAATGGATAACCATACACAGAACCAGAACATGCACATTAATAAAATTCTGCTAGAGCTCCCAGAATGCTTCAGCTCACAGAATATTTTCCTACCCAACGATTTGAGAAAATGAGGCTGATCATTATCATAAAACAAGCAAGAAGCACCATGACCACTCAATGCCTATTCAATTTTTTACAGGGGTCAAAAAAGATAAATGAGGAAACTGAATACCTGTCGACTCTCATGATTTCCCCTAAGGATTGTAATCCGCTGCGGATAACGTACTTTCAAAGCCACCAGCAGCTGGATACAACAAAGGTATTAGTATTTACCAAGTGGTCAAAATTTCATTTACATACTATGAAACACGTTGCGCAAAAAAGGCAAAAATAGCATTAAGGTCATTGTGTTACTTTAGCATACAATCATTACATTCTTTTGACTTTGCAAATTGCTGCTTATATCCTATCTTAATGATTATATACTTTACCATTACTTTGAAAACTATGGCATTAAGTCAGTTAAATCTTTTACTCACCAAAAGAAATATTGCAAATGAACAACTATACCGTAAAAGACATTAAAAAAACGCATCACTGAGCAAGTTTCAGGCGGGAAAAGGGTATCATCAGCAATATCGACTCCATCCAAACATCATGACAAAGAGAATGAAAGAGGATCAATTTAATTAAGAACTCATACTCCATATAAACGCAAGTATAGTAGTATACCGTGTATTTGATGCATCCAAGGTATGACACAATGCATCAATGAGTATATAGATCATATCGATGCATAAAGCAGTCTCTAATTTACAGAAACCAAAAGAAGAATGGAAAATTGTATCAAGGTCATCCTTTATTATTCATCGCAAAACAGGTCTATGTAAACCTATCTCATTTCCCTTTTGGCCTGGTCAAGTAGGTTCTAGAAAGCCTATAGTATTAGAGGGTATCAAAAAGCAAAAGAAATGTAATAGGGTTATGGGAAATCGATGCAATTTGCTACTGGTAATGCTGGCAGATTCTGAATTACCAAAAAATTGGTTACTGCAAATTCAGGACATCTAGTGTTCAAGGTTTTGGGAGTTAAAAAAAAATTCTAGCATTCTGCTATATCAGTTTAGCATTAGAAGTTGCACGGAAGTCTTTCTTCGCACTGCCCTGTGTAAGCTAGTTGAGAGTACTGTACCATTTTCGATCTTTGGACAACTTGATGTTTGACAAGCATAACAAACACAAGTGAAACATTTATAAGGCCAAAAATAGCATGATGAGATATGAGTCCCTAAAAGAAAGGTAGCAAGGGACTTCTATTTAAGAATAAGAATCCCCAAGCTAGCTCCAACTTGATTCTGCATAAACTTTATAATATAAAGCAAGAAAATACCATACAGTACATTTACTGTTTAACAGAATACAATTGATAGGCTTGAATCGACTTGTTTGCTAGTCCCAAGTAGTTGGCACAAGGTTTCGTTGAGTTGAATTGAGTTGAGTAATAGTTGCTTTATTAAGCTACAAACCTATCATTTGCATCAACCATTTCAACGTGTTTCTTTATCATGAATTTTGCAGTGATACATATGTCGGCTAGTATAGTCTTGAGCATTTTATTTCACATAATGCATATTAACTGCTGTCAGCCCTACCCCAAAAAATACCCAAAAAGGACGTACACTAAACAACAGGAAAAAAATTTAAATATATGGAAAGCACTCACTACCAAACAGGTGACAGTGCATCAATCTGAACAAATGCATATCTGACAATCACTAGATTGTGTCTTACATGAGTAATTCGATATCCCCATACATTATTTCGGAGAATTGTTTTTATAGATATATAAATAAACTTCTCCACAGTAAATATATGATCAAACTGGTATCTGTAAATATTCTTAAAAACTAATTGTTTTTATGAAGAACTTGCCCACAGTATCATTATCCAGCTTGTACTTACTGTGACAGTTTCAACCGAATAGTACCCCCGATCCACATAATCTCCCATAAATAAGTAGTTTGTATCTGGACACTGCCAATAACAAAATGCAACTTATTAAGAAAGAAAATTGGTATCAGAGCAAGAAAAATTACAAGGAAACCAACAGTCCTGATGTAAATGATGCCTAAGTAAACAACAGCAGGGAAAAAAAAAGGTACTGTTTCCAAATTCATGAGTAGAAATAATGCCGAGTATGACCTGAATTCCTGATACAACTGGAAGTCCCCAATTTTGCCATACCACTATATGTGAGTATAGAACCAAAGCTCAGCATGGAATTGGCTCAACTAAGACCCATTCATAATTAAAAACTTGGCCGCTCCAATTTAAAATGCCAGAATCTGATGAAACTGGAACCACCAAATTAGTTTCTTGCATGTTTTGACATTGTTCAGGCCACAAAATCTTTGTGTAACATTATGTTGGTTCGATTGGAGACTTTAATCCCAAAAAAACTTCTTCTAACCAGGCCACGGACATCAGTTGTCCCGTTATTCTGATGAACTACACCGAAGAACACAACTACACGAATTGGAAACAGTTACACCCAGCATCATAGATATAAGGAGCACACAAAAAACTCCATATATGTTACTTCGAAAATATAGAAGAAATTCTTTTTTAATTTTAATGATTAAGTTTGGTCATTGTACCGTCTACCGACTTCTTTTTCCATATAAAAAGGCGTTATCCAAGAGTCTTAGGGTACACACCTAATATTCCACTCCACATGCACCTGATTTTTACATGTACATGGTTTCACAAACATCAAAAAAGAAGTATTTAGCATTCAAGCATTGCCTAGTGATCTAGACCACCTCTCGAGCGTTTTGGCTTAGCTGTCTAAACATTGGCCCAATGCCGAGAAGAAATCAATTAAATGAAATAAGTGTATGTGGCTGAAGTACTTAAACATTTGCATTGACTGAATTTCCTGATTGTTCCTTGAAGGTTTCCTTATTCTATCTTTGTAGCTTTTCACGTTAACTATGAGAAATTGATGCCAAATAACGTATGATCTGCAAAATTTAATTCATCATTTCATTTAGAGGTGGTTCTTTTCCGGTTAGAACAAGAATATTCAAAAAAAAAAAAAAAGACAGGTCTTTTACTGAGGATGTCTTTCGATGTAAGATAAGTAATGATTTTGTGGTTTCACTTGTGACTAAAAAGAAAGATCTGTGGTTTTTTAGAATTCAAAAAAAAAGAAATTTCACATCTTTTTATTTCCATAATCATTCAGCATGCAAGTATGACCACACTGCTCAGCATAAACAGCTACATTTTCAAAATTCATTAAATGCAACCAATCACTTAACTTCATCGCATGACCAAATACACATAAAAGCATCTGTCCAAAGTACCAATTCTAACAACTAATATTCAAAGAATCACTTTATAGCAAGTATGTCAACCTTAAACATTAATGACGCAGTAAAGGGTCTAGCACGCTACAATGCAAGTCATTCTCAATTTCTAATGTGCTACTGACCCAAGTGCTTAGGCACAAGTATCGAAGTATATAGAGTACCAAGTTACCACAGCAATCCTTTCATAGGTATATAATCAGGTCAAAAAGATTTAATCATGAGGACATTTTAGAGTGAAGAACAAATTTAGCTCTAGCAGCATTTCAACCTGCCATGGTATCATAAGACCACTTCGATCCTCAATGTCACTCCTCGGCCAGTCTCACAATTGACTTTCCCTAGCTCAAACACAAAAATTAGAAAACAAATGTCACAGCGGAAAAAAATACCTTCCCTCCAATCCGAAAAAGTTCAGCTAGATCGTGAAATTGCCCATGAATGTCACCACAAATAGTCACAGGGCTCTTTACAGGCTGCAATACAGGGAAAAAGAAACGAATTCAACTTTGAGATTCAACAAAACCGAAGTTGTACAGTAAAATTTTTGGAAGGAATTCCTCAGACAATTATTCCTTTGACAATAATCCTTCTCATCTCCTAGTGTATTGATGGGAAGAATGTTCTAAAAAACCTTTCTCAAAAACACAACAGTAGATGGCTATTAAAGAAAGACTCAACAATATATGGTAAAACTGCAAGTTGTTTTACTATGGACAGCTAAAAATTAGCCAACGACCTTAAAACTCAGTCTGGTTATCGACCTTGAATTGGAGATTTGTTCAAAAGTTTTCTCTCTCTCTCTCTCTCTCTCTCTCTGTGTGTGTGAAATAGTATAAGATCAAAAAAAATTGGAGCATAAGTTTAATATTGCGTTCATTATATTTGACTGCAAAAATAGTAATAATAGAACCCAAAAAGAACTAAACCTCATACCTGAACATTACTTTCTTCCATTAAAATCTCTTTAGCCTTCTCACATAATCCCCTAACCTACATCCACAAGAATAAATATATCATCAGATCCATTTTTACCCTTTTCAGTAGCAATACAATATAACCAAACATTGTTCCAAAAAAAATAAATTCAAAGACAGCATGATAGTATATGTTTGATTAGATAGCTACAATTAAACATCTAAAAAACAGTCAAAATTTATCCTCCTGGATAACAAATATATGCTGTCTGATGAGGTTATCATTAGTATACCAACTCAACTTCATCGCTTTAAAAAGGGGAGGATAAAAATAAAAATAAAAATAAAAATAAAAATAAAAATACAAAAGGAGGGTTTTCTTTAAACAAACATTAGAGTGATTTACTGGAAAATCGGATAGTGGACAAAAAGAGCCCCCGTCTGACCCCTAAGAAATATAACTGTCAGGAACCATGTGGTTATATCATTGATTTGTAAGCTCAGAAGCATTCTGAGTCCCCAAGCTTAATGATGCAGGAGCATCCAAGAAGCCTAACAAGGCCGTTCTGGCCCACTAAGAAGTCCTTATGGTCTTGGTCAAATCTACATTTAGTTGTATGTCACACTTGGTCAGTAATGCTGGTAGTAGCTTTGAGTTCTTTATTCAACATTGCCATGTATTCGTTTGGATAGAATCATGTTTCTGCCATGTTGCCCCATCAGCTTTTCTTGTAAGTAGGCAGCACTAGTCTTTTTGTATCCTTACAAATCCTCCTCTTATCAGGTCGTAAGAGAAGCTTACTCATTCTATCTGTAATATATCAAAACTAATGCCTCTCTCAGTCTCTTTAAACCTAGAAACCTTCATCATTCATTTGTCCCTTCAAACTGTTGTGTTTTCTTTCATTAATCAATTGTTAGCTGCCGATATCTGCTGTTATTTCCTCTGTTTGTGCAACTTATAGTAGTGTTCCAAGTGTAAATCAATGCCATTTTCAAAGTCCGGACAGACACTTTCAAAAAAAGGTTCTTTTTATTGGGAGATTTTCATTCATACTCTTTCGTGACAATCTGCAAGCATTTACAAATACTTAGAAAACCCAAACCAAAAAATGGAGGTTCAATTGAAAGCATGCCATTTGCTGCAAGGAACCAAAATCTTTTGGTTAATAACCATCAATATTCTCATGCATATCTATAATTTCTCACCATAGCATATACCAACAACCACAAACTTCAACAATACAAATGAGTAGCCAATATTTTCTTCACTTAGCCGACCAACTCGTCCCACAACATACACTATTCTTACAACTACTTCTGACTAGATCACTATCCCAATAATAAAGTCAGGACACCCCAAGAAATAAATAACAACAAATTGGGTTGTGGGTCTGTCACCACACAAATCTAGGCGAGAACCCCAATACCAAGTACAATTCAAGTCCACTATCGCCTAATATATTCAATAGTCCTCCATATAGATATTGGGTATTTTATTTGTGTGTGTTTTTGTCATTTCCAATAGGAACGCAAGTACGGAAGCAAAATTAGCCAGATCCATACAAAATAACGCAATTAAAGAGATTCAATAAGAATAATTTCGGAACAATAATCTAGAGAGATCTGTAAATTCAAACGAAATAAACCTGACAACAACACAAATAAAGATAACACACACATATGCACGCACAGAGAGAGGAGACATCCCGACCATACCTCGGGCTCGGACAAGGGTTTGCACTGCATGAGCTGCGAAATCTGCTCGTCCAGATTGCCATGTGTGTTCGAAGCCACCAGATCCACACTCATCGTTTTCCTCTTCTATAATTGTACTGCTCTCGTTCGATGCAACAGCGTTCTGTATTGAATCGATTCAAGAAAATGGTGTACGAATCTTGAAACCCCAACCCTAGATTGTGGACACTGTGTATGAGGAAAAGAGGAAGGGGAGAGAGAGAGCTCGCAAGAGTGCGAGTGAACGATGGTGAACCAGAGAGAGAGAAAGCCCTCGTAACCCGTCGATCTACTTTTTATCGATCGTGTTAAAATTAAGGGTTAATGGCACTTTGCCCTCCCAACTTTATAAAAATCATAAAATCTCCCCACATACTAATGGTTTTATTACATTACACCTTCAGCTTGCAATTCTTATTTTTCAAAAGATACAAAAATTCCTCTCTCCCTCTCTTCTAAAACTTTTATATATTCCACCGCCACCTCTTTATGTGAGGTCTTAACGGGATCGTGTTCGAAAATATTTTATTTATACTAAATTCGTTTATTAATTCATGTTTAATCAATCTTGTCATATCGAGTTTATATCGGGATATGAAGCGTGTATAACTAGTATAGAAATAAGTCGTGTCGTGTATTTCTTTTAATTGATTTCACTCATTCCCCTTTTGTTTATAGATTATGTCGGGTCGGATCTACTCTTTTACTAAACAGGTGATTTAAAAAACACTCAAATATTTTAATTTTATATCGTGTTAACGAGTCATATCATATTTTAATTAACTCGTTTCAACACCAGTAACACATTATATTCTTCTCTAGACACACCGAAACCTCACTTGACATATAAATCAGAGTAAGACATAAGTGGTGTCTATATTTTTTAGTGGTTTTCAAAATTGGATTATCTTCTTTGTCTTTATTTATATGTATTGAATATTTTGACAGTTTCCATATTTGTTCGTCTTCTATAAAACATTATTGGAGCAAACGATCATCATGGGTTCGAACCTGTAATCCAACTGGCAATAAAGCTAGTAAGTAATCCATTAGATAAAACCCTTAATTACATTTTTATTTAGGGCAAATCTCATGTTGGCCTAACTAATGATTCAGTTTTGCCAACATACTTACTTACTTGTATGTAGGTCGGGTCGGATTTTGACTAATTCGAATCTAATCCGATAATTTGACGAATTTTATTTTTGTTGTTCATATTTGAATTTATTAACAATCTGAATAACTTAGGTCCCGTTTGGTAACGTTTCCGTTTTTCGTTTTTCAAAAACGAAAAACAAAAATGTTACCAAACATGACCTTAGTTTTAACTAAATTTTAGTAAATTACATCTAATTTTTAACTAAATTTTTTTAAATAATCACTTATTTTTTTTAATATTTATACAAAATTATATAAATATTTTGAATCACATATAAGTATATCTGAATCAGTGAAATATAAGATATCATATTCAAACAATCAATATCCTGCTAATTGGGTTAGGATTGAATTTGGATTAAAATTTGATCGATTGAGAGACCTAATTTTAATTTTACATGTATCCTTGCCATCATTTTGAATGTTGGTGAGACCTACATTTATGAAAGGAGAAAGAGGGAAGTAAGTAAATTCTCAACATTTTTTTTTTTTGG
>CM042189.1:5651644-5663309 GCA_023539305.1 Ilex asprella
GAGTAGTTGAATGTTGTGTGTGGGTTGCTTGGGGTGTGTCTCAGGAGCGGATGTCTTATTCTGGGGAGGACTAAAAAGTACTGAACATTTTTTTGTACAATAGCTCAAATGTCCCTGGTGGACCATTTTTCCCATTGAGAAGATTTGAGGAAATCTTCTCTAGGCACTCTATTCTTTTGTTGCTATTCTCCTACGGATGATACCCTTTCATTATCAATATCTTTGGTTTATAATAGCTAATGTTACGACAGGACACATGGGCCAAGGGACAGTCTCAAATAGACAATTTCTGCGATAGTAGGCCTCCCAAAATGGTTACGTAGGCGTGCAAAGGCAGCAGTAGGACAGTCCGCTGGCCCCAAAACAATACAGAGTTGCATAATATAGTTTCAATAGTAGATTTGGCCACAGCTAAATGTACCTAATACCATGTTACACAAGCTGCAGTTTATCCGAAAAATAAAATTCTTATTGATTTTGCGTATCTAGAGACACAGGACTAACAGAGCAGGTGCAAAATTCACTCACAAGTCACAACCATTGAAGGTAAATTAGTAGTCTAGTTCCTGGGTTAAACCATGAACAGCGCGATTCGAAAATTCAAGCTACAACTTTAAGAACATTCTCTGTGCAGACAATATCCATCGATGAAATACTATGTACACCGCAACTTTTCCTTTAAATCTACAAAATTGTGTACACTTGTATATGTATACTACAAAAACGTAAGAAAATGAGATACAATATCAAGATTGTATGCTGTACAGACTTCTGCAGGAGTGCCAGCCTTCAAATTGAAAAAAAAAAAATGGCACAGAATATTTTCTAAGTTGACTTGGTTAACCAGGAGGCCTCCACCCCAGTCATTACTCTTATGCTTTGAGTAAACAAGTCACAGGTCCAGGCCTCTTGGCTTTAGGTACGTGTCTGAAGAATGGCAATTGCTATGTTGTGTAAGGGTTGATTCTACAGAAATTTGTTTCGTATGTAAACTATGCCAATAAGGGTTCCATTAAAGGTTTTGAAGTAGAAGTGTGGAGATTCATCGTGGAAGTAATCACCACGCCAAGAAGTGAGCAAACTGCTGGAACGAGACCCAATCCTAATCTTGTGACTGACAAACAAAGAAACTTGTGATTACATCCCTCAAGGTATTGAGAGGAACCTGCACAAAAGTGGAGCGTGTTAAGTGAAAAATCTTGGTTCATGAACCAAAAATCAACTTATCAGGATGAGATAACTACATGTTTAGTAGAAACGAATAAATTAAAAGACATACAACTAATTTCCAACGAACAAGTTTTTTGAACATGACCCAGCACGCAGAAAGAACTTCATGTACAAAATCTCACATTCAAGTGGGTAACACCAAAGCAAAAATCTATGAGCAATGGAATGGTATGATTAATCTGGCCAATCACATTTGGAGGTTGTTTTTGGATACGACTACATATGTCAAGAATTGCAGATACATTTTCCAACAGAACTCCACAACAATCCAGAAACACACACCCAGTATTAAACCCAGAAGTTTTGAGTTTGTGAAACATTAAATGGCAGCATGACATACTCTGATATGACTCAATAACGTATAATGCCACCCCGCATAAGACTTTGTCCAAAAAACTCAGTGATCCATAAACAAAAGCACAGCCATTGAGATCTTCACCAACTAGAACACTTTGCATGCCCACTCCAGTCACCTGTTACTCCAAATACTTCAAATCAGCAACTGTAAGCTAAGGTCAATGAAAACATGATTAAATAAGTAAATAACAAGCACATGGAGACACAGATGATTCATATTTTGATACTAACCATGACGTTAATTCCAGCACAAAACTAGAACATTATCCCAATTGCTAGACTTTATTAATATATCTACTGTCATAATAAAAATCACAAAATTTACTAAGAGAATCTCCGTGGTCATAACTGTTGCAAAAGCAGTCACCATGCACATACTCTTGTTCAGACTTCATCTACTTCACAAATTTCAGTAAGAACAATATTTGACGTAAGTTGGTTGAACCTTGCCTTAAGATGGACATAATGAACCAAAGTGACATAGACCTTTACACCGCACAGAATTCAGTACATATCAAGACCAGTTTTTGTAACGTACCGTCATTAGAGCATTTGCTATGCCGATAAATATTGAAAAAATGTACATGAAAGAACTCATGCTTTTTGGTAAAAAGAGGATCCCTGCCCCACAAAATGTCCAAAGAACACCTCCAGCAGAATAAAAGGCCTTCAGGCGTTTGCCGGTCCATGTTATCTCCTATAACGTATATACCTTAACGTGAGTAGCAGAAACAAATTTAAAAAAAAGGAATATCTAAAAAATAAATAAATAAAAAGAGACCTGAAGAAGGATGGAGACAATGAAGCTGCAGATATAGATGATGGCAGGAACCTAGCCAAAAGGGTTAACCGTGATTACATGCAACCATTAAAATTTTCTCACAATAGAGGCAGCATGCTTAAAAAACTCAATGTCAACAAGGTTAGTGAAAGTACCAATGCTTTAGAAGTTTGACCCATCTTAAGATCGTTAATGGCATAGAATGCAAGAAATGCCTGAGACAACGAAAAGAATAAAAACTAAAGAGAAGCAAAAGGAAATAAATAAGCCATCTTGGTGTACAAACTAATGGGAGTATTGTAACTAGAGCTCAATCAAGCATGTCCCTGTTAGTTTGAGCAAATCAGGGTGTTGCCCGAATAATTCTCAATTGTGAATCATTTGTGATTGTGTAAGGGAATATATTCCATTTAGAGAATAAGCGCTGACCTGTGACACATTCGTAACTAGTCTGGTGAGCACATACACAAGAGCGACTTGGTAGTATAGAACTTTCTTAAACCAGTAAGTCCAAGAAATTCTTGTGTAAGTTTTGTGGTCAGCTCCCTGCTTCAATCTACACAAGAATGTAGATGATTGCTGTAATCAGGTAGCTGTCTGGACGGGAGAAATCAATATTTAAGTGAACAAAATAATGGCAAAAGCCACCAATTATGCATGATATCAAGTGCACACACCCCTTAACTAGCTGTCTAAACCAGGATTGATTTCTGAGTGGACAAAAAATGGAAAAGCCATTGATTTATGCATGATATCAAGTGCATAACCCCATAATAGTTTTAAAATAATTGAAAATTAAAGAATAGGTATGCTTGGTACTACATTTTTGGCATGGCAAGTTTTTCACCCAACTTTCTTTGCCGGCCTAACTTCAAGAAAATATGATTTCCTTTACCATTGGATCCCAATGAAGAACAAAATGCTTCTCCTCTTTAAGCAAACAAAGTAGGAAAAAAAAAATGGACTCAGTTATCAAGTCAAAACTTACTTAAAATCAATAATAGGTCAGATAATCATATTTTAACACCACAATCTCAATAATTGGATGGAAAAATAAGAATGCAGCGGGCAAACCTTGGCTCCTTGGTCCCGAGATGAAATATGACCACAAAGCAGCATCCAATGAATATAGATGAATATGCTATCCATCGGTACTGTTCATTCATGAAGAAAGTAAGATTGCACCCAAAAATAAATTCTTAAATCACTAGGAGAATGTTATTCAAATCAAGATACCTGACTTTCAACATCAACTGGCATCTCTGATGAGCTAAAATTGAAGATTATTAGAGCAACTCCATATAAGCTGAGGTTGGCAGCCTTCAAAAAGTTATGGGTCAGAAGAGGAGAGTAACATAGTGCTATGTTTCATATTCAGATTTCTAACCATTGTGAAAGCATTGCGACAGCTAGCCAAAACTACTCTGCTTGTCGGATTCAGTGTGATGCAATTCACCATAGACCTGCAATGGACAGATAATAAATTATTGATTCATGACGATACGACAAAAGTGTATTTTGGTCTCAGGTTTATGATGGAGGCTGCAGAGGAAACGGGTGAACCAATGTCTTGGTGTACATACCAATCACAGTTATTCAACTTATCTCGATTGCAAAACAAAAAACACTTAAATGTGCAAAAGGAAAAAAAATTATCAAGCCAATGCTAGATCGCTCTGATACTCTTCACCCGTGCCTCTTTGACGCTGAAATTGATGCATGTAAAGCAGAAAAGATTGATAATGAAGACACGTTAAATCATGAGTGCAAAATAATATAATCTGTCTACTGTTGGAAATGTCATTTCAATCTTTGGTGAAGTCCCTGCCAGAGAAAACTGGAGAAGGATGTGTATTCCATTGACTGAAATTACCACTAGAAAACAGCATCTTCGTTGAGTACGGTACACATGAACAAAGTTTGAATAACATCATAGAAAATCCATATTAGTCCATTACGGTGGTGGGAAAGTATAATGGATTCAAAATATAGAACCAGACTTGGCATCATTTGCACAAAGTGGCTGCCCTTAAATCCGAAAATGCAACCCCAGTTGTCAGCCCAAGCTTTTACCATTGCATCATGCAATGGCTCCTACCATAAAAAAATCAATGACACATGAAAAAATAGCCCCACTGATAAGTAAAGTATCACTACTGGGTCTGCTTATTTCTCCTAATATTAAAAAATATATAGCACAGAGTATGGGACAAAGTAAATCATTACATGTGTGAAACTTGAGTAGCAGCCCAGCCAATATTGAAGATAGCTGCAAACGTACTATATCCAATTGTTTGCAGAGAAGATGAATTGGAGCCAAAGATTTTGCAAGGTAGGCAACCGCCAAAAACAGAAGAAAATGAAACGGCAACCACAGCAGATCCTGCACCATGCCATATTTTGAAATGTCCAAACCTGTCTATCTATCAGGTGAAGGATAAATAGTTAGTTCAATCATACAAATGTCTCTCATTTACTGGCAATCAAGGAAAAAATAATTAAACAATACGAAACATTGATTCCAGGTAAATAGAGATGTATATAAATTAAAGTGAAGCTCTGATCATTCAAAAACATGTGCTCCTCTAGTAAAAGACCTCAACCTCAAGTGTTAACCAATATCTGACCTATGATATGAGACTTGACATTCTGCTCCTGGCATTGTCTCATGCTCTCCTTCCTCCACCACATAATGTGAACATCAAGAAGCAAGTAACTGGGTTAGAGAACTGTGTCAGGGTGCCAATGCTTGGTATAGCAACAGAAGCTTGGGTTGCCAAGAATAATCATATAGGGTTTGAGTTTGAGAGAATACAATCCACCCTCTAACAGCCTCACATTGGGGGACAAAGCACCTATCAATGGTCTATTTAGTTTGGTTTGGTCTTCTTCTAGTCCATCCCTCAACCCCTGTATGGGTAAAACCAGAATTGAGTAGCGAGCATTCTTAGATTTGTTTCATGTCTCAGAATACTCAGATAGCAATTGGAATGGCTGGAAACATTAGAGTGGGATACACTAATGGACAAAATTGTCAATTGAAAGAAGTTTCATTCTGTTTGGTTGTTGCAAGATTGCAAGGACAAATTGAAATAAATACTCTACTATGCAAACTTTTGGTCACATGAGATCGACTATTTCCTCCAGACTAAAGCTGACACTACCTATTTTGTTGTACGATGAAATTCACAGAAAATCATACCAAACTATTAACCTTATAAAAACCTTTATGCTTCTGTAACAATTTGACAATTGAGCGAATCACTGAAGCATGAACACAGCAATACAATTGCACAAATAAAAAGTCTGCAAGAAAAACGAAATACAACAGACAGTCTACGTACCAACGAACTATTGCAACCGTCAATATAGTGGGTTAAGTGAAAAACTTGTAATAAGGTTCTTCTATGTAACAAGAAATGCAAAATATCTCAAAATGCTTCTAAATAAAAATGAATGAATATATAGCATATATGGTTCTAAAGGTACCAGTTCACCAGCAAATATAGTTGCAAATCCATCAGCTATCTGACCAGAAAACATGACAGCTGCAGCATTGCTGTGAAATACAAAGGGCAACAAACAGAACTCAATATGCAGATCTAAAATACGGCTACATATCAGAAAAGCTGAAAACAAGTATCATTGAAGGGAAAAGAGGTGTAGAAGTTTTCAGTCGGCCAAAAATATAAATAAGAAAAAACCATCAAAGTTAATATTGTAACTACAGAAACATTAAAATTCATCAATGAAAACTGACGTCATTATACTATAACGACTCAGCCCAACTGCATGTGATATTGTCTATTTTGGGTTGTCTCTCATGGCTTTCAAATGACAGCGCTTTTACATATAAAGCATAGAGACCTCACTCCCTCCCAAGACCTCTTGGACGGACGGACTTTCATCTGTCACAATCCACCCCTTAAAGGCTATACGTCCCTGTGTGGACCCACTCAAACTCCTCAAACTGGTCCCCTATGGGACCGACCCGAGCATGTCACCTTATGGAGCCCGTCCTAACTCGTCCCCAAGCATGTTTCCCCATGGGAACCATCCAAGCACATCTCTCTCTGGGGCCCACCCCACCATCACGAAGTACGTCGGGCTCTAATACCACCTATAACATCCCATCGCAATTGCATACATATTGTCTATATGGAGTTGTCGTTCACGGTTTTAAAACGCGTCACAGCAGTTAAGATAAAACTTTCAAAAATATAGCACAACGACCTTCTCTAACCGGACAATGTGGGACAAGTTCATGGACCAAGTACCTCACTAACCTTCTCACCTCACCCTTGCTCAAGGACCCTTGGCCTGTTGGACAACTGGACTTTTCAGTTGTCACATAAACCAATAAACTGAGATAGTTTATTACAGAAAAAGACCCAACAACATAAACATGGGATTGCGAGAGTCCATTGGGCAAATGGACAAGTTATAATGCCCAACAAGATCAACACTAAATTAAAATGTTAGTAGGAAGTGCGCTAAAATAAGAAAATAACGTATGAACAAAAATTTGTCTAATTTTTCAGAATATGAAGATCTAAATTCATCACCAATATATAATTCTATCATTTTGCAAGACATTTGATCCTATTGGCATTTTTCTTGCCCATAATTACAGATGAAGTTCTAATACACTCAAAAAGGTTCCACCTTCAACGATGATGGGATAGCAGAAGTTGAAGCATGTAAGGAAGAGCAAACCACTCCAGTATTTTTTCCTTATGGGAGAAAGAGAGTGCCTGCAGTCTAGTGGGGAGGAAAATTGTTTGAATATGAGGACCATGAAACAAGTTAATGTGCATTGAAGTTAGAGGTGACAAGAAAACTCTCATATCTTGAACATGAATAGCTAGAGCCATGAATTTCGGAATATTAAAAAGGTAAATAGACTCTTTTTGTCCCTTTTTTGATATCTGCCTGACGACTTATGTGAATATTTTGAAATGGAGATGTTCGCCTTTTGTAACAAGTAGACTGACGCTATGGATCAATATTATAGAGTTGCAGCGCCCACGAATTATCAAAGCTTCAATCCATGCCTGCAATGGCATGATAACGGCTGCAGAACTTCAACCCTACCAAATTGTGCATCCAATGTCTCCTAAGCCTTGCTGTAGGTTCCATCCATAGCATAAATTTTTAAATGGCAATATTGCACCTAAATTGAGTACAGCTGACATGTCAAAGCTTGAAGATAACTTCTAAGCAAGGCTGTTTAGCCATCCAAACTAATGTAGATTGGAAGCCCCAGAAAGTAGAACCACAGCACCAACTATTGCACCTTCCTTTTTTTTTTTCTCCCCAGGCTAGCGATGCATGAAGCATCACCCAAAGGCCCCAGTAGTGCACACTACTGTTATGGCTTTCAGAGGCAATATGCCGTGGATTCAGTTGACTTGAAGCCAAAAGGCTAATACCCAATATTGCACCTTAATGTGAGAAGTCAGCCACCTAATATATTGGAGGGATGCCTTACTTGAATCCACTAAAGACAGTCATTCTGGAAATACCACAAATTTCAACCGACTGCATCCTAGGCCTTACTGCGTTAAAGTGTCCTCCAATCATATTGTTACATAGCCCGATAAAAAGTTTAATGAAAACTTCCGCTGACTCGACATTGCAAAGTGGTCATCTATTAGCAGTGAAGATAGCCTGACTCTGAATGGATGACTCCATTTTATGACGAGGTAATTAGGATTGCTAAAACGCTGTTCCAAGGATGACATTTATTAGCATAGTTATAAATAGTTCATATTGGTAGCCGAGACATCTAACAAACAACCCATTCATTTTATCTTTTTGTTCTCATTGCCATTCATTTTGCTCCAAAGACATTGCTATGTAATCTCTTAACATTGTTGCCCAAACGTCTATCATTTTTCCTAATGCAACCTTATTTATGAAAGCAACAAACCATAATTTCTATTCATATATCTTTATTCTTGTGAAAACTTTCACATTCAGATTCAAATTATACAACAATAGAAAAAGAACTAATCAATTCAAAAGAAAGCTATAGATAACCAAAATAGATACCAAGTAATAAGAATGAACCTGGGGGGCAGTCCGATATCCGTCAAGAACACTAAGAGATAAGTAAACCAACAGGCAGATGTTATGTCATTGAGCATGTGTCCCACACCATAATATAGGATAGAGCGCCTTTGAAGGGGTTTGGAGCAAGATTGTTCATCTCCCATACCATCGACCATAACTCACACGAAGTGATGAAGTAAAACTTTGGATATCACGATCAATGAAACCCTGCAAAGTAGCAATTTGTCAATTGAAGATTCAAAAACGTAAGCACATTTTATGAATTACTCGCAATGATTTGATTCACAGGGTATTGCAACCATGCAACAACACTAAATCATAAACCAATAAACTTCTTGTTAGACTAAATCAATGTTACCTAGATCGTGGATCAATTTGATAGTTGATACTGGATACATGATAGGTTTTATAGCAATTTGTTTTGAAACCCTTGTATTGATCGCTTTCACTACTATACAAAATCATATATAATAATACACCCATAAACACAGTCCATAACTATTTAGTTTACATTAGTGCTCGAATTCCTATTGTCTAAAATTTTATATCCACACACACTTAGTCAATTAATATTCATTTTATACTTGTGATACATGTTTCAAAGCAAATGATTTAGGGTTAATATTATAATTTGGGTCGAACATTTAAATGATTTGGATAGCGAACCCACCCCATTTGGTCATTAGAGGTTTATCAATTTCTGGTAACTCTTTGCTAAATACAAGAAAGTCCAGTTAATCTATAAATCGTTCTGAACTAACCTATGAATTCTTTTGCTGCCAGCTGACAATATGGTTTCTATTGATTGAGGAATCTACAAGCAGTTTTACTCCTGGTAACCCTATTGCAACTTTTCCCTAAATTTATCAAAAGAGAGTCACAACTCAAAAGAAAACAGGCATCTATGAAGGGATTGAAAGCTGGTATGGTGGATGAGTTGTGACAACAGTCATTTAGTCGGTAAGCATACCATATCTCCAACTGATGTAGCCTGTATTTATCTCTTATAATCCAAAATTGCCGAACCATCTGAAAGAACCCAAAAAACTCACTATTTATTTTGCTCAAAATCAACAATCAGATTTTCTTGATTCCTAATTGCTCCAGATACAATTAACATTACACCCGCATCAGAATTTCCGAATCCTGAACTTCCCCCACGAGCAAAACCATCACAAATTCACCTCCCGACAAAAATCGCCACAAATCCTGGAAGTTTTCATATTGGGTAAAAGATTCAAAATTCCGCTCAAAGCAAGGATTCATCAAATTGTGGAAAGAAATCCATAAATATCTTCTCCCCACTTCTTCAAAATCACCCCTAATTAACTACACACTTCTCCTCGTCAATTACCCACAAAGAAACTGAAACAAAATAAGTAACCGAACTTGAAATAAAAGAAATGCAAAGTTCATAGCCAGAAACATCACGAACCCTTAACAACTGATACATTATAACCAACAATAATAACTTAAATGTAAAAGACGGCTCTACCCACACACACACACACACATGTATGAAGAAGAAATTGACATTCAAACAGAAACCCATCCACTTACTTGGGCAGAAGTCTTATCTTGGACTCAGACAGAAACAAGGAGAGAGAAAGTATCCTATTGACTTGAGGTTGAGGGTGCGGCTCTCCCTCTCTCTCTCCCCCTCTCTCTCTCACACACGCACGTTACATGCAGACATATGCGTCACACTTCTTGCTTTCTTTGAACGATTGCTTCGAAACTGGTACCAAACAACCAATGAATTGATAGGACCTCCAACTATAAAAGTAGAGCGAAAAGACTATTTGGCCCTCACTGAATAAAATGTGCAGCGACAAAATTAAGTTAATAATCATCGGACAATTCTGCGGCGCCAAACAAATTGGAAATAACATTGAATATCCTAGTTTATTATATTTTTAAGAAGAGTAATGTTATATACCTTAAATTTGTATTTTAAATATATATTTTAAATCAATAAAGACGGTTGGATAAGTGGGTCTCAATTAAAAAAGTTAATGAGATTCATTCATTCAATAATTTTCGTTGATTTGAATGCATGTTTGGGATATAATCATTTATTATTTAAAACATCGCTAACACCCCTTCTAACTTATATTTAAAAATCATTGACACTCATTGACCTTAAACCATTATTTTTAATAAAATAAAATTCATCTAAAATATTAAAATTACCCTTAAATAAACCTCAAACAATCTTTCTATATAAACTTCGAGTCAATTAAATTTTATCTTTTTACATATTAAATTTGAGCTGATTAAAATTTGATTCGAGCTAGTTAAATTTTATTTTTTTACGTATTAAAATTCAAGTTTATTAAAAAATTTTTTTTTTACTTATTCAAATTCGAGCCAATTTAAATTCAACATGAGCTATTATTACATATAAAAAATCATTAAATAAAAAGGGTTTCATTGAAAATATGTTTGTTTATAGGGGGTGTGAATGAAGTTTTTCCTAAAATATATCATGGACAATTTAGTACAATTATATTCTAGTTAAAACTTTATAATCTGATAGGGGGAAGATTTAAGAAATAAAAGAGATGTCCTTGAAGATATGATAAACTATAAAAAGTGTGACTAAAATTTTCCTTAATTAAAATTTAATGCCCAAAAAATTATAATTCTCAAAATTTATAAAATGACCGTGAAAAGTTATTTGTATTTTAAGATCAATCTAAAAATAATAGTGTAACTCTCGAGTTTGGCACGTGTTGATGAGTAGGGGGACGTGATAGTTTGATTTGAGAGCAAGATAATTTTTTTGAAAGTTGTAGTATTGATTATTTTTGGGAAATCAATTGCATCTATTAAGGTAGATTAGCTCTAATAGAAATTCAAATTCTTATTCAAATTTGGATTAAAAAAAAAGTAAAAAACTTGATTTGGCATAAACTTCTCTAATGAAGAAACTCAAATTAAAAAGATGAGGGGACTATTCCCACTTTTACAAATCTTCATTCCAACACCATGAAACTATAAATCATAAAACTACTTAAGTTCATCTCATTTTTACTCATCTCACTAACAGCTAAGTTTATCTTATTTTATACCCACCCCATTAATAATTAAACTTATCTCAATTTTACTTTTAGGGTTTCTTTCTATATATACTCAATTAGATTATTTACTAAAACTAAACAAACAATTGTATATTGATTGTGTGATTCGATGAGAGAGACTTGACAACTTTTTTCTATT
>CM042189.1:5699350-5715682 GCA_023539305.1 Ilex asprella
ATACATTTTTTTTTTGAAATTTTTTATGTTAAATGGACTTCATATATCAAATATAATATAATAAATATAAATATGTTATATATTGTGATTGGTTAGAAGGAAAAAAATAGATGGCATAATTAAAGTGCCCACCCTGAACAAAATTCATGACTCCGCCCCTGTCCATCATACTAATAAGATCAAGTTGTTTTTAAACTTTATGTTGGCTTTGTGTCATTGATCAAGGTTATTTCATATGTTCCAAGAGTAAGGTCAAAATTACGAAAAAAAACAACAAATCAAATAACATAAAAAACCTATTAGAGGTTACAATCCACACTTGCATCTAATTAATTGGAACATAAATTCAGAATAAAATAATATATCAAACAGAGTACTTACACAACTCCCAAAAAAAAAGCCAAGGAAACTACAAAAAGAGTGGCAACTCTTCTCAACCATGTCATCAACGTATTGATCACCACATGGCATGATTTTTACAGAGAACATTTGCATCAGTAAATGAGAACTAAAAGCTTAACAGAAGTATTAGAAATTTTATTGGCATGGACTTTCACATATCAGAATGACATCAAAATGTGGCACAAACCAGCAATGCGTATTACGATCCATCAAAAGTTAACAGTACTTTACAAATCCATTTAGCTATTCAAAAAATAAATAATTCAAAATTTCATTTCATAGCAACAACATACAAATCTGCACGCATGTATGTATGTATGTATGTATGTAGTATAACACATACATCAACTGACATTTGTTGTTCATTTCATAACGCATGATTTTTTCTCCAAACCTATGTTGTTGGTAGACCTCACGACTATCCGATAGGTGATGAAATTGTAGCATCAAAAGGAAATAAAGCTCTAAGCATTTACATAAGGATCCACCTGCCCGTCTATTGGAGCTTTCCAATGCTCCGGCACATCAACTTCAAGCTCCTCCTCTATAGTATAATCTGAAAAATATTGGTTGTAGGGGGTGAGCACGATAATGTAGCGGAAACAATAACAATAAATGTAACTGAAACAATAAAAGACAGATCACAACAATAAATCGTATTTTTCTGTATATTAGTTTATCCCCGTGTCATGTACGTTGATTGCTTCTCAGAAATCTACACAACGATTATACCTAGTCCACCCATCATAACCAACAAATCACAATCACTTAGGGAAAGGGCGTCTACCATCCCAATGACAATGACAAGTTCCTTCCCAGAAAAGGTATACCACCCCTAGTTCGAACTCCAGTGAACGATAGTGGTTGTATTACCAAATGACAACCCACTACAAGTGCTAGGCAACTAGCTCACCCCCACTTGGATAGACTAAGCTCTAACATTCTACGACATCTCTTGAGGGCAATTCAAGTCCATCACAATAACTATACAAATGAGGAAACCAACATATTTTCAATGAACCAACAATTCTCAATTATTACCAAATTAAGCATGTGACATTTTCAATAACCAACTAAGAAAAATGCAAGAGATCACAACAATATCATTTTATCACTCAACACAAAACACGATGGTTTTGAAATCAAGAATAAAGGAAGAGTTCAAGAGGAAAGCTCATCACTCTTGAAAACTAGAGTTTTTCAAATAAAAAGAGGGATTTCATGGGTATACAACCCTAACTTTATGTAAAATATGTTAATAATCGTAAGAGAACCAAGAAACAAAGAAACCATAGCAAATGCATATAGTTAGAAGTCAAAACATATATATATAATAATAACCCTAACATCAATGAACAATAATGAAAGAAAATTCCTACCTTAAATCAAAAATTTCACAGTTCAAATCAAAAGTCCAAGCCCTATAGACTTCCTTTATCCTCTTTCTTTTGTTCATTTATCTTCTCCTAGGGTTCTAAAATGTTTAGGGTGAGAGTGAAATGTAAGAATGGAGTAAAATATAGTGAAAATGAGTGTTTTAAATGACCAAATCCTGACTTTTACTGTGCAGAATTCGGGTTTCTTTCGGGCATACTGGTAGGCTGTTCTAGTAGGGTTTAGCTAGTGGTGTCAGACGTACCGGTAGGCTGTTCCGATAGGGTTCCCTTCCTGTATGCTGTTCCAGTACGGTTTGACTGATGAATTCATTTAGAGGTCGAATTGAAAAATTTTCGTGAAATACACTTTTGTAGCCTTAGATGTCTACTATTTATTGTCCAAATTTCAGATTAATTTAAGATTATAATAAAAAAGTGATGACCTAAATGCTAGAAAGTGTCCAAACTCTTTTTTACCCGAATTCATCCTAAAATGTATTTTAACTCCGGAATACTTTTTAACTTCTAATATACCCCATATTACTTCTCCCAATGTTTTTTGATCTTTCGAATTCAATGGAGGCATTATTTTGATCTACAACCATTTAGAACTTATCTAATCACCCTTTCCAAGTTTAAAGGTCTTCGAAACTTAAACTTCTAAATCAAATTACCTCCCTAGTAGTTATTCCTACGGTTACAATCCATATGGTTTATTCTTACGTCACTACAGATATGTGGGGGTTTACAATACATTATTATATTATTATAAACATGTGGGGGTTTACAATAACTCATATGTTCATATGTTCATTTCATAACGCATGATTTTTTCTCCAAACCTATGTTGTCGGCAGACCTCAAGACTATCCGATAGGTGATGAAATTATTTGACCTTTGGTTTTCATCCATCTTTTTCATTTCAGTGCACAACTCCCTTGCATTGTGTGTGCAGCTTTGGACACGCATCCCATGGATTAGATAGTCATAAGAGAATGAATTGACGTGACAGTTATAGACCATATACATCTGATGAAATATTTTGAGGGCATCATTAACATGAAGCGAGAGCATATACCCTTTTATCATAGAATTCAAGGCGAAAACATCAGATTCAACCTCATCGTTGACCATTTACTTGAACAGACTTCTAATAGTTTCCATATTCATGTAGTTTATGTAGGAATTGGCCCCCCTACTCAGAAGTGAAGCAAAAAGAAGATTAAATGTTCTAATCAAAGGCCTACAATCTATGAAACCTCACTGAAAATATCAAAGCCATTTGAAACAAAGACAATCAATATAGAAAAACCAAAATAAAGCAATAATACTCATAAAATGATCTAAAACTTGGATTTAATAAGACAACATCTGAATATAATTCAATCCAAGGTAAACAAAACACTTACAATACCCACAAGAGAGAATGAAAGTGCACAAATCCAAAAACAAAGGCAACTCCTACCCCAAAAAAAATCCGAATCAAGAAAAAATCATCAACAAATAAAGTAACAACAAAGAACAAAGCATATGACTGAAGCTAAGATGAGAAAATTTACCTCAAGGAAATAGTCATAGAAAAGACAGTGCAGGGAAAAAGAAAAGATGATGCATTCATATTCTTCAAAACGAAAGCTCATTCATTATTCCAAAGCAATGCTAATTATGAACTGGCTAGGGAATTTTTAGAAGTGAATGGGCAGGATATTAAGAGGCAAGTGAATAGGCAGGAAAGAGAGAAGTAACAACAAATAATTTAGGAGACAGGTAAATATGCAGGAAGGAGAGAGAGACAAGTAACGACAAAAATGATATATTAATTTTGAAGGATAAGAATGATATATTTATCTTTTTAGAGGAGAAAAGTGAAAAAAAAGTTTTTCTAAATATGTTAGTATTTTAAAGTAGTACAAATATGTAATAACATTTTAACATATAACAAAACAGATGAACGACAGTGAAGATGATCAAGGTAAAAGTGTTTTTTTAATCAGCAGAGAGATTTATTTATCGTAGGAGCAATGAGTTATAAATATTTTAGAGGTAATTAACAAAATTAAATATAATTAGTTTCATACTAAGGAAGATCAAAAGACATTGGAGATATGATTGACTTTATATCAATAGTTAAGAGTAAAAATAGAATATAAATATTTTTCAAGTATCTCCACTTTTTCAAGTAGTATAGATTTGTTTATTTAAGTTTGATTAGTCAAACGGAGGAAAAAATAGTCTTTTTTATAAATATTGTTAATCTGGTTAACTATTTGGCCTCAATATAATTTTTAAAATATAAGGGCATGTCTGTGTAATAAACTCATATATCGAGGGATCTACAAGAAATTTACTATAGAAAGTCATTGCGTTTTAGAGCATTAATTTATTTTCCTTTTCTCTGTTGAATCATCTTCCTCTGTATCCCAATTCTAGTGTTTGCTAGTAGAAGTAGAGATTGAGTGATAGAATTTACTACAACATTTAAGTGAAAATGTTCTTACAAAGGGAAAAGAAAAGAGCACATCCTTTAATTTTGATTTGTGTGACACCCTTTTGACAATTTTTTTGAAGGGGGCAAGAAATCATCATTTCATTTTCAAAAACAATGGTGGGTAATAATGTAATTAACTCAAAAAAAAAACAAAAGAACTAATTTCGTCGCCTGAGAGATTCGAACTCTCGCGGGGAAACCCCATGTACTTAGCAGGCACACGCCTTAACCACTCGGCCAAAGCGACGCTATAGTGCTTCATCTTCACCAAATTTTTTATTTATTGAATTACATAACGTCACTATTACAATATCAAGTCACGATCAATGTTGATTCACCCACCCGCCAAAAAGCACCCACCAGCCATGGCCCGGGCCCCGTCTTCTCTCTCTCCTCCTCCAACCAAAACCAAAGCAATCCTTATCACAATAACAAAAAATAAATAAAAAAAATCTGGCACCATGTCCTCCACCTCCGCCACCGCCGCCGTGGAGCGTCAGACATACTGGTGTCACGACTGTGACATGAGCGTCTCTCTCCTCTCCTCCACGACCGCCACTTTCCTCTGTCCTCACTGCCACAGCGACTTTCTCGAAGAAATGGACCCCAACCCTAATCCTAATTCTTCGTCTCCATCTTTCCTGAACCCCATTCTGTTTCCTCATCAAGAACTATCCCCAACCACCGCCACCTTCCCTTTATCCTCGGCCACCGCTTCCGACGACAACTTTCTGCTCAACAGCCCTTACCTCCACCGCCTCATCCACCACCTCTCCAACTCCGAAACCAACGAATTCAACCATGTTCCTCCTCCTCCTTCTCACCAATCTCCGACCTCCAAATCTGCAATTGGGAAAATACCCACCATTATAATCACCAACGCATTACTGGAGACCGATCCGATACTCCTCTGTGCGGTCTGTAAAGACCAGTTTCTGATCGATAATGAAGTGAGAGAGTTGCCGTGTAAACATTTGTATCACTCGGATTGCATTTTGCCGTGGCTTGAGAGTCATAATTCGTGCCCAGTGTGTAGGTTTAGGTTGCCGACGGAGAGTGATGAGGGTTCGAGGGAGAGGAGGAGGAGAGAGAGGTTTGGAGGGATGAGAATGGAGGGTTATGAGGATATGTTTGAGGCTTGGAATTCTTACACACACGTTGCTAGGAGGCAGAGAGTGGTGGTTCCGGTGGAGCGAAGAGATAGCAGTGGGGTGGAGGAAGAGGAGGCGTTTCTGTCGCCGACGCAGATTGGGGAGGCGGAAATGGGGGTTGTGGAGAGGTCTAATAGTGTGGAGACTGTGTCAAGCTGGCCTGTTGGAGATGGGGTTGGTGGAAGTGGAAGTGGAATTGGAGATGGAGAGATTGGTGTGAGTGGTAGGGTGAATGATAATGGAGGAAGTACATTTGAAGTTGGGTTTTGATAAACTCTTTTGGTAAATTGAGGTATGGTTAATTGCTATCAGATGTCCATTTTTGCTTTTTAGGTGTTATGTAGTGAAGTTTATTGATTTGTTCCTGGGACTTGATATATCTTGCTAGAAATCCTATGAACTATATCATGCATCAACTTAACTGGCAGTATCTTTGGGATTAAGAAGCTAAATATTGTTGGTCAGGAAAGGCTTGCATTTTCAGCCAATTTGGTTGGTTAGAATTGTTGAATGCATGTTGATCTTAGTAGTCTTTTTGGTTGCTCGGTATTGGTTAACCTTCTGTTTTGTTAGGAAACTTATGTTTTCTCCATAATTTCGTAAACAGAATTAAACATTCACAAAGTAACTAGTGTGAAATTCTCTTCCCCTAAGTTCCACAATAGATGTTAGAGATAGGCAAAAGGGGAAAATGAAGAAGAATGAGGGCACAGGGAGGGGGGAGTTTGTAAATTATGGCTTAACTTGTGTTAACTAAGTATGTTTGATAAGAGTTACCTGAAAAATTGGTTGCGGGAGGATAGGTTAATACTGATTTTGTATCCTATTCTATTTTACATCTTCTCGTGAATAGAATTTAAGGACAAGTCTCTTAAAATGTGCAAAAGCTACCTCTATATTAGGATAAACATTGTGTACAATATGCAAAATGCACTTTAAGAGAGCTTGTGGTGGTAGCAAAGAGAAGTCTGGCTTATGTGGTTACTGGTGACTTGGTTAAGGTAAGCTGGGATCTCAAAGAACTTGGGCTTTGGTTGTTCTTAATTAAGTCTCCCTCTCTGACAGTGATGAAGACTGTAACTCAGGTTTAGCTTCTTGTTTCACAAGTCTACTTCCTAGCATTCATTCACCTCTAGTTGTTCTCACAAGACTTGCTTCCCTCAGTTTTTTCTTTTGACAGTGTTTTAATTGTGGGATGCTATCATAGAGGCCTTAAATAGAGAGGCCTGGAATGGCTCGTTGCTATCCCCTGAATGGGAACTGAGGGTTAATTTGCTTTGAACTTTGCCTTGAATTTGTGTTTAGGTAACTCAAAAGCAGATGCCCAAAAGTTTTAGCTGGTCTAGACATTCTTTTGTGATTCATTGTTTCCTGTTATTTCGTACTTCTTGTTGCTGTTTTTCTTCTTCTTTTTTCTTCATTTTGTATTTTCAGTTTTGAATTTTGGCCATTCAGGACAGTTAACTGGAAACAATTAATCGAGTGATAAGGTTGAGACTTTATTTTCTGCTAGTAGAGCTTCCACTTGTTACTCTTGTAGAAAGCCCTTCCCATCAAATTGATTGTGTGGATAAGGGAAGTGGTAGCCTGTGGGGCCACAGATGTTCATGTTTGAAAGCTTCTAACATTGCCCATTAAATTACACCAAATATTTTTTGCGATGCTTGGGTCATTTTTGTAGTCCAATAATAAGGCAAAATACTCATTCTTGAAGATCATGATTGCTCCAGCCAAATTATTGTAAACTGGTTATCTCGCATTGTATCATTTGTTTAGTTGTCTGTCATTTTTGCCGTTTGTATTTGAACCATCTGGAGTTCATACATGAGTAACTGCTCATTTTGTTGCTGTCAAATTTTTTTTTTTTTTGGGGGGGGTGGTGTGTGGGGGGAGTGTGATATTATGCCTGCATAGCCTAATGATGCAGAGAGGAAAGGGAAAGAAAGGGGAGAATAGAAAAAAAAGAAGAGATTCCAAACCCTGCAAGGATTTAGGTCAAGAAACACAACCAAATAATCTAATAAATAATACAATTAAATAAAATTCTAATCTTTAATTTTATGTCTATTCAATCCTTTTACAATCCCTATCACCTAATCTACACTTCTTACAAAAAATTCCACCTTTGAACATATGATGACAAGACAACATGGTGGTTTAAGCAAGACTTTTTTTTTTTGACAGTCGGTGAAATCATCGGCTATGTAGCAGAGAGGGGCAACCACCCTTAGAAATATCCCATCTCTCAGTCTAGCCTCATTCTTGGGGACCCCATTGGTACAACCAAATGTCAGTTGGTGGTTCTATTTCTGTGTACTATAAATTATGCCAACACCAATTTTAGTTTGTCCTGTGAGCACAGTTTGATCTAAGCTCCTCCAAACCCCAAAATGCCCCTCCCCCCACACCAGGGGAAAACAATTAAATTAAAAAATGAAAAGAAGGGTGGGAAAATATAAGCAATGAAGTATTATTGTGCTTGTCTTGTAGTTTTCAAATTCTAGGTCATACCCCAAAGAGAAAGTTTTATATTTTTAGGTATGCATGATTGAGTCATGAAACTAGTTCTTCACTTTTGCTTCACCTTTTATTGTGTGCAGGTAATATATAGTAGTTAGTATGTTATCAGATTGCTCATCATCGTCGTCTAAAGAAGTGTAAATCTGCTCTGGAAGACTCTGCTACTTCCTGTAACCTGAAGTTGGCGATGTCTTGTGCACGCTCTCTCCCTCTCTCTCTCTCTCAAAATAGCAAGTATGGAGTTGGCTGCATGTAATATCTTAGTCAAACCTTTTTGTCCGTAATTTTGTTAATAAAGAGGGGATTAAGCTGCTTTTATGCCCCCATAATCACATTTTAGTTACATGCCATAATATTTGAAGTTACATGGCATAATATTTCACTGTCGTTTCACTGACACCTATGAGTTCAAGTATTTTTAGTTTTTTATGACGTAGAATCTTTCCTTTCACTTGTCTTTTGGACTTGTGGTTGAAACATAAATTCTGGACGCATACAATCACCTGCGAATACAAAGGCATTGGGTGATCTTGATTCAAATTTACAACCTGCAGGTATTACCCTACTGAAGCCTCTGCTCATTTGTCCATTTGAACTACCCAGACATTTCATCACCCAGTCAATGCACAGATCATTACCTGCCAGCTTGAGAATTCTGGTCTTGTTTGTTTGCTATTGCTAATGAAGTGTGATGACTTTGTACTGTTTGTGCTAATAACGTTAAATGGTAGGTCTATAACTAGAATCACTCCTAGTATTTTCAATTGACTGGATGACCTGGGTTACAACTCTCAGATGGGTTACAACTCTCAGATGACACATTTGAAGTCTATTGCTGTTTTTATTTTTCGGAGTTTGTTACGACTTTCAGGTGATTTTGACCCTTGCCAAAGGCGATGCACCTAAGGAGTAACTTAAGAGATACTAAAGACGAGTTACAAATTCTGACATTCTTGAATTTAAAATTTTTAAGTTCTTAAAATTAAGTCATGATGAATTTATCTCTCATGAATATTTTGAGTCTAACGTGGATAATTTGTCTTTGTCCAAATTAGAGAAGGAGTTAATTGAGGTGTGCATAAGTTAGTGTGGACACTCTTGACTGTTGAAATAAAAAAAAAATCACTTTGCACCTTAAAAGATTTAAAATTGTACTTTTAAATATGACATTTTGCATATTGTATATTAAATATATTAAAAGTATTGTAATGTGATCATTTCATTAACTTATGTTATTCATTTCGGCAATGCGAATGAAGTGTTTTTTAACATAATAAGTAACAAAAGTTAACAGAAAAGTTGTATAACAACGCTTTTAATATATTGAGAGTGTAATTTAAAAAAATCTATTTTTTGGAAGTGTAAAGTTAAATTTTTTGAAATTTTATGGGGTATAAAGTGCAATTATCCCTTCAACATTTCTGGGGGAGAAAAGTATGAAACCCTTTTTGTGTGGAATTGGATGTTGAAGAAATAAAAGTTGAATTTCGTGGCAATTTCGTTTTTCCTATTGACCCATTCTTGTGGTGCTTGACAACCCAATTCTTTATACTATTATTGTCACATATGATATAATGCTTATACGATTAGACTAATGGGTCTACCACTAATCATCGATGCAACGTGGTGGATGACCTTATCAGCTGCTATTTGTTACGTGCAAGTAACTTTTTTAGTGCCTATCGGACAAATCATTAAAAACAAAAAAAAAAAGAGGTGTCTTAATCTAGTGGTTAAAGTGAGATAAATTAATTTGTACTGGAAATTCAGCGGTGTCGGGTTGAATTTAAATGTTAGAGATTTGATCATTTTTTGTGCGTTCCGAACTTAATTGATACTTGTAATTAATGGGTAATTACAGATATTTGAAGTTTATTTTTGTAGTAACGAGTCTAGAATAACCATGCCTTGAAGAGATTTCTTCTTAACAAAGTGAAAAAAGTGAGATAATTAAGAAATGGGCGTCAAGTTTCCAAATCCATTTGATTGATGAACAATCCAACAGAGAGAGAGAGATTAAAAAACCTAGCCAAAGGAACGTTTATGAAAATTTTAAAAAATATGTATTCTAGAGGGAGGGATTCAAATGCCTCCAATTACAATAAAAACAAGTTAGAATAATTGCGTGTTTAAAGATGCAGACTTTGACTTGCTCTTGATAATTTTAAGAAACAAAAAATAGTAAAATCTAGTTAGACTCCAATTAAACTCGAATTTCAACCCAATAATGAAATTCATATTTCGACTCAAGTTGAGAATTTCAAATTAAAAAAATTGAAGTGTTTTCGCAAGTTAAAAGGTTCAAATTGAATATCTTGTTCAGTTAAATGTTTTGTAATTTAAATGTTGAACAAGCAACCGAAATACAAAACACTCAAAAAAAAAAAAAGAAGCAAATAGCAATAATCTTTTTCTTTTGCTTTTATATAAAATTAGACAATTCTACCGACTTCCACCTTGACCCTAATGTCTCACTCATCGCACTTAATGTTGTTAGTCGGCCGATGAGATTTTTTTGGTGAAGTTTTACTTGTCTCTTTCAAATTCTCTTTCCTTATGCTCGGTTGAGTGCAATAGAAAAATAGAAGAATGAGAAATTAAAATAATAAAAAATTATAAAAATAAATAAAACATCGTGTTTGATTAAAAAAAAAATACGTGTTTAAAGCTGCGTCCTTTGATTTTTTCTTGATAGGTGTCATATGAATAAGTTTGCATGGCCAAATAATACCCATGAAATTCAATGAAAATTGCGATGCACATCGTTTTTGAATGCATTGCAACATTACAATGAGAAGTAAAACAAGTAATTTTTTTATAAACCATTAATTAATTTGAAGTTCGATCTTCTCAAATTTGAAACAAAATTTAGTTCGACTCCAACAACTCTACGGTCAACAGTTGATGAATTATATATGTTGAAGTTCACCTTTTAAATTTCAATTCAAATTCACAAATCAAAATAGTTTTAATCCTCATGATTAATTTACTCTTTCGATAACATTATATAATAAATTTGAGTAATCTTATTTGGACTTAAAAATCTGACATAATTTGTTGACATAATGATGTGATTTCAGTGGAACCATTGAATTAACACCAAGTTTCAATGTTTGATGGAGTCCACAATCAATCCAAAGGTTATAGTGAATTAGGCCGACAAATTAGGTCAATAAATTAGGTTTCAACAGCATTGCTCAATAAATTACACACTCATATTAAGCTATCAAATTAAGTTCCGAATAAAGTTACTTCCTACCGCTAGTAAAAAATCAGCTATTCTAGTTTGAATTTTAGTAATTTTTTGGAACAAGATAATGAGAGATTTATCTCTCATGAATATCTTAACAGTAATGTTATACTGACCAAATTTTGGAACCAAATTTAAAGTCCAAATGATATAAAACCAAATAAAAAAGCCCAACTCAGCTGCCATATCATTTAAACTCTAAATTTGGTCTTAAAATTTGATCAGTATAGCATTACTCATATATTAATCCCGATATGTAAGAAAATTAGTGGAAGTGTGCGTAAATTAACCCGAACAACCGTTAAAAAAAACTATTCTCTATTCCTCGTCAACATGTTACACAAACTGCTTACAACCTTCCTGGGGACGCAAACTGATTATATAAAACTTTCGACGAAGTCAAAACCTAATACGAGATATAACCTTATTTTTTATTTATCTTCCTTCACAAACACGTGTTCTTATACTTCCCTCCCTTTCTTGACAGTTTTGATTAGAGGCGGCCAGTCAATGTTGTGGGCATTATTGCTCTATATATAAGCCGTCTCTGCCTAAATATCTCTCATTCATTTCTCTCTACTTTCTACCTTCTCTTCCTCACCAATTTTCTCTCCCCCCCCCCCCCCCAAAAGCAGCAAGAAAGAAAGCATTCGTCAATCAGGATCGGTGCTCAGGCTACCCAATTCTCTTCCTTAGAAGTTTTCTCTGCACAAAAACTCCTATAATTGTTGATTTTCAAGCTCCAACCAAGCAGCATGGTGATGGAGATCATTAGCTTTGAAGGAGACATGTTATTCAAGGTGGCCGTGTTTGTGCTAGTCCAAGCACTGGTTTATCTTATACTAACACAATCATCCACCATCTTCTCAAAGACTCGAACCAGGTCTTTCAGTTTCCAACCGGCTCGGTCCGTTAGTATTCGCCGGTTGGCAGCCATGCTCGCCGATATACCTGCCGGTGGTGAGCCATCTCCTTCTTCCGAGGACTTGAAGTCGCCAACCCAAGAACAGTACTCACCTACCAATAAATATAATAACTTGTATTAGGCAGCTTTTTTTTCAACTGCCATATTTCCCTCAAGTAGAAGATATGGGGGAGATTATGAGTTTGTTGTTTTGTCTTTTAGGGAATTCTTTTGTTCTTTGAGTGTTTGGTGAGGTGGTGTGTGTGAATATTTTTTGTGTAAGAAATAAAGAAAATTTTGAGTTTTGAAAGTTCTTTGCCTTATTTTCATGTTTTCCAACGATCGATAATTGGTTTAAAAAAACAATCGATAACTGATCTTAGCGGTTAACTTAATAATTATTATTTTTATTGTTAGATTTTAAAGTCGTGAGTTCACTTCGTTGTCCCCTCTATTGTAAACAAGTTTGCATCATCTGCTTTTACACATGAATGTTTTCATCATATTTTACATTAGTGTTTTTCACAATTTAAATATCTTAAACCTATTATGTCTCACTTGGGAGCTACAATATTACGATTTAGATGTAATTTATTAATTGATTTCATTACTATTATTACTTGGTAATGGACCTCATATTTTTGATAAAAAAAATTTTTGAGTTGAGTCTGGGTAGGAAAGTTCAAGCCCTTACTCGGATGAATTATCGGACAGGTCGAGCCAGACTTTGGATAAGGGGTAGGCTAACCATAGCCCAACCCCAACTCACTGGACGGGCCTTGTGGGTGGGCCTATGAACTTGTTGGGCAGACTTGTGAGCGAGTCTACTGAACCGACTTTTTATATACAACTTCATTTAAAAATGATGAATATTTTATAATTTAATATTTTTATAAATTATATTTTTAAATTAAAAATAGAGTCAAGATAAACAAAAGAATAAATAATAAATAATTTTATTTATAAATAGGAGAGGAACTCACAATAGAATGAGCACATCTCAACTAAGTTGACACCTACCCTCCTAACCATCTGATGTAGGGAAGCGGGTAGAATAAGAGTGGATAATTAACGAAATGAGATAATGAAACAAAACCATTGATTTGCGTACAAATACCAGATTAGAATCCTATTCTAGAGTTGTTGATTCACAAGAATTTTAATTTTAAAGGCTTCAATTGATTTGTTGATGCATAAGAATACCAAAATAATTAAGAATAAAAGAAAGACTCTCTCAATTGAATTAATCAAAAACTACTAAAGCTTACAAGGATATAAATAATGCTAAAATCCTTAAATTAATTAAGAAATAACCAAACGTGATCTAATTATCATTAATTATGTAATTATGCCATTAATACATATTTTGCCATAAAAAAAAATTCAAACTAATTATACTAATTGTCCAAATTAAGACAGAACTAATGGTAATCAATTCTAATTTTAGACAGTGAAGTTATTCAACTACAAAATATTACCAAAAAAGGCAAAAAGACCCTTTTCAAGCCTTAAACGAAAAATTTTGTCCGAAATTCTGTCTTGGGTGTCTTGGGTCATTACATCCCCTATTAGGGGTGTGATAAGTTCATTTCGTCCTATCATTGCTAACTGAGCATAGGTGTTTGGAAACCCATATATGTGAAAGTGTTTCTGAAAAGGTTAACTTGTTTGACATGTCTGAACCACCCCGATATCGATCCCATCAATTCAAATATTGTCCTGCTATACGATCTGCATCACTATCTTTTACAAATTTCAAATTTAACGTGTCTAATTTTTTTTCAAAGGAATGTGGGTGACAAAGTTTGTGCTAGGCTAGACAGACAAGCTCTTGGGCTGAATTTTAATGGGTTTTTTGCGTAATGGCTATTGGGCTGAGTTTTTGAATCGGGTAATGAGTTTAGGGATAGGATCAAACTCTCTTTTAAAGGACATTAGATTTAGGCTCGAGCGGGCCAATTATCGAGGTTATCGAGTTTCATGCCTATTTTTTTAGACTGAATAACGAGACCCATGAATAATCCGATCCATGGACACCCCTACTCATGAGATTAAGACTTAGCATAATTCAAAAAATACATATGAATTAGCTTAATTAGCAAATCAAATTAGTAAATTAAATGCAACAAAACTTAAAAAAATAAATACATGTAACGTTTCTCTTGGCAACATAGCAAGTACTTGATTTGTTGGGTATAGACTACAGTGCCTATTAGAAATGCTATAAACACCGAAAATTTTGTTGTACACAACATTTATTCACTTTGGCAATCCTGATTAAACTGAGTATGATCAAGATAAGTCTACAATAAGAAAAAAAATATACACAAAATAAAGATGAGAGTGATGGGCCGAGCTCAAAGGCCCAACTCATGTTACAAGCCCAAGAGGCCCAACTCCAAGAGGTCCAGCAAAGTCAACTCGGTCAAACTCATCAAGCTCAAGGAGCTACATCAGCATGGAGCAACTCATCAAGCTTAAGGAGCTGGAGAGCCTCATCATCTCCACCTTGAAGTCCAGGAGCCTCCTCCTCTACCACTTTGGAGTAAGAGTCATTCAAGAATCTCACCCTCACCGCTTGGAGAGAGCCAACCTGCCTTCACCTTTGACCAAGTCCTTCAGGGAGCACCATAACTTCCCTGCCGTTGAGGAGAGGAAGGGTCGCCAGGCTATTCAATACTATTAAGTTGCCCCTAATGACTAACTATGCAATTACTACGCAGATGACTATAAATTGTAAGCTCCCCTAACACTTGGGGGACATCACACAAAAGCAAGCTCATCTCCTCCCTCTCTTGTAATTTTCTACTCTCCCAAATACACCGGAGTTAATAAAAATACTGACGAACAAAGCAATTGAAAGTAGACGTAGGTCTTGATTGACCGAACCATTATAAACTCTGTCTTCTCTCTCTACCTATTTTACTGTATTTTATACTATTTACTTGACTGTGGTGTGCAAACCAATTTGTACATCATCAGAGAGTACCACTCAACAAGTTATAGTATACATTTCACGATCTCGATCACTTGCGACTATTGAAGTACATATCCAGCTAAAAATTCGGATAATCTAATTAAGATCGGGTATAAATGCAAGAATTTCCCAAAAGGCCGAACAATGGTGTCGTCAAGTCATGAATGTTGTTGTTCAATGGGAACCATTCAACAAGTTGTATAGAGTTGTCCATGATCCGAGACGGGCAGAGGCCAGGTAAAATTTTCTGGCCAGCATGAGCGATGCGTGGAACTAAGCACGCACCGTGAAGCAGCCGGGCCGGATCAGGTATGTGGTAGGAGCTATGCGCCACGGCCTAGTTCGTACAAACAAACGGGCTTTTGGGTGGGCCGAGTCTGATTAAAAGAACAAAATCTAAGGGGGTTCCAGCCAACGTGACTCCATCCCTGTACGTGTTATTAGGTTTCGTCAACCATTCTGCCTATCATGAATTTATGTGAATCAAACCAAATTTATAAAAGGTCTATTTGGTATGTTGATTTGAATTGAATTTGGAGGGTTTGATTTACGAAAATAGTCCAATGGACCTTAAAATCTAATGTTTGGTTTGAGGTTTGGGCTAAAGCATCTAATCTATTTATAATACCTGGATAAAGCATTAGTTCATAACATATTCACAATAAGTAGAAAAGCATGTAAAACTTATATAGGTGTTATTATATCAATCACAGATGAAGTCTAGTACTCATCTACCAAAAATAAAGGGAAATTACTTTAGCAAAGAAAAAAAAAAAAGCAAACTCTCTCTCTCTCTCTCTCTATGTGTGTTAGCACGAATAAAAGAAAGACAACTTGGTGAACAATGATGCCATTACAAGATATGGAGAGGGTCAAATGTACGCAATTTTACCACCGCATGTAAAAAAACTATTTTCTTGACTGGACATTTGACACCCAAGTTACAATAAAACAACTTTACCACTATTTTAAAACTCACAAATAATGTCAAATATTTTATGTATGCACAAATAACCATGTCACAAGCACAAGACCAACAACAGATTACAGAAGAAGAAGAATAATAATAATAATCATCGAGGTTCTATTATTAGGTCAGTATCATATATATGTGTGTATATATATATATATATATATATATATATTTTCAGTATCATATATTGGATGATCTTGACATGGCAACCATTTACTCTTATACTAATACAATGTCAGAAGTCCGTACACGAATGAGGACTCAATTTGTTTTGATCTACATTTCCCTAAC
>CM042189.1:5728311-5739211 GCA_023539305.1 Ilex asprella
TTTTAATTGGTGGGATAAAATTAATTTTAAATTATGTAATTAATTGATAAAAAATATATTTTATATATTTATATTTTATGATTGATGTTTATTTTATTTGTGCTACTCAATGTTTTAAACTCTATTTTTTTTAATTATGAAGTGTTTAGGCTTGAATTGTGTCGAATGTTGAATTGATTATGATTTGAACTAGTTTAAAAATCTAAGACTTGACCACTAAACCAAAAGAAGCTCCTCAAACGAACGAAATGTTGCATCAGGTATATGGGCCACATGTTTTGACTTATTTTACACGTGTTCGTCTCACCTCTGAGATCTCTCTCTCTCTCTCTTCAGTGTATCGGTCTACGTCTCCCTCCCTCTCTTTCGCTCTTACTACTTCTTCGATCTCCCTTCTTCGTTTCTGCAACTCGAACTGATTCAATTAGGTGAAATTTCATGTTCTACATGCCTATTATGATGAACATATGTATAAAATCTTGTGTATATTAATATAGATCTGGTTTTCATATTGTAATTTTGATATTTTGTAGCACCGGTGCAGTTTGAATTGGGACTAGGGATGGTGTTCTTCAGAAGCGTTTCTCTGCTTTCCAAGCTGCGTTCTCGTGCTGTAATTCACTGACCGTGTGTTGTTTCATTTTTGCGATAGCTTTCGTTTGCATTTCTGTTGATGCTGGTGTATTGCTTTGTAATTTCTGTTTTTTTTTTTTTCCTTTTTTCTTGGAATATCTTTTTGATATGAATTCGTTTCACAGGTTCAACAGCCTAGTCTCAGCAACTCCGTGCGCTGGCTTCAAATTCAGACCTCCACTGATCTTGTAAGCTCCTTCCTCTCTCTCTCTCTCTCTCTATATATATATATATATATATATGTATATGTTCATATTCACAAGCACAGACACACATATAATTGTATTAAGTATATGGAATTTAATTTACTGTGTGTTCGTTCGCGGGTCCTTGTGTTTTTAAGTATTGTTGTGATGAACTACCTGGTTAAGTTGGAAGGTCTTTTTTAAAGATATTGTTATAGCGAACGACGGGCGTAGATAGGGAAGCACACAGTTGGAAATAAGCACAGATAAGAACGGCAAAATTTTGTACTACATGAATTTAAAATTGACCATGATTTAACTGTTAATTATACCTTGACAACTAAGGGGCTAAGTGTCAGAAGGCAGTTTAATGAACTCAGGGCAATAGACCAGATAACTGTGAAGGTCGTAAGCTTTTAATAGTGTGAAGGGGGAAACCACATGGTAAAATGATGAATATATCATAAGAAACCTTACTTCTATGTTCACACACATGGTTCTTATGCATAATAATAGGACTATTAGCTGTCAAGTGTGATGTCATTTGTGTGCTTGATAGTTTGAATAATTGAAATTACTTGCGTTATAGTAGGTGAGGAATTAATAGACACTGAAAATCTGGCCTAGAAATCGAGAAATCTCCCAAACTAACAAAGAACACATCAATTTTAGGGTTGTCTTTGTTCGCTGGATTGGGCCAATTACTCTCTACAATTGTAGAAGCTCAAGTTGTCAAATGTGACAATGTGGTTTTGAACTTTGAAGTTGTATCACTTAGATAGATACTATTAGTGGTTAATTCTGTAACTTGCTTATTACTCCTTGTCCCTAGCATTGGCGAAGCAATGTTGGTTATTGGCCTTGTTAGTTGCGTCTCTTTTATATCCTATGTAGTGTTTTTTAGCAACTGGTGCTTGATAGACATGCCTTCCCTAGTTCAGCTGTGAAAACGAGAATAAATTTCATTGAGGACATAGTTTGGCAAGCAGCTATTCATTGCTCTGTAAAAAAACATTTTTCTTTCTTTCTTTTCTTTTCCATTGATGATACAGGGCTGTATGTGTATCACGACTAACTACTAACTATTGGTGTATACAAAGAATGGACAAAACTGGACATTGACTCAATTTCAAGGATGAACTCAGTTCATTTGAAAGTTTTAGGTGTCTCTTTTATGTATTTAGTAATGTTCCGTCGTTAGATTTAGCAAAGATTTTGAAGGAGTTAACTTCCATGGATAACTTCCTCATTTCATCAATGTGATGTGGGGTGGGCTGCAATATGGGCTTTTGTTATATTTGTGGGATTTCTTGTAAATTTTGGGTATGGTTGATGGATTCAGTAGGTCCAAGTAAGATCCAAAGTGTTGAAATTAAACTACATGCGCCTTAGTTTATTTGGCTACCACTTCTACTTGATTCCAGTCTTGAGTATCTTGACCCTCCATATGTGGGCATCTAGCAACATTTTTTTTAATAGTGGGTGCAAGAAAATATCCTCTTTATGATGTGTGATGCATATTATGTTGAGTGTGAGGTATAAGAGCCTAAATGTGAGGCCTACACTTTCTTTTCACCTTTCCTCCTCTTTTAGTCTTCTACTTGCTTGATTTCTAGCAACTCTAAGCTTCTTTTGAGCCTACAACCTGATCTGAATTATCGTTGTTTTCCTCTTGAAACATCACCAAGCAAATTACTAGATTCCCCCTTTAGGTTTTTACTGTTTAACCATGTCCCATTTAAGAAACCCCAAAACAGCCCCAAAGCAGTGCTCATAGTAGCCAAATGGCCTACCAAACTTCCACTATCATGCTTTAATCCACTGTTTATTCATACACTAATCTGTTAAAAATGTTTATTTTGAGCGAATAGGAGAAATCTGTAGAAATCATCCTTAGAAGAGAAATGGAGTGACTAGTATGTTAATATTTTTCTTTGTGCCCACAAAAACTACTGCCTCAAAAGTTCTATGTGAAGTTTTTATCTCTTGCAGGGCCATTGCCAGAGCATTGCATTGACGCCTTGGCTGCACTTATGAAGTCCAAAGCAGTTCAAAAGTTTTATAAGGAAATTGTCAGGATTGGCCATTACAAACTTATGGGTTAAATAAATTTAAATATATAATTCAAAATAGAGTAAGGTGAGAGGCCAAAATGATGTGGTTGACCCAACATTATTAAAAGTGCACCTAGGTGATTGCCTAGGCAAAAAGCGAGTTCAGGCAAGCCCAGGTCACCAAAAGTGTCCAAGAGAAGCAAGTTTTGCGGAAGCGAAGACTAAGCATCCAAGGCGAACACTTATCATTTAAGCGAAAAAGCGAATGCTTTAGTAAATTTTTTGTTTTAATTTTTGGATCTATTGTGGGCCGTTATATTTGATCAATTAAATAAAAAATTGGACATGCTATAACAATTGATTGCTACTTGATCCATATATACATCTAACCCTAAAATTTCTACAACAAAATTGATTGAGAATTAAGAGTCGGGAGGGCTGAAGTTGCGACCTAAGGACCTAATTCACCAAGGTTTTTTTTTCTCCTCCTTTTTCTCCTCCTCCAATTCTTCTTTTTCTTCTTCTTTAGAAACGATTTACTGCTACTTCTAAAACAAAGATCTATGACCTAGAGGCTGAGATTCACTAGAACAACTTCTTCTTTTTCTTCTATTCCAGAATTATTCACGATAGGGACCAGGTGTGTGTGCTTCTTCCCTTTCCCCTTCTCATCCTCTTTTTCTTCTTCTAAGATGGAGTTGAAGCTCTGCTTTTGTTGGTGGAGCTCTACTTTTGCTTCATGTTTTGCTCCTTTTTTGATATTTGATTTTGGTTTTTTTGTTTCAAATGCTAGGATTGGATATATTTTTGACATTTATTTAAATTTAAATGTTAATGTTTTGGTTGACGTTAAGATTTGCAATATTATTGATGCTGGTTTCAATTTAAATGTTTATGCTTTGAGTTGCATTTGAATATTTAGTTCTTGAGAAGTTGGAACTTGATACTTAGTAGTCACTTAACTAAAATATTTCCTTGGTTCTATTTGTTCCCCTCACTTCGATGAAGCTTTTGTGTCGCTTCTCGCCTAGGCCTCAGGAGACTTAAGCGCTTTGGTTTGTTTTATGCCTTAAATAACACTGGGTGGACCTAGTTTTTAATGTGTGCTTTAATTTTCCCCTTGCCCTTTTTCCACATTGTGAGGCGTTGGCGCAGTGTTCTGTTGAAACCATGGACTTAACAAAGTGTTGTTTTCATCAGGTCTGGTCCAATGATCAGTCCTTTTGGATGAAGATGTCTTTTTTGTTTTGTCAGACATGAAACCAAATTCAACCCGATTAAGTAAATCTTTTGGCTCAGCTATTTGGGTTCCGCTACATGATTTCTTTTTCGTTGATGAGCTGCCCAGCTTTCAAGAAAGAAATTTGTTTTGACTTGTTGGAGGCTAGAAAGGGAGATTTGTAGGTGTAAGAGCATATGCTGGTACCAATGCGGCATCCCACTAACAAAGGCATACATGAATGTTGACATGTAGTGGATTGTTTGGAGAAACTGATGCTGTCGAATTCTGGTCCATATAAATTTAAGTTTGACCTAACTGCTTGCCAGTGTAACTCTTTGCTTTTGATATGTTGAGGAGTTCACGTGCTGCAGTACAAATTTATGACAAATTAAACATCGAGTCTTATTGGAAGCATTGATGTGCTATATACGTGGAATTATATTTCGAATATATATATTAAACAGCCCTTCTCTTATAATTTTTCTTTCAATGTAGGACCTTCATTCTCAGCTGAAGGAATTTATTCCTGAACAGCAGGTACATTTTACTGAACTTGACAGTGTTCTTTAAAATATTTATGGACTTCCAATCTGTGGTCCATTCTGCTTGATCTGTTGATCCTGCTTTGATGAGAGGGGTATTATTTATTTGTTTATTTTCTTTTTTATTTTGGGTGAGAGGGAAGGGGTTTGAATTGCAAATCATCCTTCATACTTCATAGTGTTACTGAAGAAGTTTATGCGGAAAAAGGTGGTCAACCACCGTTGGCTTATTGAACTTACATTGTTATACAAATAAGTTGCCAAGGTTATATCTAAAGTGTCAAATTGTTATATGATCAATCTCAAATGTGCTTGGAGCTCAGTCATTGTGACAATGAACAAGATGCAAATGCTTCCCGTGTATGCTTCATTATCCATATTTATTTTTTCCCCACAGGAGCGCCTTAAAAAGATAAAGTCAGAATATGGAAAGGTTCAGCTGGGGAACATCACTGTTGATATGGTATCGTACTTTTTTGTTCTTCATCTGTCCTTGTCTTGCATTTGTGGCAGAGGTTTATGAATATGCATGTCTTAATTCTGTCCTTTTAGGTAAATACTCTATCTTATGGCATGTGTTCTTCTTGATTCTGTTACATTTTTAAAGGTACTTGGTGGGATGAGAGGAATGACAGGGATGCTGTGGGAAACCTCATTACTTGACCCAGATGAGGTACATGCCCCATGTCTCAGTTCTAGAGTTTCTTATGAGATATTTATGCAGCAGGTTTCATTTATCATATACACAAGTGATTAGTTGGTGGGTAAATGCGGCATGAGGAAACTTTAGTGGTTTCATGGCTGAAAAGTGTTCTTTTGCCTCTTCTTTTTCTCTTGTACCAGGGGATTCGCTTTCGGGGTATGTCTATACCTGAATGTCAGAAGTTATTACCAGCAGCAAGGCCTGGTGGAGAGCCATTGCCTGAGGGTCTTCTCTGGCTTCTTTTAACTGGAAAGGTGGGAATCATGATGTATCGAGGCGTTAAAGTTCTGTATTGGAACTGACACTAAAGAAGAGGACATAGATTTGTAATGTGAAACATCACCAATGAGGTTTAACTTGATACTAAAGTCTTGTTTGGATATATTGCCCACAAGACTCATATACTACTTTGGGATGTGTTATGCTATATCTGTGGGACAAGTTTTAACAGAGGGAAAATTCCCAAAAAGTCCTTTTCTCAGTGGAAAATTATTTAGTCCTATCAAATTGTTTATTAGGACATTTTAATCATATATTTCAAATTAGTCAAAACGCCATAAAGAGTAGATTTTATGCCAATTTTCTCCTTTCTAATGGACACCAATTATACTTCTCAACTTTTAATCAATTTGCTACCAAATATTTTTTTTGATTTATGTTAATATTTGACAAATTATCTATATTTAAGTAATCGAAGATATTTTTTTTTAGACTTTTTTCAAATCACTTTTTTGGCAAGCATCATTGTAATAAAGTAGAATATAATTGGAGTCATTCAGCTGATTGTTCCCGCTAGTTTATTGAAAAACTTAAATTAATTCTTAACATATTTTGATAGCAAAAATCTAAAGGGAAAAAGAGAAACATAGTAACTTTAGGACTTATTCGAAACTGTATTTTAAAAGTAAGACTCAAGTGTCCTGATAGAAATATGATAGAACTGAATGGGTTTTAGTGGATATATTGGAATTATTTTAAATTTTCCCTTTAAAATATAAAATTGCTGCTAAGCTTGAACTTATAGTTGCGCTTCTGATTACATTAATTTACTTTGATTGTTTACTTTATTGTTGCATTGAAGTCTGATTATATTTCTATCATTTATCTACCAAAAAATTTGTACCTTGTGGCTCTTGTTTTGTAGGATTAAGCTTGCTTTTCTTTTTATTTTTCTCTCCTACCTCCTCTTGGTACAGGTACCAACTAAAGAGCAAGTAGATGCATTATCGAAGGAATTGCGAAGTCGTGCTGCTGTCCCAGGTTTTGTATCCTCTAATTCCTTCTTTCATGGCTCAGATTTCGATCACGTCTTGAATAGGGTCGTTTAAGGGTTACATATTTTGTTATTGTTATGAGCCAACCCCCCTGGTTACAATGGATTTTTTTTATTTTGTTGATATGTTACTGGGGATACCTTTAGATATGACTCCCATTAATGAGAGATTTCTACTTGATTTTTTTCACTGTAACGTCAATTCCTCAATTGGCCGACTAGTTGAAGCTCATGAGAGGCTCAATGGAATTGTTCTTTATCATTTACTTATGCCTTTGCATCTTGGAACCCAGTATGTTTACATAGGTTGAGTAGAGATTATGTTAACATGATTTGTACCCTGGTTTCTTATCATCCATGCAACTGTTTTTATTGGTGAACTTGCCATTTGTGGTTGCAGATCATGTTTATAAAGCCATTGATGCCTTACCTGTTAGCGCTCATCCTATGACTCAGTTTGCAACTGGTGTCATGGCTCTTCAGGTTAATTTGATGAACTTCTAATTTCTATGTATTTTTTTTTTCGTTTTCAACCGTGCATCTTGGAGGTAAAACCATGCTTTTGTCTTGTCGTGGTCATTCTGAAACACTGTCATATTGTCCATACATATTTATGTTCTTTGATTAGTTGTTTAATTAATTATTGACTATGAATGCTAAAATGTGTAGGCTGACAAGCTAAAATTCTGACAGTGACCAAACAAGCTAAATGTGTTAACAATTCTCTTTTGATAAAGAGCACGTTTAGCATTTCAGAATTATTGTGATTAGCTCATCATTGTACATTCACAATTCTGGATGTCAGTGATTTAATCTTTCCTGCCACTTTGTCAGCCTGGGTAAAATGGGGTCACTCTGGGTGGGTGCTATGCTCTGTCTGTTGAAAAATATTTTGCTGACCCAGCTGCATTTTTGTAACCTTTGGCAAGTGGGGACTGGCTTACCAACTGTGTGAAGTGTCTTAAGGTCATGAAGTCCTTCTATGTTGAGTACTTGAGATTAATATATACCAGCTCACAATTCACTTGTTTGGTTGCAATTTTCAGGTTCAAAGTGAGTTTCAGAAGGCATATGAGAATGGGATTCATAAATCAAAGTGAGTCTCTGATAAGCAGTTATCTGATGAGAAAATGCTACTGATATCATTATGCAAGCTCTTAGGTTATTCTGTTTTTAGGTACTGGGAGCCTACCTATGAGGACTCTCTTAATTTGATCGCTCAAGTACCAGTTGTAGCTTCATATGTCTACCGCAGGTCTGTGAAGTATATCATAGCTTATTTTCAATAATACATGTTATGCGTTGACTTTTTTACAGCTCCTGAATGATTTTGGTTTGGGGTTTCAAAAGTATCTTGTTGGTTTGCATGTGTGTATTCATGCGCACACACATGCACGCCTGTGAACAAATTCTTGTGTAGGCATGTGCATGTTCATGCTTGTAATTTGACTTTATCTTGTAGCATTGATAGTGCTAAGTCATTTTTTTAGTGCCTCATTAGTCATTATGTGGTATTGTGTTTAGACGAACTTTGTTTTTATTTTAGTTTTTGGATTGATCCCTTCCTTGTACTTGTGAAGGATGTACAAGAACGGACAAGTTGTACCCATGGATGACTCCCTAGATTATGGTGCTAATTTTGCACACATGCTTGGTTTTGATAGTCCCGACATGCTAGAGCTTATGAGGCTTTATGTCACCATCCATAGGTGGGTTTATACTTTCACTAGCTTACAAATTCTCTATGTTGTGTAGGGCTACATGATTTATGCTCAGACAATGTAAGTGTTGATCAACATATGCTTAGGCATGTTTTTTGTAATCTGTTGCAGTGATCATGAAGGTGGAAATGTTAGTGCTCACACTGGTCACCTAGTAAGTGACTCTATCCTGGTATTTTTTAAATGCTATAATTTAAAATTAATGACTCTACATTTGGCAGTTTTTAAATGGTCATATTATGGAGTTACGAAGTCAGAAACATCAAGAGAGAAACTCAACTAATTGGTTTCACACTTAATCCAGGTTGCTAGTGCCCTTTCAGATCCTTACCTTTCATTTGCTGCAGCATTAAACGGTTTAGCTGGACCACTCCATGGGTTGGCTAATCAGGTATCATATCCCCTTTGCACCTTTTTTTGGTTTTGTTTTTCTAAAACGAATTTTTCTACTGCCAAAGTTTATGGTGTTGCCCTCATCTGTGGAAAAGGCTAACTGCATGCACATGAAATGCTAATGAACACTTGCTCTGGCTCTTGCCAAGACATATTGATCTACTCCTTGTGCCTCTATTGTAGACATGTTAGGATTCAAAACTATAGTAGACATTTTAGGATTCAATCATATTTTACAACTAAAGGAAACAAATAGAAAAGAAAAAAGTGGTATATATCAATTGAAAGCCCATGGGATGGCAGAACCTGGGCTCAAACTTGGAAATCCACTTCCCGGATTGACTAGAATTGTTGTGTGTAAAGCTTCAGTGCAATCTCAGGAGCTCTTGCTCTGCACATAATTGTGGGGCTGACATTTTCAGTTGACAAGTAGAAAATGGAAAAAAAAATCGTCTAAATTTTCCCAGAATACCGTGCAAACGAGACAAAATGTGTGTTGCAAATTAAAAGTGAACCCAATAATTCAGTCAAAACATTCAAGTTGGTGTTATGCTGGGATAATATTGATGCTTAAGCTTCGTGTGAAACGGAACATTTTTCTGTTTCTTCTAGAAAAGTTAGACACCCACAATAGAGTTCTGAAATTTGTGCAATAGTATTACAAAATACTAAACCTAAGAAGCCTTATGTTTCATTTGCTTGTGTTGGCTGTTCAATTTGTTTTTCCCCTCAGCTCATCTAAGTGCAGTGTCTTCTGGTGAATCATATGCTTCTATGTCGTTTTGTCCATTTTCTTCTCAGTTTGCCCGTGTTTATCATGCCATACTTTGAGTCTGATGTTTTTTTTTTTTTGAAGATAGAGTCTGATGTTTTCAGATAGGCATATTGCATTAACATTATCTAATTTTGTTTGAGGTTTCCTAGTTCTATAAGTTTCTAACATCTTGGTTTCTGAATGTCACATGTATCCATATTGTCCTGTAGGTACTGCTACAAAATTCAATTATGACATTTTACCTGCTAGACTATTTCTATTGCTTTCCTTGTCCTTACTTCCATCATGTTGTTTCAGGAAGTTTTGCTATGGATCAAATCTGTGGTGGATGAATGTGGAGAAAACATTACCACCGAGCAGTTGAAAGACTATGTCTGGGAAACATTGAACAGTGGCAAGGTACTACTGTAAATTTTACTGAATATTTCAATTTATTTTTGGGATGACTTTCTATTTTGGGAAAATTTCATACGCATACACTGTAAATAGACATATCTTCAAGGAGACCCCATTTATTATCTGAAACATCACAATGTTTGTCAAGTGACGGAGATAATGGGAATGCATCTTTTACCAATTTACCCCTATTCTTTAGACCTTTGAAGCATGGACACTCTCGAGAAGGTGACGTATCCGTGTCGGATACCAACACTCTTCGGACACTCTCAGACACGTGTCCGATGTTTCCTTTTCCGTGTCCATAATTAAATAATAAAATTTTAATTTCGGACACGTATCCGACACTTATTTGGTGACGTATTTGACACTTTTTTAGAACTTGTCTACTACTAAATAATAAATGTGTTGAAATGTGATTAACATATAATTACCAACACTAGACATTAAAGTTGTACTCCAAATATAATAATAAAAACAAAAGATGCATAAAAGTTTTAAAAAAGAGTAATTGAGAAAATGAGAACAATTATTTAAATTATATATTAAGCACCACATTGTCTACAAAAAAAACTGATGATTATTGAATATTAAGAGGATGCTTTAGTCGAAAAATTCGCATAGATGATTAGACATAAAATTTACTTATCATAAAATACTGAATCTTTTATAAATTGTATATCATTATCACTATATTTGCAATAAATTATACAATGTTATATATAAAATATAATTTTTTGTAACGTATCTCCAACGTGTTCGTGTTCTACTTTTTTTAAAAATGTCGTATTGGCGTGTCTGTGTCCATGCTTCTTAGCTTTAGACTGATTTACAAACAGTTGTTTCCTCTATATATATATTTATACTATAATTTGACACAAAACCTAGGGCCAGAGACAAATCCCCCTCCCCACCCACCTCCTCTGCTCCTTTTCCAACTCCCCGCCTACTCCACCACTCGTGCCCACCTACCAATCTATTTCCTACGCCACCCCTCTGCACC